>GG745328.1:2707379-2749679 GCA_000151295.1 Allomyces macrogynus ATCC 38327 | reverse complement strand
GCAACGCCGTCGTGACACTCGCGCCCATCGTATAATGATCCCCCTCCAGAGTCGCATTAAACGTCCGCCTCCCACCCATCGCCACCGCCTGGTACTCGTTTGGCGCCGGCCACTCGTGTTTCGGCGTGACGAGTCGCGGCGCCCTACTTTGAAACACGGCGCGCGCCGCCCCGCCACTCGTCCCGACTGACCGGCCCGGATCGAACTCGCACGGCCCCGGCCCCGTTGCGGATCGCACATGCGCCACCCCATTATCCTCATCCTCCCCATCCGCATCCGCACGGACGACGGGCATGGGCGGCGGCGGCGCCGACCGCGCCCTACCCCCCGCGCGCCGGCGACCCGTCAACTTGCCAAACGCCGCGGCCACGTCGTAGCTGCCGGGCGGCGGTGCGCGCGAGTCCGGGAGGGCGAACCGTGCCGCGTGTGCACCAAAGGCCGCGTGTGGCGCACCGTCCCGCCGAGCGAAGGCGAACTGGTGCACGGTGGGCCGCCGCACGCGGGGTTGGCGGCGGGGGGAGGCGTCCGGCGCGTAGGCCGCGGGCCCCGGGGCCGCGCCCGCAGCAGGTTTTGGACGGGAAGCGCGCGGCGGCGCCCCCGAATGCGGCCGCGCGAGGGGTCGCGCGGGATTGGGGGGCCCGGACAAGGTTCGTGGTCACGGAGTATTGACCCGGGCCGGGGGTCGTGGTGGTGGTCGGGGTGGGGGTCGAGGGGGCGGACGCGGCGCTGAAGCGGGTCGCGGACGTGTTGAATGGTTTCGCGCCGAGGTGGAGCGGTTTGCGCGGGTGCGTCGCGGCGGTCACGTCGTACGCGCCCGGGCCGGGACTGGTGTCGGTTGGGTGCGGGACGATCGAGAAGGGGTCGGAAGTTGGGGTGATCCCGTGCGTCGTGCTCTTGGCTAGGTCGTGGTGGAAAGTAAGGGGTCAGCGAGTGAATAAAGTCGATCGACGCTTCGGATCACCGTGTTGGGCGGGCCCGCGTACCGAGGATCGGGCCGCGCTTTAGGTACGCTGTCGAGTCCTTGGGCAAGTCGTAGGATCCGGGCCCCGGAACCGCCTACCACCAAGCCGGGCGGGGGCGCGTCAATCCAAGGATCCACACGCGACAAAGTCCACACGGGCGCGAGGTTGCGCGTACCTGCCGATTGGCCTCGTTGATGACAAAGTCGCCAAACCGCACACATGGCGCCTCGTGGTTGGGGAAGCTGTCGGGCTTGCGCCACGCGGCCGTGACATTGTAGTTACCCGGACCGGGCGTGTCGGTCTCACGCCAGAGCTGCCGCCGCGTTTGCGACTTGGTGAAGTTGGTGCCGGCGTTCTCGCGCAGGAGGTCCTTGTGCCCGACAAGTCGCGCCGAGTTCTATTGGTGGAAGGAGAGCCCGAGGTCCGTTTGGGTCAGGATATCAGTTCCTCCCATGACGGGAACACGTTTAGAAACGTACATCAGTCGCGCTCTGCGTGCGGCGCAGGAGCAGCGTGCCGTCTACAAACCGCAAATAAATGAGTGGCCAGTCGGAAGGCATCCCTCGGAAGAGATCACGATGACGCACCGTAGTCCTCCTCGTATCCGACCGCCTGCGCGCCGTACGGAATCGACGGCGGCGTGTACTTGCGCTGCCACTTGATTCTTGGGCCGTCCGATGAACCCCCACCGCGCGTTAACGCCGTCCCGGCGCCTGCTGGCTTGAGCTGGCTCAGCCGCAGCGAGCGGAGCTGCCGCGCGCGGTCGCGGTCGACCGAGTAGGTGCCCGGACCAGGAGCTTTCGGCGGCGGGTCAGCAAACCGCGGAGCCTAGTCGCGAAAATGGCGTCAGTGCCAAATTGAACCGACAGCGGCCGCGAAACAAGCACCTTCGATGCAGCAAACGGCACGGCGCGCACGGGCTGGTGGTGCGGATCGACATTGGCCGTATCGTAGCACCCTGGTGCGGGCCCAGACTGGCGCGCGACTTCGTCAAAGTAGCAGACGCGTGGTGTGATGCTGGAAAAGGGTGCCGTGCTGGATAGAACAGTCCGGGTGCGGACGTGCGATCAGCACTGGCGCTACGGCACACAACGCGTGGAGAGCGGGAATTACCTTGGCAGCACAGCAGCACCAAGAGCCGTGCTTGCGGCCGCGCCGTCAGGCTCATAGTATCCGGGCCCGATCTCGGCGTTGGTCGCTCGGTTCGGCTCGATA
Organism: Allomyces macrogynus ATCC 38327; assembly: GCA_000151295.1. Taxonomy (NCBI): domain Eukaryota; kingdom Fungi; phylum Blastocladiomycota; class Blastocladiomycetes; order Blastocladiales; family Blastocladiaceae; genus Allomyces; species Allomyces macrogynus. The sequence continues at coordinate 2,747,502 of GG745328.1, read as the reverse complement.
AACTTGCGAGCGCTGCGCGAGTACATGGTGCCGGGCGTGTGTTGTTGGTACCTTATTAACTGGTGTTACGTGTTCATTGGGACGCGCAACGAGGCCCGACGGTACGATTAGTCGAGTTGGGCGCACTGGCGGGCGGGCCGCAGCGGGCCGGGCAGGTACAAATCGCAGACACGAATGCAGCTAGTTGCAAGGGAAAGCGAGCAAGGGCGCAATGAACGTCGACGACCGACGAAGCGGAGCAAAGAGCAAATCTCGCGTCTGATCAATCTCGATGCAAATGGAGAAGAATGCCGTCATTTACCCAGGAAATATCGAGCATAATGGCGCTGGTCACGCGCACGTGCCAGTGGCCAATGCTCCCTCTTGCTCGCCGTCGACCTTCGGACTTGGTGACCGCGACTCTCGCTACGTCGCTGCGACCCTGTTGCGACCCTCACTCAGCTCCTCGCCCACTCTTGATTTTTGCTCGCAACTACCCGCATTCCCACCGCCGCGCTCATGGCTACACGCCCCACTACCACGCCCGCGCGCACCGCGCCCAGAACGCCCGTTCAGGGCACCCCTGCCGAGGCCGACTTGCGCAGCTTCAAGCGCCCGGTCCTGCAGAGATTGTGCAAGGAGCTGCAGATCAAGGCGTCGGGCAAGGTCCGTCGTAGCATATCCCTCGCGTAGCGTGGCCATGCGCCGTCGCTGTGGTCGGATCAAGGCGGCTGATTATGCCCATGTTCGTACGTTAGAACACTGAGCTCGTCGACCGCCTGCTCGCGCACTACCAGTCGACCCCCTCGTCGGCTGTCGCATCCCCGACACGCGCTCCAACTGCCGACAAGGACGCTGGCGCCGCTCCCGAGGCCAACGCTCAGCTGCCGCAGCCTCTCAAGTTCTTTGCATCCCCCGCACCGTCGGCCCTCTTCTCAACAGCCGTGACCGCACCAGAGGACGCCAACCCGTTCCTCAACAGCCCTACCGCGACGCCAGATGTGCCCGCTCCCACCACCGCCACCGCCACCGCTCCAAATGATACGACAGCGACGATTTCCCCTGCCGCGCCCGCCGCGTCGCTCTACCCGACAATTGACGCCAATTACTCGACCAACACCAACCTCGTCTACGCCTGGTCGCCGTCGGCACTCGGTGCCGTCGCGCACGCGCCCGACTCGCCGAGCAGGACGGTGCGCCGGCCCTCGATGCCGCCGCCGCCACAGGACCGGCGCATGAGCGTCGACGACGTGGACATGTCCCCCACCAAGAACGCGGGCAGCGTTACAAATGAGGCACCGGCGGTGCAACCCGCGGCGGCGCTCGCAACAGTGCACCACGACGAGCCCATGGACGTGGAGCCTGACGAGGCCATGGATGTGGACATGCCCGCCGCCAGTACAACCCCGCGCCCAGCTCCCGTCGCGACCGCGCTGGCCCCTACATCCCCGTCTCCCCCACCGCCGCCGCAGGCCATTACTGACGCGGTCATGCTCGACCTCAACGCCGAGCCGCTCGCGCCCACTGACATCCCTAGAACCGATGCGCCCAGCTCCCGCACCCCAACGCGCGGCGTCGCTGCGCCAACGGCCGACGTGATCATGCGCGCGCCGACGCCCGTCAAGCCACACATTGTCCCGGACCCGACGGCGGCGCTCAAGAACCGCACGCCCAAGATCGCGACCGTCACGCCCGCGCGCCCGAAACTCGTGCCGCGCGGGACCGCCAAGACGCCGGGCACGGCGACGCAGACGGCGAAACGGCTTGCGGCCGCAGCCGCGGCTGCACCGCCGCCCGCACGGCCTTTCGGCGGGGTCCCGCGTGTCGCATTGCTTGCGAAACGGCCTGCGACTGCGGGGCCGGCGGGGCCGGCGCGGTCGGGGATTCCTGCACCGGCGGCGAATCACAAGCGGAAGTTCGAGGCGGACGAGACGAGCACACCGAGTGCGCTGGCGACGACGGCGACCGCGGCGACCAAGCGAGTGCGCGCGGGGGTCACAGCGCCCACGGCCGCGTCGGCGGCCAAGGCTGCAGGCACGGCGCGGGCGGGATCAGCGACAGCTGCGGGAGTGAGTGCGCGGACAAAGTTTGATCTCCAGGCGTCGCTCAAGCGCGAGCTTGGGTACAAGCCGCACAAGGGCCCGTTGAAAAAGTGAGCAAGGAGACGAGGAGTCGAGGAGGGCAGAAGAAAGGAAGGAGGAGAGGGGATGTACATGTTTTGTATAACATACAAAATTGTCGGGTTTGGTGCGGTTGATGAAGATTTCGTCATGTGGAACGCGAAAGCGAACGAGATCACGACGACGGCAGACAAACTCACCGTTTCTCCACCGTGGATTTGTCGAGGGCAGCGTTTGCGCGCAAGAAACCGACGAGAATGGTCGATTTGCGGCAAGAGAAGCAAGGGGTTGGTAGATTTGGAGATTCATTTCCAGTGGTCACAATGACTGGAACGTAACACAGGTCAACCTTGGACCTGGCTCGTACAACAGTCGCTCGACTCACCAACCATCACGGGCGGAAAGAATGAGCAATGCATCAGAGAGTCTCTTTGGACTGTTCGTTTTGATCCAAATCCACGAGCGGCGAAGAAAGAATGCCCATATTGGGTTGAAAGGTCACAACTCACCACCGCGACGGCGAACAGCACGAAAGTCGATTACCGGGGTGCCAACACAGCGCAAGGCGATGATCTCGACGACGTCTCCGACGCTCTCCACCAATTCAAATTTACAATGAGTTGACCGCTCATAGTCTGGCCGGTCGGACTGTCCAAAGCACGAATTACTTGCTGTTTGTGTCTGTTTGCTTGCAACGACCCGCCAGCGCGCCATTCTTCAGGCTCTTGCTGCATAAGCCTAATTGACATCATTTCAGAAAGCGGTTTTTTCTTGGTTTGTGAGCGAGCAAGACGAGGTCGACAACGAATATTGGCAGCACGGGACCATGTGTGAGCGCGACATCCAGCATATGGCGCAACCCGACCTTCGAGTGTTTAACCACCATCTTGGCACCCGTCTTGCCATCCAACAGCGCTCGACGTTCACCGTTTGCGAAATCGCTCTCTCGGACAACTTGACCGTTGCCCAAACCGAATTGCTGCTGCTGCATTGTGCACCAAGTGCTCAGCGCGCACCAACGGAACCAATCAAACCAACCCAACCCAACCAAATCCAACATGCTCGCCTTTGTCGCGATTCTCTTGCTCGCCGTTGTCGTGTTCTGTGTGCTCGTTTCGATGCTCGTTGTTGCGGCGCTCGCCGCATTCGTGCGCGCTGTTGTTGTTGCCGGCGGTGTTAAGTCGTCGGCCACGCTCGTTACTGCCTACGAGTCGTCAGTCGATGGCGCGCAGCTCGCGACCATGATGTGCCGGACCGACTCAATGTTTGATGTGGCCGTTAAGGCCGGTGACGCGCCGGTGCCATTTGAGATCTAGACCTGGTTCGCTTGTCACATGATTTTCGTTGAAATGATGAAATGAAGCTGACTTGCTCCCTTGCGGCGTGATGGGTTCATCTTTGGAGAGTGAGGAGGGAGCGAGCACTAGCAGGAAGAAACATGTCCACAGTACAGGTGTACTCCACCGGATACAAATTGGCCTCACATGTATCACTACGCACGCATCAATTTGGCCAGCTCTTCCCTGGCTAGAGAGCGCATCATCTCCACCACTTTGCGCTTCACCTCATCATCACCCGCACCGCGCGGCAGAACCTCCTCGATGTGCTTCCACCACGCGACCACGTATTGCCGCACCCACGCGCGGTCATCGACAGGCACACCACGCCGCACCACTTCCACCATCACATCATCATCCACCGCCACGGCAGCACGTACTGGATCCGCCATGACCGCCGCCGCGCGGTGCATCAGCTGCAGCGAATCGACATGGTCCGGATCCGCGACAAACCACCCGTGATGCTGATCGACAAACAGGTCGTGCACGACAGTCCCACCGGCACGGCGCACGCGCGCGGACAGGACCAGATGCTCATCGGCAAGCCGCTCGTCAGCGCCCGTCGCGATATATATCGGCGGGAGTTGCGCCAAATCCGCGTCCAGCGCCGTCGCGGGCGACACGTGCGGGTCGCGTCTGGCCACATTCGCCAAAGCACCGAGGTACATCCCGATCGGATCATGTTCGGCTCGCGCCGTGCGCGGGTCGGGCGTAATGTCCCAATTTGCGTGCCGGTCGTGCGACGGGAACATGCACGTCAGGTCGAACCACGGTGAGAGAAGCAGGAGCGAGTGCAGCGGTGAGTGGGCGTGGTCGCGCAAGTACATGGCCGTGGCGAGGCACAGGTTCGCTCCCGCTGATTCGCCCATAAGTGTGATGCGCGAGCTGGGGATGCGGTCAACGGTGGTCAGGTATCGGATAGCTGAGACGACGTCATGGATCGCGTCGGGGAATTGCGCGTGAGGTGAGGTGCGGTAGTCGCTGTGCGTGGCGCACGTCAGCATCACACTCTTCTTGATCACAGGATAGGATCAGCAACGCACACGTTGAAGATGCGCACACCCCACCGTTGGGCCAAGTGCGGCAGCAGCTGGTTACGTGACTCGAGCGCACTCCCGAGACAGAATGCGCCACCGTGCACGAACACAACCACGTGGTCCTTGTCGAGTCCCGACGCCGGCACAAATTCCGGCTTTGGGATGAGCCACTCGCCATGCATCGTCCACGACGTCGTCGGCCGCGGATACTTGGCGGCGAGAGCCGAGTCGGCGAGGTCGACCACGGGCAATCCATCCGCGTTGCCACCCTTGGTTTCGAGCGTCACTTGAGCCCGCCACTTGCGCACGTCAACCTGAGCAAACCCAGATCGCCATGGGGCACTCGGCTTCGCGTCAATCTTCGCGTAGGCTTTCATGATCCAGGGCCGCATTATGAACACGGGCAGGCCCGGGACAACCGCGACGCGCCTTGTGACTTGGATCCCGAGCTCGGTCGTGAGCGTGCGGGATGCGCGGCGACGGCCGTGCCACGCGACAGTCGCAACAGCTCGAACGATGGCCGAAACGACGCGGAACACGAGAAGCACGAGCGGTGCGCGCTCGGGAAGCGTTGCTTTTCCGGTGGAGAAGGTGGAGGGCACGGCCATGGCTTCGTTGATTTGCTTTGCTGAGCGATTGGTGGCCTGTCGTTGATCGCGCCCGTTGTGCTTGTCGGCAACAGTTGTCGCTTGGTCCATGATCGGCGATCAGCCCGGCACCCTTGATCCTGGGCCGTCTGACACACTTGATTGCCGCAAGTAACAGCGCAGAACGACGTACTACGAGAAGTTGGAGAGGTTTGCAGACGTCGCCAGCGGCGTGTTCGCGAGGTGAGCACAGACAGGCGTAACTGTCGAGCACAGCCCAGCACGATCCAAACATGCACACTCGCCTCCCAGGCCACCATCTTCCTCTGTCATTCCTCCACAGCAAAAAGGACACGGCCGAGCCCAACAATGAGATGTTTGAAGACTTGCTTGTTCAATTTCCGGTTCCACACGTTTCCCCATTTGGCGCCCCAGGCATCCAAAAATATAGATCAAAAATGCGGCGGCGCGTCCCAGCGGGCCGGCCAGCTCGCGACCGACACAGTGCTCGTGCGCGTCCAACAAGACGGTCGGGCAGCAGCGGGGTGTGTGCCGTGCGCGAGCAGCACGCATCGCCAACGAAATGCCCGTGGCTCCCGGAGGGCCGACCACGGGCCGGGCGGGGCGAAACGCGCGCGCGAGCCGAATGCGCGGGCACCGTGAACGACGGTGCCTGTCGGGATATCAAAGTGATGAAGAAAAAGAAAAACACCAAAGCACCACAACAAGAGATAGAGCACGGCAACTACACAACCCAAGTGAGAGCGAAAGAAACAATCGACAAAACTTTGCAGGCCCTCCAAATATCCCAAGTGTTGAGCGTGAGACGACGCCATCGCCCCACAGAGTCTGGCCGGAGGGACCCGGCACATAAACGGCACACGGTCCAGCCGTGCCAGCCGGGCACGACCATCACCGTGGAACGTCGAGCACCGCATCTCCTCCTGCTTCATAATTTTTCCCGTTGTTGGATGGTCGAGCCGAGTCGCGTCACAGCGCCGCCGACGAGCAGCACTGGTCTCGACCGAGTAGTGCAGTCGGGTCCGGGTACTCGATGAGCGGGTACCCTGGTGCCGTCGGCCCACGCACACGCAGATCCAACGTCGCGCCGTCGTCCTCATTCTCGTCCTCGTCGAGTCCCGGCAAGTTACGCCAGCGCTTGGGCAGCGGCCGCGGGAGCACAAATAGCGCCGGGTGTTCGGGCGTGGCCAACTCGACGAGCGCACCAGCATGCTCTTCGGCTGCGCATGCAACGTCGCACACGACGCGCGCTGTGCCCGCTTCCACGGCCGCGTAAGGCCGTGCGACGCCGTAGGCAATCAATCCAATCGACGCGCGCACCCACATGCGTTCGTCGTAGTACCACTTGCAGTCCTCGACGGCCAAGACCATTTGTAGTGCGTCGAGCGAGTGCCGCCCAATATCGCACCCGCACGCCACATGCCGCTGCACTGTCTGCAGCGCGCGCCAAATCGCCGATTTCCGCTCGGGCTCGCCGTCGACGACATGTTCGAGGAAAAAGTAGCGCCCGTGGACCGGATCGAGCACGCGCACGAGTTCGGCAAGGTACCACGGCAGCGCGGGCACCGGGATCGTGCACAGGACCAGCGTACAGACGATACTGGTGCGCCCGTGCGTGGCAAACGGCATGATGCACGCGTGTGTTTCCGGGTCAAGCTGCTCCTTCTCGGGTACGCCCAGCAAGTCGGCAAGTGCCTTGGCGAGCGCGCGGGTGCGGCCAGCGTCAGCCGCGGACAGCAATCCTTGCGATCGCGCCGCGGGCAGCGTCAGGTACGTGTGGTGCCGCACCGACAGGCCCCGGTCGGTCGCTTTCGCCATCAGGGCCTCGGGCACAGTCGCGTGCGGTGCGAGCGTATCCACGTGCTTGATGTGCCGCGGGTAGTGCGGCAAGTTGAGCCCGGTTCCCGGGCCAATTTCCAGCACGTCGGCCAGGGACGCGTCGAGGCCCGCGAGCAGCACGTGCCGCATGTCCTCGAGCGTCGGCATGTTGGAGAGCAGCCGGTCCATGGCCGGATTGGCGATATACCATTCGTAGGCCGACGCGAGCAGCGTAGCGATATGGGGCGGCATCGTGGCAGAGGTAGAGCTACTTGCGGGGATCGCTTGCTTACTTGCGAGCTGGCAGGGCTGGCCGACAGGATCGCGCGTGCAATGGACGGAAGCGCGAGCGGGCGATGGAGAGAGCGAGAGAAGGAGCGTGACTGCGGCGGCGGGGGTGGCGCACAGATATATATCTCGCGCGGGCCGAGCGGCGCAAGGACGTGGATGTGGAGCGTGGAGTGTGGAGCGTGGAGTGCGGAGCGTGGAGTGCGAAGCGTGGAGTGCAGAGCGTGGAGCCAAGTAACGATGGCGGTGCGCGTCGTCGCGGCAACGGGCAAGGGACCGCGAACAGGTGCCCGGGTTCAGTTGGTCGAACGCGCGGTTGCGGTTGTATGTGCTTTACACGCGTCCTGCACGCCTACGGCAACGTGGTAGTGTCGTTCGTTTGTTGGTGGATCGGTGCAGCAGCGAGTCGCGACGTGGAGCTCTTGAGAGGAGATGGATGACCAGAGCGAGCGAGCGAGCGAGCGGCGCTTGGCTCCAAAGTGCACTTCGGCAGAGCACTTCAAACCGGTGGGAGCCAGTCCGATTTCGCCGACCGATGTGCCGTCCTTGTCGCGCTGTCGCTGGCGTTGTCGTTGGTGGTGCTGGTGGCGGTGGCGAGCAGCTTGGCGATGGGAAAAAGACTCGGCGGCTGGGCGCGCGGGCGCGGGCGGGCCGCTGGGGCCTCTTCGACCGCCGCGTGACGGGTCCAACGCAAGCTTGGCCCCAGCGCGACGAGATGTTCGCGCGCGTTGCATTGCCCCCTTGCTTGCGCCCGGTGCGCGCGTTCTCGTCTACGTGGACGTGGTTATGTCGTGCACGGTGGCGCTGGGTTCGTGCTGGCGCTTTCTGGCGGTAATTATTACTTTTTTTTTCGTGAGTGAGCGAGGTGCGTTTGGTTGCGGTGAAGTCGAAATAGGGCACCCCGCGCGTCGGTTGTCTTTCTGGACGCGAAACCCAGCGGCTCACCGCTTGCAGAATCCGTTCCTGGCATCCACAGCGCCACGTGGCACGTGTGGCATCATGACATTGCTTTTCTGTCGTTCTCTTTCCCAAACCTCCAAGCGATGGATGGTTGTCGCACTCGTAGACTAGTTCACCATGGCACTTCGCGTGCTGGGTGGTGAGAGCGCCGTCAGACACGCTGGATTGAGCCAACACTGATGAAGGGTCAGGGACAAATATCCACAAAGAATCACGCCCGCGCGCCGTTGTATATATCGCAACCCGGCACACCCGTCCCCCAAAACCAAACAATCCAACAAACCAAAAGCTCACGCCTGCCGCACGAAATCCAGCATACAGCTGCAGTACCGCACGAGGGCGCGCACGCGCGACCACTCCTTGTCGTGCGTCTGCAGTACCGACTGCAGCTCCTCGCGCACGCGGTCGTCGGCGCGCGACAGGGCCTCGCCATGGCATGACAAGAACACGTGCAGAATGGCCTCGATCGCATCAAAGTCGCGCCGCGTCGCCATGTGGGCGCGCACGGCCCGCAAAAAGGCGGCAAAGAGCGTCTCGGGCAGCATGCGGATTTCCATGTCGAGCGACGATGGGCCCATGTCAAGCAGCGTGGCGAGGAAGACCGAGTCTAGAAAAACCGGGGGTGGAGGAGGTTCAGAGTCAGCACGTGGTCGATTAGGACCAAATTAATGTCAAAAGAAAGCGACATACAGTCACCCTTGCTGTCGTTGTCGCGCAGCAGCAAGACAAACTCGGACTCGAGCGACAGTTTGCTCAGCGCTGCCAGTGCACTCTCGCGGTCCTGAGCACCTTTGTCGGCGCCGCTCGCGTCGAAAGTCGGCATGAGGCCCGCGACGGTCGGCAAGAAGAAGGGGGCGCGCTCGGGTTGCTTGGGCGGTTCCTTAGGCTTGTTGCGCGCCTTGACGGCCTCGAGGTTGAGCAGGATCTGCCACCGCGACGACGGGTGCTGGCCGAGCGTCACCATCTTGGCCGTGAGCTGCGCGGGCGTCTCGTAGTCTGAGTACGTGACGGCAACACCACCGGCCGAGTCGGCACTTGGCACAGCTGCGGGGCCGGCCTCCTCGGCGTATGCCTCGTCCTCATCCTCGCCTGCCGCCGACGGCAACGCCACGTCCACAAGCGCCGAGTCGTCGTCCTCGTCGTCGTCAATGGGCTTGACGGCAATCGTCGAGTACTGTGCGCGGTTCGACCACAGCGCAACCGCCAAGTTATCGACGTGCGTCGTCGCCAGGAAATCGCCGACGGGCGAGAATGCAACTGACGTGGCGACATGGTTGACGCGGAACTGGTCAATCAGGAACCCGGTCGGCAAGTCCCATGTGCGCACGGTCGCGTCCAGGGCCGCTGAGACGAGCCACCTGCCGTCGGGCGAAAAGGCCACATCGGTGATACGGTTGCGGTGGCCCCAGAACTCACGCACGATACGGCGCGTGTCGAGGTCGAGAATGCGAATGCACTGGTCGTCGGCAACTGCCGCAACGAGCTCGTTATCGGCGTGCCCGACGAGTTGCGTGACGGGTGCCGGCACGGGGAACGCGTACAGCTCCTTTCCTGCGGCAAAGTCCCAGACACGAATCGACCTGTCGAGCGACGCCGAGACGACATACCGGTTCACGCGGTCCATAACCAAACCCGTCACCGCCTTGGCGTGCCCGCGGAACGACCGACGCAGCTGGCCCGATTGCATGTTGTAGACATCGAGCCCGCCCATCGACGACCCAACGACGGCAAAGTTGCCGCACGCCGACACCACCACAGCCTTGACAACCCCACCGTCGGTCGCCGGCAACTGGTGCTTGCCAATCGCACGCCGCTGGAACGACCACGTGCGCGCTGCCGGCTCGTTCTCGTGCGCCGTGACCAGGTTATCCCAATCGCGCTGCGTCAGCTCGCTTGACGCAATGGACGTTACTGGCGACAGCTTGATCTGGTCGAGCGTGATCCCGAGCCGTTTCGCGCCCTTGGTCGCGTGCGTGCCTGAGTTGGCCGCTGTGCCTGTACCCGCACCTTGCGACAATTCCGTCGACTGCGCGTCGCGCACGACCGAGAAGACACGCACGGCGCGGTCGCGCGCGGCCGTGAGCAAGAACTTGCCCTCGCCATCGTAGAAGCGCACGCGCGTGGGCGGCTGCGAGTGGCCCTCGCGGAAGTTGAGCAGCCGCGGGACGCCGTCGGCCGCGTCGAAAATGAACTGTTTGATGGCATTGTCGGCGCCCGACGTCAACAGAACCGGCTGCCCGGCCAAGAACTGCATCGACGGAATCAGTCCGGCGTGCGCTCCCTTGACCTGGTGCATGAGCCGGCGGTTCGCCAGGTCCCAAATGGCGATATCGCCCTGGTGATTGGCCGTGGCCATGAGGGGCTCGTGGTCAGTGCGGAACGTGATGGCCGTCACGCGCGACTCCTGGTAGTACTTGGCGATGCGCTCGTCGAGCTTGAGGTTGTGTAGCAGCACGTGGCCGTCGACCTGGCCGATCGCGACCACGTCGAGCACCGGCGACTGTACGAGGCTCGTGATCGCGCCTCCCATCGACTCGAATTCGTAAATGAGCTTGTTGGTCTTGATGTTCCAGATTTGCAGTGTGCCCTGCGCCGACCCAACGAGCACCTTGTTGAGGTAGGTGTGCGGGTGCATGAAGCACGTGGCGGCAAACGAGGGCGCAAACTCGATGGTCGAGTAGATCTCTGTGTTTTGCGTTCGCGGGAACAGTCAGATCAGAGCGCACATTTGACGCGATGTCGATCTGAATCCTGGAGGCAGCATCCCGGCGAAACAAACAGCAGAGTGCACCCACCTCCTGATGCGTGCAACCACGCCGTGAGCAGATTGTCGTCGCTGAGGGCCAAGAGGTAGTCGCCAAACACCATCATTTGGATGATCGTGCCGTCAATCTTGTCGTTGCGCAGCTCGGCGTACTGTTGGTTTGTCGCGTCGCGCAATCCAGTCAGTCAAATAAATCAGGACGTGCTGATTCGGTGATCACAGCGGCATGCGCACCTTCTTCCCTCGCCGAAACACGTAAACGACATTGTGGCACGCGGCAAACGTGGTCTCCTTGAACGCGGCCAGCGCGGAGATGGGTCCGGGCGTCGGCGTACTCACGGCCATGAGCCGGAACCGATCGCAGTTGTAGACGTGGAACGCATTGCCGACGCAGGTCGTGACGAAATGGTCGGCACCGAGCGCCTGCAGATCAAACGGCACGTCGTTGCAAATGGTGCCGAGCGCACGGAACGGGACAAAAATGCCGGATGATCGCGGTTTCGGCTTGACGGCAGCCGCGGTTGCCGCGAGCGAGGTATCGCGACGCAGCTTCTTGGCCTTGTGCATGGTCGGTGGGGTCGTGGCAATGGGGTGGCTTGGGTGGACAAGTGCAGCGCTGCGCTGCTGGTGCGGTTGCTGTTGTTTCTTGATTTTTGGGTGGTGCTTGGTGGTACTCTGCGGTCCTTGCCGTTCAGGTCCGGGCCTGGCTGTGCTGGCGGAGGTGGGTCGGGGTGGTTGTTTTCGGGGTCACGAGGCAGCACGTTGATCGGTTGCCATGGGATTCGCTGGCCTGACACCATCTCGCCGTTCCTACGATGGGGGGGTCTCAAAGTTGCCAGAAGCAGGATTTTTGCGCCGCGACTTGGCACGCTCAGGGCGGACCAGCGCGGTGAGTGGTCAGCCGTGCCTTGTTGTGCATGCCCGCGCCAGTCGCCCGCAAATGGGCGCTCCCTCAATGCGAGAGCTGATTTGGCAGTCGTGCAAGGAATAAACTACACGCAAAAGGGAACGAGCAGGTAACTTTGAACCCCCCCCTCCCCCCGATGGAAACGAAAATGTCCTTGCACTCGTGGTCAAAAAGAATTGGACCAACGATCCAAGAGTCAAAAATGGCCGCCAAAATAAAGGAGACCCCGGTGGGATCTGTGAACCGTCAGTACTGCTGCAGCCCACTCAACACAACTGTTCTCTGGCACAGGTTGACACCATGAAGATACTGGCCACCAATTAGACGTGCAAGCACACGCAGCGTCCCTCGTCCTGTTGCCTAATGCCGATGCGCATTTTGTTGAGGCCATCGAGGCGTGCAATGATATTTTGGTAATTAGAAAAATATGGCCGCCCGGTCTTTTTCGCGTGAGCGCCGCTTCCCGGCGTCGCTTGGCCATACTTGGTTGTTGTTTTTGGAAAAGAAATGACTGTCAGGATTGAAGGTCTGTCGTGAGAGTGGGAACAAAAACATCACAAGGCAAGCAGTCGCAAGCCAGGCTGGCCGACAGCTGTTTGCATCAGCTGCATCCTTGCGCTGGTGCACCGGCGTCCCTTACGCCGCACTATCCCTCTCTCTGCAAACGTGTCCGCTGCAAAACCGAATCCGTACCAAACCGTCGTGCCGAACAAGTCGCAACTCGCGGTATCCCATCGAACACCGTTGACGCTGTCGCGTCGTGCCACAAGTGCAAGCTCGCTCAAGCTCTCAACCTGCCCCTGTGATCCGTCGCGTCGCTCCAAACCACCATGAAGTTCTCACACCAGCTCCGGCTCAACTCGGTCCCGGACTGGGCTGACTCGTACATTGCCTATTCGCACCTTAAAAAGTACATTTACGCGCTCGAGCGCGTCGAGTCGGCGCACCTCTACGGCACCGCGCCGTCGTCCGACGCTGAGCTCGGCCAGGCCGCATCAGCCTCGGTCGAGGCCACCCCGCTCCTGGGCCCTGCCGGAAGTAGCAGTGCCGGTCTAGCCGCGTACGGCGCGATTGGCGAGAATGTGACGCCCGACGCGTTTGTTCGTGCGCTCGACGCTGAGCTCGACAAGATTGTCGCGCACTACGTCAAGGCCGAAAAAGCGCTAGCCGACAACGTCGAGGCCCTGCGGTCCGACATCCAGTACGCCGAGACCGTCTACTGGACGCGGGTCGCGTCGACGGCCGCCAGCTCGCGCCGCACCTCGCACGTGAATATGGCCGCGTCCGCGGCCAATAGTCCGCTCGCGAGTCCTGCCGTCACCAATGGCGCCCGCGCCTCGGGCCCCGCCGTTTTCGACGTGCACGGCCACGAGGACGACGAGGACGATGCCGACGACGAGCTCGAGACGCCGCTGCCACCGCCCAACCCGCAAGTCCCGCCGCCGGGCGTGCCGCTTGTGACCACGCCCACGTCGCCGCTGCGGCCTGTCACGGAACCACTCGCGCTGCGCACGACGCCCATGTCGTCAGCGCCCGCGTCGCCGTTGCGGCTGCCGACCAGGCTCCCGCATTCGAATTCGGCGCCCGGGCCGGCGGCACACTCGATCTGGACGCGTCGGTCGATGCAGGATCACCGGGTCCGACTGGGCCGTCGCGCGATCGAGGTCTACGTCGCACTGTGCGACTTGCGCGACTATGCGAGCCTCAACCAGACGGGGTTCTCCAAGATCTTGAAGAAATTCGTACGTTTTAACCGCTTCCCTCGACGCTGCTTCTGCGATATGATCTCATGATCTCTCTCCTTGCTCTATGTAACAGGACAAGGTCACGCAGTCGAACCTGCGCAAGACCTACCTACAGCGCGTGCAAGAGTCGTACCCGTGGCAGCCCGACACGCAGCTGCACCTGCAGCAACGCATCGAGGCGATTGAGCTCATGTACGCACACGTGGTCACGCTCGACGACGTCGAGACGGCGCAAGCCGAGCTGAAAACCAACTTGCGGCAGCACGTTGCCTACGAGCGTAACACGGTCTGGCGCGACATGATGTCGCGCGAACGGCGTGTGCACGCTGTGGGCGTTGCCAAGGACGAGACACCGAAACCCAAGTGGTACCGCGTGCCCGTCGGATTCGGGTTAACGGTCCCGGTCCCACGCGTCGGGCCGCAGCTCGCAGCGTTCCTGGTGGGGGTCGGGATCCTGGTCGGGATTCTGCAGGCCGACTGGTTTGATTCGCCCGAGCAGCAGGCATGTCTGGCCATCTTGCTCTCGGCATCGTGGATGTGGGGCACCGAGGCGCTGCCGCTGTTTGTCACGTCGTTGTGCATTCCAATGCTCGTCGTGATGCTGCGCGTCATGCGCGACCCGGAGACCCTCGTGCGGCTCGACCCGCACAGCGCAACCAAGCTCGTATTTGGCGCCATGTTCTCGCCCGTGATCATGTTGCTGCTGGGCGGGTTCACGATTGCCGCGGCGCTGTCCAAGCATTTTATTGCCAAGATCTTGGCCGTGTCGCTATTGAGCAAGGCCGGGACCAAGACGATTTGGGTGCTGCTCGCCAACATGTTTGTGGCCACGTTCGCGTCCATGTGGATTAGTAACGTGGCGGCGCCCGTGCTGTGCTTTTCGATTGTGCAGGTGCGCTTGTGTTTCGGACGAGGTCGTTGGTCTTGGATGAGTTCGGGAGTGTCAACTGAAGGTGCTCACTTGGTCTCGGATGTAGCCGATCCTGCGCACGCTGCCGCCCAACAGCAGTTTCGGTTCGGCGCTGATCCTCGGCATCGCGCTGGCCTCGAACGTACGTCCCGACTTTCTTTCCTCACTGCCCACACGATGACCCCCGCGGCTCACCCACAGAAATCTCGTTACTTAGATTGGCGGCATGGCGTCGCCCATCTCGTCGCCGCAAAACGTGGTCGCGATCCAGAACATGTCACCCGCACCGACGTGGGCCGAGTGGTTTATGATTGCGCTGCCAATTTGCGTCCTGACCAACGTATTGACGTGGATCTTGCTTGTGGTCGTGTACCAGCCGCACATTGGCACGCCCGAGATCGTGCCGCTGCGCGCGTCCGATGACAAACTCACGGGCAAGCAGTGGCTGATCATTTTGGTCACGGGCTTGACCATTTTCCTGTGGTGCATCGAGTCGGCGCTCGAGCCGTGGGTCGGCGATATGGGCATCATTGCGTTCGTGCCGCTGGTCGTGTTTTTCGGGACGGGGATTCTCAGCAAGGAGGACTTCAACTCGTATGTGTTGATTGCGTCCATGATCTCTCGGTTGCTTGTGTTCTAGGCTGACAGTCTGCGTCATCGTAGGTTCCTGTGGACCGTCATCATGCTCGCCATGGGCGGGATCGCGCTCGGCAAGGCCGTCGAGAACTCGGGCCTGCTCGTCGTGATTGCGACGCAGGTCAAGGTCTTCACGCACGGCATGTCGTTGTGGTCTGTGCTCTTCGTGTTTTCCGGGCTCGTGCTCGTCGTGGCGACGTTCATCAGGTACGTTTCGCCTTCTCCTGCAAGATTGTGATCACAAAAGCGAGACTGACCGTTCCGCATTTGTTCCTTCCGCTTCTAGCCACACTGTTGCGGCATTGATCGTGCTGCCCATCGTCAGCGAAGTCGGCAGCCAAATGGCCGACCCGCACCCGCGGTTGCTGGTCATGGGCGCGGCACTCATGTGCTCGGGCGCCATGGGCCTGCCCGTGTCGGGGTTCCCGAATCTCAACGCGATTTCGCAAGAGGACGCCGCTGGGACGCCGTACCTCAAGACCATGGACTTTGTCAAGGTCGGGATCCCGGCGAGTGTCGGCGTGTGGGCCACGGTCTTGACGGTCGGGTTCGGGATTATGCTGGTGCTCGGGTTTTGAGGAAATCGTTTATCGACGGGCCGGAGAGCTGGCTCGTAGTAGGTATTGTCCGGAGCTGTGGTTATTTGGTTGAAAAGTGGACGCATTGCATTGGCCGATCGTGCTGTTGGACAAAATTTGGCATTCGAAGAACAGAAAACGTCACTATGTGCCAACTACACGCCCGCTATGCATTTCCAAAGCATAACAATCAACAAGGCTGTCAAGCAACACCTGTCCTTGCTTCTCCACCGTGCTACAGCCCCACCCGGCACGCGCAGCCCTCGAATCCTCACATCCCCATGCTTGCCGGCTCGCCCGCGGCCCAGTCGGCACCATACGCAGCCAAGCAGCACGACTCGTGCAGCGCAACCTGCCCCGCAGCTGCGCGCCACCGAACGAGCGGTGCAGCAAACGGCGCGGCACCCGCATCGGCCTCGGGCTTGAGCAGCTGGCCGCACGCCGTGCACGGGTCCAGGAACGTGCGCGCCGCCGACGTGGCCCACGCGACCGCACAGACGTCCGAGTGCGTGCGCAAGGCCGTCTCGGCCAGGTGTGCGAGACGACGGAGGACGGGAGGTGCGGCGGGAGCGGAGGTGAGCGAGGAGGCTGGGTGCATCGTGACGGAGGCGATGCGGCGCGCGGTAGAGGGGCCGGAGGATGGGGGAGGGGCGAAGGTGATGGTCGCAACAACGACGAGCGCCGGAATGGCGATCTGGGAGGGGGTTCGTGATCAGTGACGACAACGAATCCACGGGCAACAAATTTTAAATATCGCACCTCCATCTGCTTGTCGTTCACGGCGACCACCGTCACAGCAGGCAGCGCCAGCTGCTGCTCGCCCGCAGTATCAACAGCAGCACCGTTGTGCATGGCGGCCGAACCGTCGTGACCATTGGTCGAGGATGCATGCTCTTGAGCCCTTGGTGCAGGTCCCGTCCCGCGACTCGATCCACCGCCAGGAGCGACTGCGGCCGCCGCGCCGACTAGGTCAAGCAACGTCACAATCGATTCATGGTGAGCGCGAATAGCAGCCGCATCGCCTTGCCTAACAATGGCGGGAATGCCCCACACGAGCGTGCGCAGGTCGTGGAGCGATAGGATCAGGTCATCGCGCGAGGCCGGCGGGCGTGGGGCTGGACGTGAGTGCGCGGCGGGCAGCAGGGACGGGGTTGCTGGCGCTCCGGGCAGTGCGGCAGGTCCCGAGCGTGTTAGCGGCGGTGCCGGCGCGGTGGTGGACGAGTTTGGAGCGGCCATGGTGGTCGTGTCGCTGTGAAGGGCCGCGCTCACGTTTTCTTGGCTCTGGCGCGTTCGCAACGGTTTGCAACCAAGCTGTCGTGTCCCTTCTCCTCCATCTCACCTCGTTGATCACAAATTTGCACGCGAACGAGCCACCAACATCTCCATCCAACCAACCACAACGCAAGGACCTGCAGCATGACGCGGCCACCAATAGCGTCCACCGTGTCGCACACGCGCCGCCCTCTGTCAAGGGAATTGCACGCTGCCGTGGCCATCACCGCCGCGATCCTTGCGCTCTTGGTCGCGACCGCGCACGCGTTTACCACCCCCGCTCATGCCAACCATGACGATCATACCGCTCACAACGGTGCGGTACATGCCGCGAGCAAGGGCGGTATCGACGACGACGATATTCCGCCGCATTCGCGCGATTTTGTCTTAATGTTGGGCGTGATCGTGGTGCTCGTGCTGGCTGGCGGCCTGTTTGCCGGTACGCGCGACGCTGACCGGGTGGAGAGGAGAATGCATGGCTGCCGGGACATGCTCGCGCTAATTTGGTGATCGTAGGCCTCACGCTCGGCCTGCTCTCGCTCGACTTGATGTCGCTCGAAGTGCTTGGTTCGTTTTTATCCTTTTCGGTTCCTGCTGGTCCCTGCTGGTTGTCACTTTCAGTTCGTTGCGGTTGATCACATACCTTATTTGGGCAACGTAGAACAATCGGGCCAGGAAAAGGAACGCATCTACGCGAGCAAAATCAAGCCGATCCGCAAGCAGGGCCACTGGCTGCTCGTGACGCTGCTGCTCGCCAATGTCATTGTCAACGAGACGCTGCCCATTCTCACCGACTCGATCTGGGGCGGCGGGTGGCCTGCCGTCGTCATTTCCACGACCTTGATTGTGATTTTTGGCGAGTACGTCGCGATTGTCTGCCAGTCCGGTGGCTACGTGTGTATTGAACCCTGACGTGCCGATTGTGTGGCCAGAATTATCCCGCAAGCCGTGTGCTCGCGGTACGGGCTCGCCGTTGGCGCCAACTGTGCGTGGTTTGTGCGCGCGTTGATGTGGATCTTGTCGCCTATAGTACGCTCTGGCTCCGACCTCACGCTCACATCGCCGAGTTGCTGAATCAACACTTTATTCGTCACTAGGCCTACCCGATCAGCAAGCTACTTGACTTGATTCTCGGCGAGACCGAGGGCATGACCTACAAGCGCGCCGGTAACTTTCCCTCGCGTACCGACCCTGTTTGATCGTCACGAGCCTCCTGACCCGCTCTTGTCCTTCCTCTTCCCCCTCTCCGTCCGCCTGCCACCAGAACTCAAGGCGCTCGTCTCGCTGCACGAACAGTCCGAGGCGCACTTTGGCCCGCTGACCAACGATGAAGTCACAATCATCCAAGCCGTGCTCGATTTGCGCGACAAGGACGTGCAGTCGATCATGACGCCGCTCGAGGCCACCTACATGGTCGAGTGGGACCAAGTCCTAGACGAGCGCAAGGTGCACGAACTCGTCGACAAGGGCCATTCGCGTGTGCCCGTCTACGCCGGCTCGAACCGGAAAAACATTATCGGCATGCTACTCGTCAAGAAACTCGTCACGTACGATCCGGCGAATGCGCTGAAAGTGCGCGATTTTGCGCACGCGATCATGCCCGTGCCCGTCCTCGCGCCAAACATTGCGTGCTTTGATATTCTCAACTTGTTCCAGGAGGGACGGTCGCATATGGCCGTGGTCGTGAATGACGACGAGGAGCGGATTCATGCTGCGGCATTGGCCACGTCCGACCCGTACTCACGCCCGGTCCTGAATGTACTTGGGATCGTCACGCTCGAGGACGTGATTGAGGAGCTGATTGGCGAGGAAATCATTGACGGTACGTCCGTCCCACTCGCGTCGCACCATCCTCTCCGCTCGATTTCTCACCCCTACCCTTATCACGCCATCAGAAACCGATGTCTACGTCGACATGCGCCGGCAAGTCCCCGTCCCGCGGCGGTTCAAGTCCCCCCGAATCCCCGCGTCCGCAGCACCTGGCACCCCGCGACTCAACGGCTCAACGACGCCTCGGCTCACCGGCACCAACTGCGCGGCCACTCCGCGGCTCACGCCCCGACTCGCCCCGACCCCCACGCCGGACCTGCTCCTTCCGCGCGGGCCGCGCCGGTCGCGGTCGACTTTGGATGCGCTCGCCGGATCGAGTCCGCCAAGTGCTGGCGCGCGGACGGCGGCAGCGGGGCCAACGGCGGCGCCGCGGAAACAGACGCGAAGTAGTGGGTTGAGCGTGCGCGCAGATGGGGGAGAGAGTGGCGGTGAGGAGGATGCGAGTGTGCGTGGGAAAGGCGAGGATGAGAAGACGCCGCTGTTGCGCGGATAGTGTTGAGCTGGGGATCTGGATGGTAAGGGGGGTTGGCGATCGAACGCGCGCGCACGGGATCAGCCGCGCGGAGGGTGTGGCAGGGTGGAGAAAATTTGCACGGCAATACTCATTTATTTTCGCGTCACGGATGGGCTGAGGGAGGGAGGACCAGCAACGAAGTAAGGATGGAGATGGACGACATGTTGCATGGCAGTTGCCCTCTCAGCAAAATGAGCTTGACCTGTTGAAGAATAGCACTAAGCAGGAGAGCTGGAAAAGCATCAACAAAACGGTTTACTATTTAACTCTACCCAAACGATTTGCAAACCAGCCTGGAAGCTCGCCCGACATATCATTCCAAACAACAGGTATCGAACGAGCCAGAATTACAGGTAGGGAAATAGAAGAAGCGGGGGAGAGGCAAGCCAGAATCAAAGCGTCAGGGAATCGAAGCAGAGGAGTGGGATCCGAGAAGAGACAGAAGCAACAATTATCAAACACGGCACGAACAAAAATGAAACAAGCAAGAAAGGCACGACCAGAAACACTAACAACCGCATGCGGCCGCGCTAGAACATATCGTCGCACAGCAGCACATTACTGGTCACTGCTTTACTCGGACGCGCGCGACACGCGCGCGGCAATGTCCGCACAAACGCCGGGTTGAAGTGCGCCATGTTCCACAACATGGCCTTCACCTCCACTTCATGCCGCGTGATCGTCTTGCCAATCGTAACGGCCAAGCCCGCAGGCGTCATCTGGTTTACGGCCGAGTGCGGGATCAGGTCCTTCACCGTGTGTTGGTTCGCTTGGTTGAGTTATTTTGCTCTCTTGCTCTCTCTTCCCTGTTCTCCAAAAATCTTCTGCCAATTTTCTTGATCATCTACCCACCTACCCACCTACCCACCCACAAAACTCCCATTAGGTAACCCTTTCGCTCATGTGGTTCTACTTGAGTGTGCATTCACAGAACCCCACCCTTTTGGACTGACCGGGTCGAACAACGTCCTCGACGCTGTTGACGGAGCCCAGAACGAAGACGCGTGAAGCCATTGCTGTGATGTCGTTTGAATGGTTGAATTGCCGTCGATGCTGCTGCTGCTGCTGGTGTCGATTGCTCACACGCGCTCAAGACGCTTTTCCTTGGTCTCTTGAAGCGATCACAGTGACCAAACGTTGGTGAACGTTGGTCCAAGGCCTGAAGACGAGAAGGCCTGAAGACGAGGAAGTGGTCGTTCAAGTCCGTTTTCGCTGCAGTGATCCGTTGTGGCGTGCGGTGGCTTGCAACATCAACACGTGGAGAAGTGGTGACCGCGTTGCCTACATGTCGAAACGCGTTAATTGAGGTCATGCTGCCTCGGCCTTGACGCGAGCCGCCACCGCACTTTGGCTGCCACCGGCCCACCACCACGCGCAACGCACGACCTCCGAGAACGATACGCTCGACCCCGTCTCGACCCCGCGCACCGTGCATTACCGGCCCCGTTCCCATCCACCGCGCGCTCCAGCCCGCCGCAAACCGCGCGCAACTGCACCACCGCCAACCTCTCGCCACGTCCAACAACTCGCCCGCCATGAGCTCCAACGCTACCGACGCACCGATCGACCCCACCAGCACTGACACCGACATGTTGTGCGCCGACAAGAAGCCCGTTGCGTTTGAAGTCGACATCAAGGACCCGGTGCGACTCGATGCTGGTCGAGACGCGAGACGCGTGTAGTGCGTCTGAGATGGATGGTTGTTGACAGGCTGCCTGCCTTTCGGGACACCCAACAGGCCAATGCCGCGGCACCGGTGAAGATTGTCAAGCGGTTCGAGGATGTGCAGGCCGAGCTCGAGGATCGCCGCAAGTAAGTGCCGTTTGGTGGCTCTGCTCGCGCGCGAGAAAGCACTCTCACTGTCTCCGCGCGAACCCACTTTGTTAGCATCTCCAAGGAGGAGATTGCGCAGCGTCTCGAGGCCGCCGAGGCGCGCCGCCAGGAGCTGGCCGAGTCGAAGCTGCGATTCGCCAAGGAGGACGTGCAGAAGGTGAAGCAGATTTCCGAGACCATCGACACAATCGAGGAGCTGCAGGCCGCCGAAAAGGGTACGCCGTGTCGCGTTTCGTCTTGTCTCACGCACCCAACATTCCCCGTTACTCACCGTTCTCGCAACACCTACATTAGCCAAGCTCATCGAGGAAAAGCTCGAGCAGGCCGCGCTGCGCGCCGAAGAGCAGTTGCGCGACCGGCAAAAGAAGCTCGAGTCGCAGCACCGCGAAGTCGAGCAGCGACGCACGCGTCAGACGTCGGGTTCGGGTTCCGACGAGGAGACGCAGGCGCGGCTTGATGCCGCCGAGCAGCGCCGCAAGCAGCTCGAGGAGGAGCGGCTCGCCAAGGTGCGCGAGAACGAGCGCCGTGCCGAGGAGGCCGCGCGCCGGCGCCAGGAAGTCGGTGTTGCGCTCGAGGACGTGCAGTCGAAGCTCGATGCGGCCGAGCTGCGCCGCAAGCAGATCGAGGAGGAGCGTGCCGCCAAGATCAAGGCATCGCTCGAGCATGTTGACGTGGTGCGCCGCCGCCGCGCCGAGTCGATTGGCGCCAGCGGCGAGCAGCTGAATGAGACGACCGGCGAGGGGCCCGAGGAGTAAGTTGGGGGCCGTGACCGCCGATAGCAAGGAAGCGCGTTGGTTGCGCTCCGCCCAATAACGAGCGATCGTTTCGTGCCGGTTCTCGGCGCAGGAAGGCTCGCGCTGAAGGTCGGCCTGACGTTGCCTGACGTTCATTATCGTTTTTCTTCGTATCTTATTTGATTCCGCCCAACTGCTCCACCATTCCATTTCACGCTCCCCTTCGACCCCATTTGATGCCGGTTGTTCATTTCTCCACGACACGATGGTCGCTGGCGCTCGCCATCCTTTTGAATTATGATGCCTTACATTTCAATTCAGCGCCAGACCGTGAGCGATCACAGCTGACGACGCGGTGGCGACGCGGAGACGGTGGGAGGGTTGGTCGTCACGCGAGCGCGAGAGGAGTCTTCGCTTTCATTCACATTTCCCACTGCGCAATCTGCTCTCTGCGCACAAACGTACGCGTCGTCGTCGACCCCAACATCCAGTTTCGTCCCCGCTCACATCCGCCTTTCCGCGTTCCCTGGCCTCCCTCCTCTTCTCCCTGCCAGACACGCCAGCGATCCTCTCTCCCCACGAGCTCGACGCCGCCGACCTTGACCACGCATCAATCGCTGCAACCATCGACAGGACCAGCTTTCCAACCCTCGAGGAGCCCAGACAGGACCAACCAAGTCGTC
Organism: Allomyces macrogynus ATCC 38327; assembly: GCA_000151295.1. Classification (NCBI taxonomy): domain Eukaryota; kingdom Fungi; phylum Blastocladiomycota; class Blastocladiomycetes; order Blastocladiales; family Blastocladiaceae; genus Allomyces; species Allomyces macrogynus. The sequence goes on along the minus strand of GG745328.1, from coordinate 2,724,949 downwards.
GTCACCGCCACCATGTCGACAGCCAACGAGCAGGGAGCGGCCCTGTCTCAGCAGGCAATACTCGAGGCCATTCTCGACACGGTCAAGGGCCTGCGGCTCGACTACGACACGCTCAACACCAAGGTTCGCGTTCACTCGCGTCGTCGCATCAATTCTATGCCGTGGAGTCGCACTCTGACCCGGACGGCGTGCTTTGCTCGGCTCCATTTAGATGAACCGTCTCGAGGCGCTGACGAGCACGCCCAATCTCGCAGCCGTTGAGTCACGACGCGAGCGCACCAACAGTACGTTTGCCGGCTTGTCTCAACGTCTCGACGCACATTCGCAAAAAAGAGGACTCACGTTTCCGAATCCACAATCTAGCCGGTTCGCCGACCGTTTCAGACAGCGGCATGGCGCTGCACTCGCCCGACTCGGCCGTTGCGCCGACCTCGCCCAAGTCGCCGACCACGTCCATGTCGACCCGGCAGTCGCTCTCGACGGGCTCTCCCTACACGTCGCGCGTCGTACTGACCACGTACCCCGGCCAGGCCGGGATCAAGCCTACCAAGCTCGACTGGGGCAACCCTGGTACGTGTTCCTCGGCGGGCGACGCGCAATTGGCTGGAATTCGGCCCATTGTTGATCTCCTCCCCTTGCACTGCCAGACCCGAAACAGCGCGGCCCAGTGATCGCGTCACGCAACCCGACCTCGATCGGCCTGCGCAACGCGATTGGCGCGCACGGCGGTTCCTACTGTATCTACCACGCGCTCTCGGTCGCGATCGGCGCTCTCCCTGCGACGCACCGCCCGGACCTCGAAAACACGGAGCCGCCCGTCAAGATTGGGCCGCACCCGCAATGGGCCGACCCGACCAAGCTCGTGTCCATGGACCCGTTTGGTCATCTAGTCCAGCAGCTCTTCAAGGCCGAGATTGACTCTGGGCTCGACATTCGCCCGTCGATTGCCGTGACCAAGGCGCATATGCAATTGCCGGAGATTGCCGAGGCCGTGCGCAAGGGACGGTTGCCCATTGATGGCAAGATTGTGATCAACGACCAGGGGGATATCAAGGTCACGAAGGCGGCGGTTGAGCCGGTTTGGTACTTACCGGGCGTCGCGGCGCGGTTTGGGATCGACGAGGCCGTTCTGCGTCGTTGCATCTTGTGTGTTTATCTTCTTTTTCTCCAGATGCCGGTTCGAGGCTGGGCTTGTGACTGACAGCCGACTCTAGCGAGGACACCGGCGGCATGTACCCGGAGCTCATCACGCGCCCGGACCTCAAGGTGTTCCTGGTACGGCTCGGATGCACAACGTGCCTGTTTTCTCGTTGTTGTCGCCCAAGTTGACGTGCTTGTGTCCCGTAGCCCCCGATCGGCGGCCTCACCGTCTACATTTTCGGTCCCGTCGAGAACATGAGCGACCCGTCCAAGAAACTGACGCTGCGCGTTCACGTATGTTCCCGGCAAGCTTATGAAAACTCTCTCGGCGTCGTTTCTGACCTTCTCCACCCGATTGTTAGGACGAGTGCAACGGATCCGACGTGTTTGGATCCGACATTTGCACGTGCCGCCCATACCTGATGTACGGCATCGAGGAGGCCGTCAAGACAGCGCAGCAGGGGGGCAGCGGCGTCATTGTCTATTTCCGCAAGGAAGGGCGCGCGCTCGGCGAGATCACCAAGTATCTCGTCTACAACGTTCGTAAAGACCAAATGTCTTCTGCCACGCGCGGCATCCATGTTCCTCAGTAACTAACGGATGCTCTCCACCCGATCCAATAGGCGCGCAAGCGGTCGCAGGACAAGGCCTCCGAGTACTTCCAGCGCACCGAGAACGTGGCGGGCGTCAAGGACGCGCGGTTCCAGGCGCTCATGCCGGACGTCCTGCACTGGCTCGGCATCACCAAGATTGATCGCATGATGTCCATGTCGAACATGAAATACGACGCGATTGTCAACGCTGGGATCACGATCAAGGAACGGTGTGCGATCCCAGACGAGTTGATTCCGCCGGACAGTCGCGTCGAGATTGACGCCAAGATCGCTGCGGGGTACTTCACGGCGTCGGGCAAGGTCCCGGACGAAAAGGACTTGCAGGCGGTGCAGGGTCGCACGTGGGAGTGGGACGAGATTCAGCATTGAGCACGGGCGGTTCGCGTTTTTGCAGCTCGACGACGACGTGAGTGCGCGAAGCGGCCGGTTTTTGATCCATTCTTTTTGAGCGATTGGACGCGGTCGTTGGCGCACGAATCGTCTTGTGGATTCCAGTTTATCAATCGCAACTCTTGACTTGATGCGTTGCTGTCGTTTCAGAGAAATCATCCACAGCAAAACACGTTCACTCTTGGTCGAACAGAACCTCCATCTCGTAAAATACAAGTCCTCAGTAAGTCAGACCTCCCCCCCCCCCCCCCCCCATCGTCCTCTTCCCCCTCATCACCGCGTCTTCGGCCGCCCGCACACGCTCGTCCCCAACCCCGCCGCGCCACCGCGTTGATGGTGCCCATGCCCGCCGTTCCAACTATGATGGTGATGTTGCCCCGCGCTCCCACCGCCGCCGCTCGAGTTCGGTTTTACCGGCAACTTGATTTCCTCGAGTTCGTACTTGGTATGCTTGACCAGCTTCTTGTAGACCGTTTCGGGCCGAACTGCACCAATCTTGACGGCCGGCGGCGGGACCGCATTCGTGGCGCGTGCCGCGCGTGTGCGCGCGTGCGAGTAGCAAAAATGTTGAGTGTCCGAGTGCACGGAGAGACTTGCGTCGTCGATGCGCCAGTTGCGCCCGAGTTTGCGGTTCGCCGTGTATTCTGGTTGTCCGCAGAGGTGTGGGTCAGTTGAGAGGGGGAGTGGAGGTTGCGGAAGGGTGGACGGTGGACGCACCTCGCCACTTGCGCACGACGTTGGTCTGAATCGTTTTGGTGCGCATCGCGGCCGGGTCGCGCGCGGCTGCCGCGACGGCTGGGTCAGGTCGGGCGGCTATGCGGTCGCTGACCATTTGCATCACCTTGACTTCGAGCTCCTGCAGCTGCTGAAGGACTTGCGGGTCTGTTGAGGAGTAAGGGTGAGCTTGAGGGGCGTGGAGAAGAGCGGGAGGAGAAGGAACGCGCCTTTTTAGTCCATGGACGCTTCAAATGCCTTGAAGTTGGCCCAGGTCGCGGCGAGCTCGTCGTCCATGTCGAACGGCGCGTGCTCGAGAACGTTGAGATCTACTTGGCGACGACGGTCTTGGTGAACCGAGTTGAACGTAAGAGAGCATAATGGGTCCACGGAAATCGTACCGTCATGACCCACACCGTGGTGTGGCGACGACAACGGCTTCGATGCAAAGTGTCAAACGGAGGCCAGCCACCTTGTCTACTTTCCGAGCACAGCGCAATGAAACCGGACGCACTCGTCCATAAATCCATCACTGTGCGCTTCAAGCTCTGTCTCTGTGTGGTCAAAATCTTTTCGCGGCGCTGCTCGATAATATTGTCCTGCCGCACGTCGGCCGGGAACGCAGCAAACGTGCTCGGGTCCTCGAGATCCCACGCGTCCTCTTGCCCGAAAATGCCAATGTGCATGCCGTCAATGCACCACGACTGAACTGTCGTGTCGACCGACGCCGTCAGGATCATGTCGTGCGTGGACACGAAGTTGACGCTATATTCACGACCGAGTGATAGAACATGCCGATTAGCAACCAACGGCATCATCGGCAGCACAAACCCTGACCGTACCTCGTAATACTCGTCGTGTGACGCTTCCACATGCACCCGAGCACCATCTTGTCGTCGTACGTCTCGCCCGCGCGCAGCGAAATCGGGCGCATGTGGAAGACGAGCACGTGGCCCTGCGACCCACCGACGACGAGCAGCGTGCCCTTTTCGTTCACGGCGAGCGCCGTGAGCCCTTCGTTGTCGATCATGTCGGCCGAGACTTCGTGCACCATGCGCCCTTCATACACGTCCCAGATCCGCACAAACCCGTCGGCGTGCGCCGACACGAGCGGGAATTTTTGCGTGTGCGGGTAGGACCCTTGCGTACGGTCGTAGACGAAGCGGATCTGCCGATCCGGGACGTGAGTGGGGAGTTAAAAGGGCCGCGATATCAACGGGAATAACGTGCGTCTTCGATGGCCTTGCACTCCAAGCTCTTGTACTCGAGAAACGGGTCCTTCATGTTCGCGCGCCATGTGCCGCTCTCGATATTCCACGCGACAATCAATCCATCGAGCCTGCCCGTCGCGAGCAATGACGACGGGGCCACGGCCACGCACAAGATGTCCTCGTGGTGCCCGCGATGCGCGTCCGAGATTTCGCGCAGCGGCCAGCACTCGAAATCCTCGGGGCTGTCCAGAAACACGGAAATCTTGTGGTCCCACCCGACGGCAATCACGTACTTGTTGGCCTGCACCTCGACAAACAGGACGGCCGAGACTCGGCCGTGTTGTTCTTGAAACACTTGCGCAGCAGCTGGCCATTGTTGAAGTTCCAGATTTTGATGGCGCCGTCGCGGCTCGCGGTGATGAGTCGGCGCCCAGAGTTGTCGAAGCACATGGCCGTGATCTCGAGTTCCTGAGGAATGGTGACGGCGCGAGTTGGTCAGTTTTAAGCAAGGCAAAACAGCACGCGAAACGAATTGACCGCGGGTCGCAAAAAACGTACGCCGTGCACTTGGTTAAACTGTTCTCGCCCGTATGCGCGTCCCACACGCTGACCGTCGAGTCCTCGCCGCCCGAGACGACCTGGTGGAACGACGTGTTGAAGAGCGCCGCGACCACAGGCGCCTCGTGCGTTTCAACCATCGACTGCTTGAACTGCGTATACACGCCTCGAGCTTGTTCGACCCCGTGATCAGCTGCCGGTGCACGTTGTCAAAGTAGATGGACGAGATGATGTTCTCGGGCCGGTGGGGAACCGGTCTGTGAGCGTCTGCAGGCAAAAGAAGGTCTTGATGTTCCAAATCTTGATCACCTTGTCCTCGGACAAACTGATTACGTGGCCGTCGGTCTGGTTCACGAGCACGTCCGTCACGGTCGCGTTGTGCCCGACGAGACTGCCGGCGGCTTTGCTGAGCACGTACGGGTTCCAGAGCCGAACGATCCGAGAGATGACGAGAGAGGTAAGTTCGGCAATGCGGTTAAGGAAAGCAGTGAAGCAATAACGTACTTGTCGCGGCCACCCGTCACCAAGAACGACGGTCGCCGGCACGCGTCAAAGCACCGCACGCCCTTGGGCACGCTAATGCTCCTCGTCGTCGTGCGCTCGAGGTCGCTGATCACGAGCGACTTGGCCGACTCGCTGGAGCACGTCACAAACGCGTTGATTTCGCGAATCAGTTGGATGCGCTCGACCCATCCGGTGTGGATCTTTTTCTACAGTCCGACGAGCACCAGTTACTTAACCAAGCAATCAACGTCGAACCGACATGTGGAAATGAGCGGGAACCTACTCGGTGGAGCGTGATCGTGCCCTTGTACTGGTCCTCCTCCTTTTGGCTCAACGCCGACGGCTTGATCACGGCCGCCTCGGCATCGCTCACGTAGTCGGCAAAGAAGCGCCGCGTAAACGACAAAATGTTGATGTAGCCGCCGTCGTCGCCAAAGACGAGAAGTGACCGCTCCTCGTCGAATTTGCCTAGGTTCTCGCAGCAAAGAGTGATGAGTTCGACGCGCTCAAAGAACATGGTGGAGAGAATGGTGGCTCGCGTCGCGGCAACGTACTCGTGTAGGCGATGCACAGCGGGTTGTTTTCCAAGGGCGCAATCGTCACGAGCTGTCTTGGCTTGATCGACTGCATCATTTCGTAGATCTTGAGTTTGAAGTGGCCATAAATTAGCAAATCAAACTTGCATGGAAGCGACGCAGCATAGGCGAGCCCGACAGCGTACTGACGGTCGTCGGACACAATGGCGAGCTTGTTCTGGTCCTGGAGAAGGACGGCGTCGGTGACCCAGGACTGCGACCCCTCGCGCGTGACCAGCAATCGCTGAAGCTTGAGCTTGGGCGACCAAAGGCACAGCGAGCCCTCGCGACTAGGCAGGGGGGTGGAGAAGGTGAGGAACGGGATGACATGCCGAGTGTCGAGCGGCAACCACACGCACCTCATGCTAATATACTTGCGCTCCTTGGTAATGTAGTCGATGCGTTTGATGAGGTCCTTGTGCGACGAGTCGACCATTTTGCGAATCTTTTCGTCGACGATGGCTTTCTGGACGGATGAAGGATCGAGCGCGTCAGGTGGAGAAGCGACAGCTGGACAAGAAATACGCGAGCGACCAGGCAACGGACCGTGTAGTCTTGGTTCAGGCCGCCGACCATGACGACAAACGTGGAAAACTCGTCCCAGCTCACGGTGCCGTCCGAATTGGCGTCGATTTTCATGAACAGCTGCGTCATTTGGTCAAACGAGAGGTTGCCGCCGAGCACCTTGCCAAACACCTCGCGGAACTGTTGGCAATGACGGCGTTGTTAGTGCTGGCATCGCATCGATGACGGTTCGGCAGCCGGCGTACCGTGTCAATGTCGAACCCTTCCTCGCCGTCCTCGTTGCGGTGCGACTTGAAAATGGCCATGAGCTGCTCGAAATGGTGGATGTTCATGTACTGCTGCACGCCATCGGTCCTATGGGCGGCAAGAATCGCACGCATCAATTTACCGGGTTCCGCGACAATCGCGTTGCTCGAGTTGACCACGTTGACCACGCACGCGGAACGACCGACTTTGCGCTTGCCACGACCGCACCCGACCGGCCGCCTGCTTCCGCCGACGGACTGATCCCTGCGCCAGGCGGTGACGCCGATAAGATGCCGCTCCCGGCGCCGCCGCCACCATGGCTGTAGTTGCTGCCAGCGACCAGACTGTGGCCCGTGTGGTTGATGGCCGGGAGGCCGCTTGGTGATGATGGCCCACCAGCGCCGTCAATCGTCAGCGCCAGACCCACAGTCAGGGCCGACGTGCCAGCGCCGTACGCCGACGAGGTGCCCTGCGATTGCATCGCCGGAGCGTGGGTGGGCGGGTTCGTTTCGATGTTGGCGGGGCTGGAATGGTGGCAGATCACTTGGCAGCGCAAAGACGGTAGCGCTTGCTTGGGATTTGCTTCATTCAGGTTCGAATGCTGGGGGTTGCTGGCGCGAAAGGCTCGGGGGTGTCGAGGAAATGAATGGCACTGAACACTCTCGACTTGCGCGACGTGGTCGGACGTGGCCTGCAAGCCGGGGGCAATGATCAATCACAAATTTGCTCCCCAGGGCGGTCCGGGCCCATGTGAGCAGATCGGCCCAGGCGGCTCCCTGGACGATCACGACCGGCTCGTTGAAGAGAGGAGTGTCAAGACCCCCCACTTCACCGAAAACGACCACCACGACCACCAGCACAGATGCCCGTCTCCTCGCAAAACGTCGTCCCGCATCATTCTCGGCTCCCGAACCGACCCTGAAACGACGCGACTCGACCGCTCCCGCACCACCATGGCCGCCCGCCGCCCCAAGGACTCGCTGCAAAATGTGCGCCAACACCCGCCGCACCCTTTCTTGCTCTCAACCCGACTTGCTCGCGCAATTTTCGTTATTCCCGTGCTTGGGACCACCTTGGACGGGGCCTCGCCCCGTTCCTCGACCCCGACGCAGGGCCCGGCCAGCGGCAAGAGCCATGATTTCCGGTAATATCAAGGCTGACCAGGTCAAATTCGACTCTATTTCCCGCGATTCCCAGAGCGATAACCCGGACCAGCTCCGTCGCTATGCGTTCTTGCTCGGTGAGACCGACCTCTTTCACCATTTCCTTGATGATCATGTCGTCGAGGCATTACCCAGCGCGACCGCGAGTGCTGCGAATGGGTACGAATTCTCCCACTGACCACATTCTCCACTCTTTTCCTTTTGAACCACGATCCGTTCCGTTTCTAAATACTCTCGCGCGTCCATGTGCTTGCCTTGATCAGGTCCCGCCGCCACCGAAAGACCGAGGCCGAAGAGGACGCCGAGCTGATCCGTAATGAGGACGGCGAGGTCGTTCAGACCGTCTTCACAGAGTCCCCCGACTGTACGACCGCTCCTTTTTCTTCTCCCCGCGGTCGTCTGCGTTCCCGGGTGACCAGTGATGCTCACTTTCCGGTTCGCCGACCCAACCAGACGTCGAGGGCGGTACCATGCGCGACTACCAGGTCCAAGGGCTCAACTGGATGATCAGTCTCTTTGGCAACGGTGTCAACGGCATTCTCGCCGACGAGGTGCAGAGCGTTTCCGCCGTCCCAGGCTTGCGTCGTTGCTGGCGCGCACGTTCGGAACACTCACTCCCCCACGCCCAAATTTCCGCAGATGGGGCTCGGCAAGACGTTGCAAACCATTTCGTTTCTCGGGTACCTGAAGCACTTCCGCAACATTGACGGCCCGCACTTAGTCGTGGTCCCGAAATCGACGCTGCACAATTGGCACTCGGAGTTTTCCAAGTGGGTGCCGACGTTGCGCACGTTTGTCTTCCACGGCGCCAAGGACGAGCGCGGCGCCCTCGTCAAGGACATGCTCTTGCAGCCGAGCAAGTGGGACGTGTGCATCACGTCCTACGAAATGTGTTTGCGCGAGGAGACGCAGTTCAAGAAGATTGCGTGGATTTACATTATCATCGACGAGGCGCACCGCATCAAGAACGAGAACTCGGCGTTGTCGCAGATCATGCGCGTGCTCTCGTCGCGGCATCGGCTGTACGTGAATTCTCGTGCCTCTCCACTCGATTGTTTGCTTGGGTGTGGGTGTGGAAAACTGACAATGTTCTTGCTCGCTCGCTTGTCCACCTCCCCACAGTCTCATTTCCGGCACGCCGCTGCAAAACTCGCTGCACGAACTGTGGGCGCTGCTCAATTTCCTGATGCCCGACATTTTCCACGACTCGGCCGCATTCGAGGCGTGGGTCAAGTCCGGCGACGAGCGCGTCGAACAACTGCACCGTATTCTGCGCCCGTTCCTCCTGCGTCGCGTCAAGTCGGACGTCGAGAAATCTTTGCTCCCCAAAAAACGGCTCAACGTGCCGTGCGAGTTGACGGCGATGCAGCGTCAATGGTACCAGAAAATCCTTGAAAAGAACATTGACGCGGTGAACGGCGCCGTCAAAACGACCAAGGCCAACAAGACGCGGCTCATGAACATTGCCATGCAGTTGCGCAAGTGCTGCAACCACCCGTACTTGTTCGAGGGCGCCGAGCCGGGACCGCCGTATACGACAGGTACACACTTGGTCGAGAATTGCGGCAAGATGAAGGTGCTCGATCGACTGCTGGCGCGATTGCAGGCGCAGGGATCGCGCGTCTTGATTTTCTCGCAAATGTCGCGCGTGCTCGATATTCTCGAGGATTATTGCGTGTGGAAGGAGTTCAAGTACTGCCGGATTGATGGGAATACCGCACACGAGGACCGCATTCGCGCGATCGACGAGTATAATGCGCCGGGGTCGGACAAGTTTGTGTTTTTGCTCACGACGCGCGCCGGTGGGTTGGGGATTAATTTGACGACGGCGGATTCGGTCGTGATTTACGACTCGGATTATAACCCGCAGAATGACCGGCAAGCCGAGGTACACGTGCTCGACGCTGTTACGATTGGTTGTGCTTCATGTTGCTCATTTGCATCGTTTGCTCTCCTCGTAGGACCGCGCGCACCGTATCGGCCAGACCAAACAGGTCGTCGTCTACCGATTGATCGTCGAGAACACGATCGACGAAATGGTCTTGGAGCGCGCGACGCAAAAGCTGCAGCTTGACAAGATGGTGATTCAGCGGCAAATCAAGGGCGGGTCGGCCGCGGCCGAGGCCGCGCAAAAGGATTCGGCGACCGACTACCTGTCGATGATCCGGCACGGCGCGGCCACCATGTTCAACGGCACCGACAACGGCGCCAACGGCGCCGCGTCGTCCTCGTCTGCCCCGGCCGATGATATCGACATTGACGCCTTGTTGCAGCGGTCCGAGGAAAAGACGGCTGAGTTGTCGGCCAAGTACGAGAACGCCAAGGTCGAGGACTTGCTGAAGTCGAGCGCGTCGGCGTACGAGTGGGGTGGCGAGGATTACCGCAAGAAGAACAAGGACGAGCGCGGCAAGTTGGCGGTCGAGTGGATTGGGCCGGCGAAGCGCGAGCGCAAGCAGGGGACGTACGCGGTCAAGGATTTGATGAAGGTCGAGTCGGGAGGTGGTGCCAAGGGCAAGGGTAAGGGGAAAGGGAAGGGCAAGGGCAAGAGCACGATTCCGCCGCCGACGGCGCCCGAGCACCAGTTTTTCCCGCCGCGATACCTCGAGTTGCGGCTCAAGAAGCACTACTACGAGCTGGTACGTTTGATTTTACGACCGCAGCCTTTCTGGCCCATTTAGCTTACCCGGTCATGTGGTCTTCCGCGCGAATAGAAGGAGCAAGACAAGTCGGACCAGGTCACGCCCGCCGAAGTGGAGCTCGTGACCGTCGCCGAACCGCTCACGGCCGACGAGGAGACCGAGCTCGCGCAGCTCGAGCAGGAAGGGTTCCCGACCTGGGCCAAGAAGGATCTGGCCTCCTTCTTGCGCGGCGCCGAAAAGTACGGGCGCACCAACTACGCGGCCATGACGGGCGAGTTCGAGAACAAGACGGTCGAAGAGATCGAGGCCTACGGCACCGTCTTCTGGGCGCGGTACCAGGAACTGCCGGACTGGGAGAAGAAACTGGCCGATGTCGAAAAAGCCGAGGCAAGGCAGTTGGAAAGGGCTGAAATGGCGGCGGAGCTGCGCGCTCGGATCGCGGCACTGGCCGACCCGCTCACGGACCTCGTCATCCAGTACTCGGCCAAGGCCAAGACCAAGCCGTTTACCGAGGACGAGGACCGGTTCTTGCTCGTCATGGCCGACAAGTACGGCGTGCTTAACGACGACGCGAATGATAAGGTGCTCGCCGAGGTCCAGCAGCACGCGCCGTTCCGGTTCCACTGGTACGTGCGGTCGCGCACGCCCATCGAGATTGGTCGCCGGATCCAGACACTGCTCGTGCTCATCTTCAAGGAGCAGCACCCGGAGTTTGCAATTCACGGCGGGCCGGGGACCGCAGGGAACCCGAATATCCGCAAGCGGTTCTTCCTGAGCAAGAGCAAGGACGGCGAGCTGGTTAATGGTGCCGCAGCAGCAGGAGCGGCAGGAGCGGCGGCCGGGGCTGCGGCGTCGTCGTCGTCATCAACTGCGCAGCAACTCGGTCACGACGGAGATGTGAGCGACGAGGAAGAGGACGACGACGACGGCGGCGAGATGAGCCACCGAGCCGCCAAGCGCGCCAAGCTCGACGATGCGGCCGACTCGGAGTCGGCGCAGTCGTCGCTGCAGTACAGCAGTCCGTCAATCACGCCGGGTTTCGTGGACACCATGGACGTGGATGTGGAGTAAAGGAAGCGGTTGTATGCCTTGTTTCCTGATGCCGCTTTGTCGTGCGAAGAAAAACATTCTATTATTGTTCTACCCCCCTCTCCAGCACGCCAACACGTCGCACCGGGCGACGCGGCTGCGATCCAACACGCGCGATTGAGCTTACAGCTCCGACTGGTACAAATCCCACAGCGCCTCGACCGGATGCCCCGTCAGGTCAGCAAAGATCGCGTTTCGCCAGACGTGACCCTTGGCGAGCACCGCGTTTAGCCGCTGCGTGAAAAATGGCTCGTTGACGCGCGTCTCGATCCAGTCGAGGAAGTACGCGGTCGTGTCGTAGCCGGCATCCCACGACACACTCGGGTCTGACTTGTTCCGCTTCCAGTGCGGCGGCGCGTACCCCGCACGCAGCCGCACTAAGTCGGCAATCCCTTCAATCAGCCCGCCGGGCGCGGCCCCGTTCGAATTAAATTGCCAAACATGCACCATCTCGTGGAACAGCACGCCGAGAATCTCTGTCTTGACGGCGGCATAGCTGCGGCCCGGCGCCTGTGCGTGGTTCCAGAAATATGTCGATGACAAGTGAATCTCGGCAGTGCCCAGTTCCTTGTGGTTGATCGTGTGCGCGACGCCGTCAAACGGGCGAATGTGCAGCGTGATTCGCGATCGTTGCGGTGGCGACACGTCGATGCCCGTGTCGACGGGCGAGAGCAGCGGGTCGGCGTAGAGGAAGTCCCAGACAAACTCGGCGGCTTCGGTGACCACGTCGGCCGGACGGCGGAAATGGCGCAGGATCAGGTTCGTGCCGGCGTGGCTCGTATCGGTGACAACGTCAACAGTCAGGTCGCCTGGGAAAAAGGTCTCGGGGCTGGTCGAGGGGGCCTTGATGACGGTCATGATGGTGCAAGCGGGCGTGTGCGGCAAGTTGGTGAGCGGAGAGAGTGATTGCTGGAGAGGGAGGCCACGCGCCAAGAAAAAGGCTTAAGGAGCGTGGACCACGCCACTTCGAACCCCGAGGGTTGAGCACGAAGCAACGCGGCGCGACGTTGGAACTGGACGTTTGAGCATCGAATTCGAACGCACAAATCACGAATGTATCGCAACGGATATTATGACTTGACCCCAAACATGGACGTGACACTGGCCGCCGTCCCGCCAACAGCGCGCAGCCCAAACTTGCGCCGCATCGCCGACGTGGTCGTGTCCAAATCCTTGGCACTGGCCACGGAAAACTTGGCCTTGATCGAGTGCGCGCGCTCCTCGCGGTCGGTCGGCCAGTCGTCGACGACCACGTCCTCCTTGAGCAAGTTCTCGGCCGTCGACCAGCTGAACCGAATGATACCGGGCCACCCAAACACCGGATCGAGGTTGCGCTTGAGCCACTTGACTGTGTTTGGATCTACCCGAGAGCGCCCCGCGTTAGTGTCCGGTCCCGGTGGGGACGATAGAGCGGGGAACGAACGCACCAGACGGATACCCGCTGCCCCAGTCGCGGTCGATGACGTTGGCGAGCGCCGTCTCGGCAAACTGCCACTGTGAGAGGTTGTGGTCGCGCGTGACCTTGGCAACGATACTTGCAGCACTGACCGACGGGTAGAGCGAGTCGGCCTTTTTCGCGACCGTGATCGTCGCGACCTTGGGGAACAACTCTTTGAGCTTCTTTTCGTAGGGTGCTGGTGGGCCGACCGTGTCGACATAAATCTGGAGATGGGTGCACGACCGGTGAGAGAACGCTTTGCACAAATGAATGTGAGTAACTGCGCGTGCGTACCTCGTCAATCTGCGCACCCTGGCTCAGCACATGCCGAATCAACGCGATCGTCGTGTTGTGCGCAATCGCGTTCAAATTGTACTTGGACCGTCGCAGCATCCATTCTGACAGGTCTTGCGGCGAGAGCGCATTATACGAGTAACCGAGCACGTCCGGGCGCGCCTTGATCAAGTCGAAACGTGACAACCGCATTTCCTCGTTCAGGACCTTGGAGTCTGTCAGAGACCGGAATAATGGTTACGACAATGAAACCGGGTGGAAAAGATGCGAGGAACACGCGCGCATACCGTCCACCTTCATTTCCGTGAGAACTTCGCCCTGGTCTTTTGGCAAGTAGCAAACGGCATACACCATGGGGCCTGAACGAATTGAATGGCCCGGAATAGCTGTTATTTCTTCTGCACAGCCTGAGCAATTTCGGGTCTCTACACACCAAGGACAGGCCCACGCCCGGCTTCGTCCACGCCCAGGACACACGGGTGCTTGCGGCACACGTCCGGAACGGGCGAATGGAATTCAATCGACCGAACCATGGTCACTGGCGCCGCCGTATCGTCCTCGTCCACCGCCATCGGTTCGTCGGTTGGGTCGGTAGTTGCCGCATTTCCTGTAGGTGCTGCTGATGTCGACGGGTGCACTTCGGGTAATGCTGCTGGAGCCTCGTCGCGCGTCGTCCTGACGGTGGACAATGCTGCCTCTTGGTTCATTTGTAAGTGACACTGCGGGATTGATGTGCAAACAGTTGGATTGTTGGTTGCGGTCACTGGTGACGGTTTGAGTGAGTCCCAGTTCTGGGCAACCAAACTGCATCAAGTGCCGCTTCCGGCTGTTAAGTCTGGTCGCATCTACAGCAATTTGACCAGAAGAAAATCACTTTTGCTCGCTGAAATCCCATTTTTGCGTCTCCTCCATGTATTTTCTGTCCATCGAAATGACCTGCCTCCCAGGGCAGTCAAACATGTCAAGTCATCATTTTCCGCCACGTTACTGGCCACCACCGTTGTTGAGAAGGTCACGCACTCCCACGTGCTCCATCTCCACTCCCTCATCACCATAAAACCGCCGTCACCCTCGCCACTTCGAGCTCCCGTATCATGAACGAACCGCGTGTAGGTTGACGCGGCCCCTGCAATGCCGCGTTGACCAAGGAGCGTGTACGACATTGTCCTTGCGTCTCAAGCAGACGGGCTGTTCCTGATTTCGTGAGCAGCCTCTTATTTGAGGGGCGCGAAAGCTTCGGGACTTGTGTTGCTGTCTTTTGTTGTTCTTTTCTCTTCGCGGTCCAGCAGCGCTCCACTTGCCCGGCTCAATCCTTTGTTGTGCGGTCCAAGCGGAAAGTGCTCTGAACGTTTTCCCCGGTGACGCTGTGTGCGCCGTGGAATGGTTAAACGCGATACATCAATATGCCTGATGGTTGAGGTGCCGGTTTGGCTCGGTCAAGGCCGGATCGGTCCGTTGCAAGCAGGCAACATGCGTTCTTTTGCTGGCTTTATTGTGGAGTGACGACATGATCGGGATTTCCAATGCAGGATGGAGATGGTGGTCACGACTTTGTTGACGAAGAGCGCGACGGAATTGGAACCATGAGCGTCGCAGCAAACTTGGCCAAATCGTGACCTGCCACTGCCAGTCTTTCCACTGAATGCATTTCGTGCGCTTGTCAAGCGCTTTTTCGGAGCATGTAAGCGAACCGGTCGTGGGCGCGGCCGGAACATCTCGACCACCGTGGGAACAACTTGACCACCGCCGTCGAAACCGGCCCGGATCGCGCAGCCGTTAGGGGACGCGGCGGCGCCTTGGTCGCCCGCGCGGAGGTCATCACCACTTGGCATCGGCGCAGCCGTTTCGTCGCGGGCAGGCACTGGCCGTGCTGCGGGTGCGGGACGAGGGCGAGGGCGAAACGTTCCGGCGCAAACACGCTCGAGGAGCCACTTGCGTCGTTCCCGGCGCAGACGGGCCGTCGTGGATGGCGGCGGCGGCGCGGCGACTGCGGGATCGCCAGCTTGCAGAGCGTTGCAGTGAATGGTTCGAGTGTCGCGTGGCTGAATCGGTTCGGCGGCACCCCGCCGCAACGCGTCGGAATTCATTGTGGTGAGCATCGGTGACTGGTGGACAAGGTGTGGAACGCGCTGGTCGATGCGTGCAGGCGAACACAGTCGCGGCGACGAGGGATCAGGTGGGTGATGGTGGATGCTCCAGGTCAGTGATATACACGAGAGAGAGAGAGACGCCGCGAGCGGGCGGGGCGGCTCGCGTCTGAGAGTGCGCAGTCGATCCTCTGACGTGGGTGGGAGGGCATGTCCTGAAGATGGTGGTCTCTTCGACTCCTGTGTGCTGCTTGATTTCTGGCTGGTCTCACTGGGCCGTGTCGCCGCGAAAAATGGGTGGAGGAAGGAGGCCTGCGCGTCCGCTTTTAGGTCGTATTCAAAGAGAAACGTGTTATTATAATCGGGAACGGAGGGCAGAGAAACGATCAGCAGGGGCCAGGATATACAAGCAGGGCAGGTAGGTCACCGGTCGCGCTCCGATAAAAAGAGAGAACGGAAGGGCAGAGGCGAGAGAGAATTGGATCACGAACGCAACACACGCAAGAAGACAAACCCCACGTGGCACCACCACCACCACCACCACCAACAGCACAAACGACGGAGCCAACACCGACACTTGGCTACATGTTATTCTGCGTCCGAAACGCGTCCCACGCCTCATTCAACTGCGCAAACACGGCCGTCGCCATCATCTTGTGCGCGACATTCTCCGTCTGCAGCTTATCCGGATGCAGTTTGGCGATCGCCTTCATGTACCGCACCTTGCACTGCGCTGGCGTGATCAGTTGCCCGAGCTCCACTTTTTGCCACCCGAGTTCCGGCCACAGAACCAGCTCGAGCGACGCGAGCAGAGCGCGCAAGTTGGTCTCCTTGCCCTTGCGCCACGTCGCGAGTTGCGCGTCAATCTCGTCCTTGACCGCGAGCGCCGCCTCGGCCTCGGCCTCGGCTTTCCGTTCCTGCGCGCGTAAACGCCGCACGCGCGAACTGCGATCGACTTCGTCCTGCGTGACGACGGGCGCCGTCTCGGGCGCGGTGCCGCCGGTGGTGGGGGTCGACGCGTCGTTGGTCGTGAGCAGCGTGTCGAACATGGCCACGACCGACGCGGGTTCCTGCGCGGCCGCGGCAGGTACTGCTGCTGCTGCGGCCGGTGCGGGCGCGGCATCCGCCGCCTGCTTGGCCGCGGGCGACAACGCGCGTTGACACCGCGCCATCCCGTCGGACGCGACCTTATTCCCACTCTCCCGCGCCAGGACCGCGGCAAACTGTTCTTTCGCCTCGGCGTACTTTTCCACGTTCTCGAGCGCGCTCGCCTGCCTCAGGAGGGCCTTGGTCACGTCGCTCCACCCAACAGTATTCGTGCCGTCCGTGATCGTCTCACTCGGCCGGTCGAGGCCGCCATAATACTCGACGACCGCGATCGCGGCCAACGTATCGGCAATCGCCTCCTTGTACTCACCGGTCTTGAGTTCGGCCGCGGCACGGTTATTATGCAGCGCAACGAGCGCGAGATGGTTGGCGGGTAACGCCGAAATCGCGTCCGAGTAGTAGGTCACGGCCTCGTGGTACTGGCCCAGGCGGTAGGCGTCGTTGCCCTGCGCCTTGGCGTGAGCCGACTGGTCAGCCATCAGGCCCGCGCAGGCGGGGAACGGCGAACGCACTTTTTCCTTGGGCGGGGCAGGCACCGGCGGTGCCGGGACCGCGACGGCTGCGGCAGGGGGCGCGACGGGCGTGATAGCGCGAGGTGGTAAACCCGCAGCTGACGCCGGCCGTGGCGGGACGGGCGGTGCCGTCGTCGACGTGTCGTGAGCGACCCAAGCAAGTCCCCCGTCGATGGCCCGTGCGGCGGAGTGCGTGGCGGGGTCCGGGACCGCGGCCGCGGGGGCGTCCGGCGCGCCGTCGGCGGCGAGGGTGCCGGGGACCCGTTCGTTGGCAGCGGCTGCTGCCCGCCGTAGAAATTCGCGCGCGCTTCGCGCTCCCAGTGATCTTCGTCGGGCGCCGTGCGGTCGCCGCCCGCACTCCCCGGCTGCTGCAGCCGCGCCTGCACGACATTGACCATGTTCGCGAGCACGCCGCCCTGCTCCTTGAGTTCGCCGACCTTCGACTGCACGATCCCCTTGGACTTGTTCAGCAGCGACGAGGCCTTGCCGAGGAACGACGACACTTTGGATTGTTGCTGCTGCTGCTGCTGCTGCTGCTCGCGCGCCATCGTTTCGTTGAACACCAAGTGCAGCGCCTGTTCAAGGTTCCCATTCGTCGCGCGCAGTGCCTCGGCCGCCATGTCTGCGGGAAAACCCATATCCACGAGCTTAGCGAGTTTCGCGTCAAAGCTCGGCTCGGCACGCGTTGCGGCAGCTGGCGGCGTCGTGGCACGCAAACTCGGTGTCGTCTGCGTCGTCGCGCTTGCAGCGGCAGCTGACGTGGC
>GG745328.1:2437422-2704993 GCA_000151295.1 Allomyces macrogynus ATCC 38327 | reverse complement strand
CGGATTCACTTCCGAGAGGATGTCTACGGACCATCCTTTACCTAGTTAGTCACCGTTCAGTGACTGATTCCTTCCTCCGGTTACCGAAAACAAGTATCGTTTTCTAAAAAAAAAAAAAACACACCCAACGAGCGAGTCGAGATCAGGCCCAGTCATTTTGGTCCCATCGATCGGCGTTAGGCGCTGCCGGCTGGACCATGGACCGTCCTCCCGCGCTCGCGGGGGTCGAGCGGCCACTCGCGCCCATGGGCGTTATCGCGTACGCCGGCTGAGCTTGCTGTTGCTGTTGCTTGAGCTTGACCTGGTCTGCGAGCGACATGTGCGCAGTGCTCGTATGCTGCGCGTTGCGCCCACCCGCCGCGGAACCGAACGACACGAGCGCGCCAAACGGATCGTCGTTACTCGGGCGCGCCGCCGCCGCCGCTACTGGAGTCGCAGACGCGGCAGCCGACGCGGGCCGCATTGGCGGCGCCGACGTGTAGTGCGCCATCGGGATCGGCACGGCGGGCGCCGGGGAGGGCGAGGCCCCCATCATGGGCGGCAGCGGCGGGTACCGCGGGCTCGCGGCGCGCGCGGCGTCGACGGGGGTTGGCGCGCGCGGGTGTGCGGCGAGTTGCGCGAGAGGGGTCGAGTGGGTGGAGTGCGCGGCGTGCGGTTTGGCAACGCCGGCCTGTTGCCAGACGAGGTCGGCGAGATCGTCCATTTTGGGTCGGATCGAGAGGGAGGAGTGGGTGGAGAGAGTGCAGGCGCACGCAGTGCGGGTGGTTGGGAGCGTCAGTCGGGCGCGGATCGGCGCGGCTGGCGAGGTTGGCGGGCGAGAGCGTCGTCGCTGCGATGGTGGTGGAGAAGGCCGACAAGGCGCGACAGGGTGGAGGAGAAGGACGTGCCGCGGCGCGCGACGCGAGGCTGCAAGAATCACGCGGCCGTGCAGGACCTCGTGCAGTGATTATGCTCTCATACACGCCATTGACCGTGATGTATCTGGATTGTTTCCCGAGGCGTGACTTGATCAGCCATGATCAGCGACTCGCTAAACCTCGACCTTGATTCCGTCGAGGCCAACTTCGAATCCGCCCCACGCGCGCGCACCGATCCACCGCGCGCCCGCACTCCCCGCACACGATGCTGCGCTCCGTCCTCTCCCAGGCCGCCGCCGCCTCCGCGACCGCGCGGCCCACCGCCGCCGCGACCCCCGCGATCCTCGCGACCCGCACCTACATGCGCGGCCTCGACCACTCGCCGTCGCGCAAGGCGCAAACGCAACACGACCTGTACTCTTCGACGCACCCGGAATACGTGCGCCACGACGCGCTCCTCGCGCAAACGACCAACCTGATCATGCGCCATGGCAAGAAAGCCCAAGCCGCTCGCTTGCTCACCGACGCGCTCGACCACGTGCGCGCTCTGACGAACACGCCCGGTTCGGGCCTCCCCGCGCGCGCCGACCCGGCGGACTTGTTTGCCGAAGCCGTGGCCCGCACGGCACCGTTGCTCGAGACCAAGGCGTTCAAGCGCGGGAACAAGGTCCTGCAGATCCCCAAGGCGTTGAACGAGCGGCAGCGTAACCGCCGTGGGATTACCTGGATCTTGGATGCCGCGGGCAAGCGGTCGGATAAGGAGTTTGGCAAGCGGTTGGGGAATGAGATTGCGGCCGTCTTGGATGGCACGTCCGAGGCGGTCAAGCGCAAGGACCAGCTGTATAAGCTGGCGCTGGCGAACCGCGCGAACGTGGCCGTGAAGATGAACATTTGAGATCTGTTTTGTTTGGGTGGCCGTTTCATTGCTCGCTCTTGTCAGGATCCGTGCAGTCGTGACAGCGATGGTCTACGGCAAGCGCTTACTTTATGACGGAACGCAAAATTGCAACCACAGCAGCTAATCCAATCCAAATCACGGAACGCAAAGAACGAAAAAAAAAAAACGGAACAAAAGGATGCCTCTGCTTGGGTCGCCAATTCTATGCCCTCCTCTCCGCCCCTATCCCTCACCCTCCCCGCCACGCTCAATCTAAAGTCCAGTCGGCCGCGGCCGCGCCGAATCAAAGTGCAGCAGCGTCCCCTGCCCCGGACTCTGCGAGAACGCATAACTCGACCGGTGCAGTGACGTGAGCCTTGCCAAGTGCGCCGGCGTTACTCCCGCGGCCGAGGACCCGCGCGGCGGCGGCGGCGTTCCCTGCGGCGACGACAACGGCGTGTGTTGCATCGGCGGCGTACTCATGGGCGACGCCGACGACACGCGCGGTGGTGGAGGCGGGGTGTTCATCGAGTTCACCATCGGTCCCATGGGCAGGGCAGGTGCCGAGCTGCCCCGCGGTGCAGTGGCGGCAGCGGGCGGTGCAGGGGACGCGACGGTCGCGAGTTCGACGGGGGCGCCAATGAGCGACCGTCTCGGCGGGGCGACGGCGCCGGACACGCGCCGGCGTCGTTCGCGGTGGAGCAGTTTCTGTTCTTCCCGGCGCACGTGCATTTCGAGTGGCCGGAACCAGTGGCGGTAAAACTTGACGGCCAAGTCACGCAACAACACCAAGACCGCGACAAGCACGACTGCGAGCCAGAACCGCGGATCGACGTAGAGCGATTCGGCGCCGACGAGTTCCGGCGAGAGGCTGATCATTTTGCCGCCGACGATGGCGTATATGGGCAGGAACGCAATCCAGAGCGCGAGCGACCCAAAGATCGCGAGGAACGTCCATGGCGCGGCCCAGTAGGAGGTGATGAGCATGGCCTTGAGCAGGACCGTGACGAGGACGGACGTGTACATGACGACGCCGAGGATCCAGACGCCGCCGATCAGACCGTCGGCGCGGACGTGGTCGCCCATGGTCCCGCCGTGCGTGCCCGTGCCGAGGTCCCAGGTGCCAAACACGTAGCATGTCCCAAAGAAGATGGCCTAGGCGATCGCGAAAGAACGTGAGTGGAGACGTTGGGGACAACGAAAACACAGTCACGACGCACCGTCGAGTGGTAGAGCGCGTTCACGAGCCACATGGCAAAAACCTTGACGTTGAACTTGCGCCCGCTCTGGTGTACCGTGTAGAGCGACGGCGTCGACTCGAGCATGTCCTCGTCAATCACTTTGTCGAAAATACCAAGCGCCAAGGGCGGGATCGACGTGAAAAACACGTTGAAGCCCGTCAGGATCCACGTCTCGTAGACGGTCTGGCCCGAGAAGCCATTGAACACGGCAAACTTAATGGAAGGAGAAGGTGAGCGCGGTCCAGAATGAAGACATGGGCAACATGTAAACCGTACCCAGAACTGCGTCAAGTAGAGCGTAATGTTCTTGTAGAACGAGAAGAGAATCAACTTGACGAGCCGGTGGTAGGCGTAGCACCCATGCACGAGCAGCAGCCGCTGCAGGTACCGGAACTGGCCAATCGCGACGTCGGCCGCGCGCGCGGCCTGCAGCCCCTCCTGGCCCGAGATACCAATCCCGATATGCGCGGCCTGGATCATCGACACGTCGTTGGCACCATCACCAATCGCCAAAGTAATCGCATTCACGTGCGCCTTGACCATCTTGACGACCTGGCTCTTCTGCAACGGCGACGTGCGGCAGGCAATCACAACATGGCACGCGCACGCGAGTTCGGCAAACGGCACCGTCAACGAATTATCGACGGGCACGACTGGCGCCTTGACTTTCGGTTTCTTGGCGGTACCCCACGGCCACGCCGACTTCTTCTTCTCGATTGACGACCGTGTCGAACCCGCATCGCTGGCCACGGGCGTCTCGTCCGGCAAGACGTGCGCGAGCGACGCGCCCTCAATCACGAGCGCATACTCGGCCTCCGGGTCAGCAGCCATGGTCGCCTTGTGTTCATCGATCCGACGTGCAATCGCAGCGGGTGAGGGCTCGTTGATAATGAGCAGAACCATACTGGGAGTCAAGAGGCGACAACTGAAACCAATGTTAATGGCTGTTTCCTGGCGATCGCCCGTGAGAACCCACAGCTTCAAATTGGCCTTGGCGAGCGTCGCGATCGTTTCCGGGACCCCGTCCTGCAACTTGTCTTCGATCGCCGTCGCGCCGAGCAACACTAAATCTTTTTCAACCGACTCGGCCACGTCCATGAGCGCGTCGCCGCGGTTCACAAGTGTCGTGCTCGCCTGATCAAATTCGACGAGCCAGGCGTCGGCCTGCGCTTTCGTCAATTGGCGGTACGCGAGCGTCAGCGTGCGCAACCCCTGCGTCGCATAGTACTCGAGCGCGTGCAGCGTCGGCGCCTGCTGCTCGATCGTGTGCGGGTGGTTCTGGTCGAGCCGCGCGAGAATCACGTTATCGGCGCCCTTGACGTACAGCCGGTACTCGCCGTTGCGCTCAACGAGCACGGACATGCGCTTGCGCGTCGAGTTGAACTCGTTCACGGCTAGGACCGCGTAGGTCACGGCCTCAACGTCGTCCGGGTGACTATCGGCGCGCGGCCGGCGCACTTCAATCGTCACGGAGTTGGGTTTCCGCGCGACAAACTTGTACCCGAGGTCGGCAGCGCCACTGACGAGCGCAGCCTCGTCGGGAGAACTCGCCTGGTACACGACCGACCCGTTCTCGGTGATTTCGGGTAAGACCGTGTGGCACACGGACAGCAGCGTCAGGAACTCGTGCGCGGTCGCGTCGTGGTTGCCCATCATGCCACCCTGTGCAGCAGCGTACGCGAGCCGGCCGCGCAGGGATGCGAA
Organism: Allomyces macrogynus ATCC 38327; assembly: GCA_000151295.1. Lineage (NCBI taxonomy): Eukaryota > Fungi > Blastocladiomycota > Blastocladiomycetes > Blastocladiales > Blastocladiaceae > Allomyces > Allomyces macrogynus. The sequence goes on along the minus strand of GG745328.1, from coordinate 2,700,314 downwards.
CGTGGCCATGGGTGCGTCAGGCGCGGGTTCCGGGACCGACTCGGCGTACCGGACGCCGCCGATCGTGCACTCCATGAACTGCATAATGTTGCACGTGAGAGTGCCAGTCTTGTCGGAGAAGATGTACTGCACTTGGCCGAGTTCCTCGACGAGCGACGACGTGCGCACGACCGCGGGCATGTCGGCGGGCGCATAGTACATTTGCAGGTCGGACGCGATCAGGTCAGCGTTGGCGAATTTGACCATTTCCATGGTCACGATCAGCGAGATGGGGATCAAGTTGTTGAACAAGACTGGAAGGGTCGCGGTCAGTTCGATTCAATCTCGTTTGACCACGTCCACGGTGAATATGCGCACCCCAAAAAGTCGCGAGATTACTCAAAAACAGCACGACAGGGCTCAGCGACGCCTCGCCGAGGAGCAAATACCACGCCGTGGACGTCCACTCGGCCGTCAAGACCTGGGTTCCGACCGAGCACGCGAGCGCCATGAACAGTAGCAGCCCGCACAACACCAAAATCTGGCGATTCGTTGCGCCCTCGAGCGCCGTCGTCTTGATCGGTGCCGCCGACGCGTTACGCATCAACTTGGTCTCGTGTCCGGTATACACGACCACGCCGCAAATCCAGTGCGTGTTGCGCAGTCGCGCGCCGCGCAAAAGCACCTGCTTCGGGTCGAGCGCAATTGGTGCGCCGAGTCCATCGACGCGCATCGTGCCCTCGAACGTGTAGAGCGACGAGTTGGGCAATTCGCACTCGATCCGGCCACGTACGTCGGCCAAGTCAGCGGCGTGCACCCAGTTGGCCGTCTCGGGCCGCGCCTGCTTGATCTTGAGATTCGTCTCGCCGTCTAAGTTGGCCGTTTCGATATAGCAGAGTCCGTCCTGCTCAGACGAGGCCAGGAGGACCAGATCGGCCGGGAACGACTCGCCATTCTCGACACGCACGATATCCCCCACAGCCACGTCCTGCCAAACGACCGTCTTCAACTGCGCGTCGCGCCCGAGCACCTGCACGTTACACTGGTTCACTTCGTCATCGGCGCGATGCCGGCGCAAATCCTCGGCAATCTCCTTGGCCGCCGTGAACAAGAGCACGACCGTCAACGGCGTGATCGTATCGAACCGGTTGGTGGGCGAAATACCGGGGATCTGCTGAATGCACGCCGTGAACAGGAAAAACACGTTGGCGTATTTGCCAAACTGCTCGCGCAGGAATTTCGGGAGGAAGGACCACGGCGTGTACTTGGCCGTGGAGATGCCGTTGTGCAGGAATGTCGGCGCGTCGTCGGTTCCCGCCAGGTCGGACCGCGCATGGATCGGGACCGTGCGGAACGTGGGCGCGGGCGTCGATGAAAGGACCGTCGACATGCGCTGCAACGTGCGGGACAATGTCGCGACCATCCCGCCGCCATAACCACCACCACCATTCCCGCCCGAATCGTGCGGCGGTGCGGGGTCAAAGCTCGGCAGGCCCGGCGGTGGGGGACCGGCAGGACCATTGTCGCCATTTGGGTCCGGGTTCACGACCATCATTTTGACGTGCAGTGGACCGGCCGCGGCGGCGACCGAATTGGCGGCCGCGTCAGAGGCGCCCATCGTGGTCTGGCCGCCCGACGAGGATGAGGAAGGCGGGAGCAGCGGAATTTGCTCGGTCGCGGGGGCGGGCGACGCGGCGTGATCGCGTGCTGCAGCGGACGCGGATGCGGACGCGCGCGTGGACGCGCCTCGCGGCAGCGGAGTCGGAGTCGGATTCGCAGCGGGTTTCGCGGCGGGGAGCGATGCGGCGGCAGGGACGCGCGCAGGCGAGCGGGCCGACGCCTGGCGAGGTGGCGCGGCTGTTGCTGAAACTGGCGCGAGTGTCGGTGTCGGTGTCGGTGCCGGTGCTGGCGACAGAATCAAGGGCACATCGACCACGATCGGGGCGAATTGCGCGTCGCTGGGCGGCGGGACTGCGACGGGTGTGCTGCTGGGCAACGTGGGCGGTTGAGGAGCGTTGGCAACATTTGGCGACGGCGTGAGCGACACAAGCTGTTGCGGACGCGCCACTTCATCATGGCCAGCGTCACGCGCACGCCTCTCGGCTGGGGCCGACTCGACCGCTCGATCCAGAAACGACGACGCAGCAGCGTGTCCTGCAGGCAGCTCGACTTGGTGCGACGTGGCGGGCTCGGCGGTGCGGTCGCTCTCCACCGCGACGCGTTCGACGTGCGGCTCGCCGGTGGCGGGAGCGTCCTGGCTAAAGAGACGGTCGTCGCTTGAGGGCAAGGTCGGTGGCGGAAACAGCACCACATCACCAAACGCGTCACGATCGGTGTTGTTGTCGATGCCGAGCTGCACGACAGCACCGGCCGTCGACACGAGCGGGCTACCGGTGCGTGCGGGGCGGCGCGCAGCGGGCATTGCGGGGGCTGGCGAGCGGGCCAAACAGACAGGATGGAGCGATGGTGGAGCACGGTCTACAGGCAGCACGTCCCCCACAGCCTCTCAAGGGGAGCGTCGGCTCTCGGTCCCGCGCATCGGTCCTCGCCTTGCGCGGCCTCACGACGCCGTCTGCGCCGCCGTGACAGCAATGATGCGGCAAGTCGCGCTCCACGCCAGAGTCGGCTGAAGTTGGTGGTGGTGGTTCCGTGACGTGGAGCGGGTTGGCGCGCTCCGTGCGCTCACTCGCGCTCGGCGGTAACAGCTCCACAGTGCAGATGGTGCTCTGTCGCCTGATGGTTGGCGGCAAGCACAGACGCGCTGCGGTGCGCTGGCCCGCCGCCACCGCGGCCACGCCGTTTTCCAGATCACATTCGGCTCTTGTGCAAGGAGCGAGCAACCGTGGTCGAGCGGCGCACGCGCCGTGGGCCGTCGGTGGACCGTCGCGGTGGTGTTGTCCAGCGGAGGCTCCTCTTGGCAGCACCGTACCTGCGACATTTGGGGGCGGGAAGAACGAAGAAGCAGGGCGGATTGGACTGACTCTCTGTCGTGCAGCAAGAAACAAGACAAAAATGCGATACCGGCTTTACATTTCGTGGCCGCGGCGCGGCAGCACAGCGACGCGTCGCCGGCAACGGCAGGTTGATCAACAAGGTACAGGGCAAGGACAAAGAGAGAGGGCGTGGTCGAGGAACTGCGGCGCCGCTCTTAGCAGCGACCACCACGAAGTGACAGCACGAGATGCAGCACGGAACCGCCCTGGATATTGTAGTCGGCCAGGGTCTTCTCATCGCTCCTAGATTAGTTGGAGAGCGCAGCCTGGTCAGACCGCGTCCTGGACCGGAAATGAAACCGATAACACTGCGAATCCGAGTCGTACATTTGCTTACCACCGAAAATGAGACTACGGGCGGGTGGGTTCAGTCAAAAGCACCATTGCAGTGAGACACGGCCCAGCTCCGTCGTCAAGGTCGGTCACAGCAAGAACACGTACCGCTGCTGCGCCGGAGGGATGCCTTCCTTCTCCTCGACCTTCTCCTTGACGCGCGTGAGCTACATGACGCGTCCGTACCGTCAGTAGGCGTCGTCGTGGGCCAAGTGGACGGGCCAGAAATCGCTCGGTGCGGTCCTTACCTTGTCGTCAATCTCAACGTCAATCTCAATCTGGTAGAGGCAACGCAAGTCGAGGTGAGTATCCACGTCGAGCTGGCCATGGCACGCGTAGTCGTAGCCGGCAAGGCATAGCGCCTCGGAGGCAATCTGACCATACCTCCTTGCCCGTCAGCGTCTACCGTCACGGTCATGGTCGCGAGCATGGGTGCACAGGACGTCGTGGGCGTGGAATCGTTAGTCGTCGTGGTCTCGAGACACGTCTTGCTGCTCGGTCGAAGCGAGCCAGCTGTCGGATTGGTCGATGTGCCACGGCGCGTGTCGGCACGGCTAGTCGCGGCGGCTTCATTGAAGGTGCTGGTTCTCATTACCTTGACCTTGATCTGCATGGTGTTGGTGCAGGTACTGGCGAGCGAGCAGCGGTGGTTGCAGGTTGCGCGAGCGAGAGAACGGATGGATGACGAGGTTGGCGGGTTGGCGCGCGTAACTGGTTCGGCGGTGGCCCGCCGTCACATCTGTTCGAGTTGCACGTGCGAGTGCATCAATCCTCGCGCGACCATTACCGACTTCAAGCTTTGCTCGGCCACCGGACTGCGATCTTCGTCCTTGGGCGAGCACGACGACGACGACGGCGACGACGACGACGAAGTCGCCGCTAGCAGCTGCGGCGCCGACGAATCAACCGAAAACCAACACGGCACACCGCGCGCGGAATCCGTCGACCGACCACGCCCCGTCATTCCCCGACCTGGATCATCGCTCCGCAGCACTGATCATGGCCGCGCCGCCCCCTGCGGCCGCTGCCGCTGCACCCCTCGCCGGCCCGCCCACAGGCCGCACTCTCGTCACGCACGCGACGTCGGCCCTCGAGCAGCTCATCTGCCACGCACTTGACCAGCCAGCGCCCGCCAATGTCGCCGCGCTCGTGCGCAACCGGCTGTGGCCGTTAACCGAACCCGCCTATGCGACTCCCGCCGCGTCGCTCGCGCGCCGCATCCATGCCATGGCCTGGCACGTTGTCTGGTCGACGGCGCCCGTCGCCATCAAGGAAACCTCGGTCGGCGACCCGGCACGGTTCGTGCGGTTTGCGCTCATCTACCTCGACGCGCTTCTGGCCTGGTGCGAGCTCGACACGGAGCGCGCCGTGGCTGCCACGGCGGCTGTGAAAAGTGACGACGATGCCATGGAGGTCGTGGACGGCGCAACGCCGGTGCTGGCAGAGAGCTTGTGCGAGGCCATGCCTGGTGGGGCAGATGGAGGTACCAATCGACGCTCTAGATTGAGACGAGACACGATCATGTTACTCACCATTGGATCCATGGTCGCCTAGAACACGCGCTCTTCGTGGACCGCTTTGCCGACGTGCTCGACATGACCCCGACGGGCCACTGCACGCGCATCTTGCAGTTCTTGCTCGACCACGTTCCGCAAGTCATTCACGTCTGTACCCGCCGTCCCTCTCGCTGGCCCTTACTGGCCTCATTCTCCAGCGTTCTGACCCCACCTACGCTCGTGCTCTAGTCGGTCATCCGCGACGCTTCGGCGTCGGTAGAATTCAGCCGGCTGGCCAAGAAGCAGCTGCTTGCCGTGTTCACGTCGGTCCTGCGCCGGTCGCCGTCGCTGCTCTACCCGGACGTGGTTTCGACAATTCTACGCATCAACACGCTCATGTCGAGCGTCGACGAAGCGAGCGGTACGGGCCGCTGTGCTCACCACCGGTTGATCTCATCTGAACCTCATCCGTCTGACAACCCCCTCCCTCTCCATTCTCTTAGCCCTGAACCCGCGCGCCGTGCCCAACCTCGACAACATCACGCACATTGACACCGACCTGCCGCGCAGTACCGGTCCAGACGACGTGCAATTGCAGCACCGCAACCAGTTCTACCAGCGGCTGTGGCGGCTGCAGCAAATGCTGCAAGACCCGCGGCAATTCATTCGCGCGCAGAACGCGGCGCTGCTCAACGAGTTTCTTGCCAACGTCGAGGAATGCTTGCACGAATTCGCCAAGATCGCGCACGATCTCAAGGAGCATTTGCGCAATCCGACCAAAGACAAGCTCATGGGCGGCGGCGGCGACGACCAGCACTGTGTGGCGGGCACGGCACACGATTTCTTTGTGTCCAAGTTCTTGACGAGCCGCGAACTGTTTGACGCCCAGGTACCGACCAGCGCTTGGCCGTGATCCGCGCGTTTTCCTCGCATCTGACGTACGAACCACCAGATCACCGACCCGTATTTCCGGCGGCAAGTGCTCGTTCAGTTCCTGCTCGCGTTTGAGGTGCTGCAATTCTACTCGGACGCGCACGTGCGTGACCTTGAGCCGGTGTTCCTGGCGGTCAAGCGAAACAAGAACATATTACCGACCAGCGGCACCACTTACGTGACGTCTGACCAGGTACGCGCGGTTCCCAACAATTCACCCGCGCACTCATCCGTCCAAACGAACGAAGCTGTGCAGTGCGTCTCTTTTTTTTTTTTTTCAAATCGCTCACCCTGCCTCAACCGCCGCGTATAGGTCCGGCACATGAAGACACTGCGTACGCGCATTGCCGTTTTGCTCTCGCGGATTCCGCCGAACGGACTCGATTTCCTCGAGACCGTGTTGCAGCTGATCCGGCACGAGGGGATGTGGGTGCGTACTGAAGTCTTTGCATCACCGAAACAGCGCGGTCACTGACGCGCCGTGCGCGCACCGACAGATGGACTGGAAGGCCAAGTACTTTGCCCCGAAACTCAAGATGCCTGTGCCGCCGCTCGCCGCGCCCATACAAACCGCGCGCATTGACCTCGTCGCCGCGGCCGACTTGCCACGGCACCTCGGGCACCCGCGGCTCAACGAGTTGTGGAACGAGGAGCCCGAGGACGTGCCGAGCGAGTATGTGTTCTCCACCACCACCACCACCACCACCACCACCACCACCCGTCCCCTCCCCCCATCGCGACCCTTGGCTCACCCTCGCTCCGCCCACCGACTAGACTCCCGCCAATCGACCTCGCACAATGGGTCGCGCAAGTTGAAGACGAGGCGCGCGGCGACTTGGACGCCGAGTACCAACTCACGCGCAAGGAACAGTGGAAGTGGCAAACGTTCCGGTTCTACGTGCAGCGGCATTTCGCGACCATGACGAAACCCACCACACCGTACCCGATTCGCGATCTCGTCCGTCGCTCGTTGGGGCAGCCGGATATGACGGATGCGGAGCGCGAGGAGGAGGAGGAGCGTCGCCGCGAACGCGAAGAAATGGAGCGCGAAATGGAGGAGGAGCGCGCGAGGATGGAGGCCGAGGCCGAGGCGTTGCGCAAGGAGCGCGAGGCGAGGATGGCCGAGAAGCGGTGGAGGGAGGAGGAGGAGAGGAAGCAGGTCGAGGAGGCCAGCGTCGCGGAGGAGATAGAGGCGAGGAAGAAGGCCGAGGAGGAGCGGAAGGTGCAAGAGGAGGAGCGGCGGAAGCGCGATGACGAGCAGCACCGGGTCCAGGAGGAGCAGCGCCAGGCGCAGGACGAGCAACGCCGGGCCCAAGAAGAGCATCGCCGAGCGCAAGAAGAGCACCGCCGAGTGCAGGACGAGCAGCAGCGCAAGCCCGCTGATGACCGGCCCAAGGCCGAGGATCTTCGTACCAAGCTTCCCGATAACGACCGGCCCAAGCCCGCTGACGATCGGCCCAGGGCGGAGGATCTTCGCACCAAGCTCGAAAACGACTGCCGCAAGGATGGTGACGCGCGCCCGGCCGAGATTCATCTGCGTCGTGACCAGCCCTTCGGTGGCCAACGACCCGACGACGACGACAGGCCGCGTCCCATCGAATTCACCGTGCACCGCGACCAAGCGGGTCCCGCCCGGCCCGACGACGGGCCGCGCTCGGACCTGATGCGCGGGCGCACCGAGAGCACGCCGTTGCACCCGGTTGAAGGGCCCGCGCCAGCAGCACCGCCCCTCGCGGACCGTCGTGCGCCCGGCCGCCGTCGCGGCGGCAGGGACCGTCGAGGTCGGTCGATTAGCCCGCCGCCACCGCCGCAGCAGGCAGCATCTTCGGCGGGCCCAAGCTCGCTCGACCAGCGGCTCGGATTCCACGCTGGAGCTCCCGCGCCGACGCCAGCAGCACCGCCCGCCGCGCACAACCACCACCAGAACCAGTACCAGCACCACCAGTTTGACCGGCGGCCCGCGTCGTCGGACAGCCGTGAGCGGCGGTGGGACACGGCGCCACCGGCCGCGACCCAGACGCCGCCGCCCGTTTCGCAGGGTCCGTCCACATCGCAGGGTCAGCCTGCACAGTCGGGCTCGTCGCGATTGTTCCAGCGGCTTACGGCGCCGGCGAGCGAGCACGCGTCGCAGGGGTCGCGCAGCCGCGGCGGGAGTAGTAGCGCGGGTGGCGGGTTTGGCGATCGTGACGACCGCGGGATGCGCGAAGATGACCGGTACGGCCGTGGAGATCGTGATGGCGGTGATCCGCGCGGCAGTGCCGGCGGCAGCGGAAACGGGGACCGCGATTGGGACCGTGACCGCAACGACCGCAGTGACCGCGACCGGGATCGCGACCGGAATGACCGCGATCGTGGTGACCGGGTACGAATTCTGTTTTGTTATTCTCTTTGGTTCTGCTTGCGATCAGGAAGCTGACCCCATCCTACACTGGCATTACCACCTCCGCTCACCTCCCCGGCCACAGAAACGCGGCGGCCGCAGCGACCGAACTGACGAACGCAGCAAACGGCGTCGCGCAGGATAAGCGTGCCGTTGGCGAGCGGCGCGAACATCTTGGGTGTCTTTTTTTTGCGGGTTGTGTTCATTTTTGTCGTTTTTCCGGTGGTTGTGAGTGGTTGGGTGGATGGGCTGGCAAAGTGGGGCAAAAACCCACACAAAAAGCGCTTTGTCAAAAAGCATCAAAACGCCTCATACCCTCAAACACGTGATTCATGAGCCCAAAAATGCGTTGCAAAACCTCGCCAAGAAGCGCAAACTGTGTGAGCGCAGGCCCGCTTCCGTGTGGGTTTGTTGGCCCATGAGGAAAAGGAGGTCCTTTCGGCGAGACCGATCCAGTCGTCCATTCACACACCCCCCGCCGCATCGCCCCCGACGTCGACGTCGGCCCACTCCCACCGCGCGAACCCGCTCTGCCCAAGTTGGACCCCTGCTCGCGCTCGCGCTCGCTGCCAGCTGCCTTGCCCGCCTAGCGCCGCCGCGCCCTCAACGCTACCCAAGCGACACCGACGACGTCGACGGCGCTGACGACGGCGGCCCAGCGACTGCCTTCGTGCGGTTTTCGATCCCGCTTGGCTCTGTGTTTCGGGTGCGTTCTTGTCATGCTTTTTCGTGTTGGTTTTTTTCGCCGCCGGAAACGCCACTTGGCCAATGTTGGGAACTCGCCATTCGCCGCACCGTGCCAGGCCAATCACTGATCCGTGTGTCTCCCGCGCCTGATTTCTCGTTTATCACGATTTTGTTGACCACCATTCTGTCGTCGCGCTGCATGCACCACCTGCTCGACGCGTTCATTGCCATTCGCCCTCGCCGTCAACCATGATCTGCAACGCGCTCCACCCCATCGCTCGCCGTTCTGCACTTCCTCCCCGCCACGACCATGGTTGCGGTTCCTATCCTGCTCGCACCACCGCCGGCGGCACGCACGACCACAATTTGAACCATGGTCAGACACACCCGGTCACTGTGACGACCCCCTCACCCTACGACCTGCCCGTGTCCCTCGTCTTTGCGGCTCGTTCCTACGCGACGTGACGCGACGCGACGCGACGCGGCTCGGCCCCGCTCCCCCTTGAAATGGCACGCGAAAGTACCAAGTTCCGGACGCGCAAGCTCGACGCGCGCCGCGCCCTGCCCGTGCTCCGCGCGTCGCAGCTCAAGGACCTCAATGATGCGACGACGCTGACTCGCACGCTGACCGAGGTCGCGACCGGTGTGGAAAAGGAAGAGGAGAAGGTGCGCACGAATATGCTTGCCGGGCCCATCACGCACTTGATCACTTCCCAACTCACCTCCTTCTTCAACCCCATCCAGGAATTGCATCTGCAAGCCGCCATCTCGTCGTTTGCCACCACTGGCGCGTCCGGCGTCTACATTCCGACGCCCGACGCGAACCAGACGATTCCCGAGGAAGAGTACCTGCGGCTGCACCCGAGGCGCACGGTGCCGACGACGGGTGTTGCTACGCTCGCTGCCAAGGACTCGCCGCCATCGTCCTCGGACGCCTACCCGCCGTGCTTACCGCGATCGCTGATTCGGTACTCGACTCAGGTCGAGGACGCGATCGGGTGCTCCTACAATGTCGACGACGAGGACGCTGCCTGGTTGCATGCGTTCCGCGACGGGTTTGTCGCGGGCAAGTCGGCCGTGCTCGACACGGCGATTGCGACCGCGTTGGCGCCTGCAGCGAACGCAGCAGCGTCGGTCGTATCACCGCCAGCCAAGAAGCGCGCCCGTACCAAGAGTCCGGCCAGTCCGCAAAAGGCTGCCAAAGCCGCGGCTGCTGCTGCGGCCGCAACGGCCGATGCACCTGCACCACCGAGACCGGCGCTTACTGACGACCTGTTTGAGCGATGCATGCACGTGCTCGAGGCGCTCATGAACGACCGCACCGGCTGGATGCTCACGACGCCTGGGTTCGAGCAGGAGCTCGAGCAAGCCGATTTGATCACCATCACCGAGGCCCTGGCCGCGGTCCAAGACCGGCCTGATCTTGCAGGGACGCCGTCGTCGCCAACATCAGCTTCGTTCTTGAGTATGACGTCGCTGTCGGCGCTCCCGACGGCCGCGCGCGATGCGATCGTCCCCGTCGAGCCCGTCGAGACGCCCTTCAATGCAACGGCACTGTCGGAAGCACGCGCAGCCGGTTCGGCCGCGGCCGCATCGGCACTTAGCCACATCACCCTCCCGCTGCCCTCACCCGTGACCCCCTTGGCCGCGCATGTTGCGTGGTGGCTGCCGCACATCTACCCGTGGTGGTCTCACCGGCGGCGCACGCGGCGCAACCGCCCGCTCGCGCCCATCGTGCGCATCGAGGACCCGAACCCGCGCAACGAAACCGACCCGTACGTCTGTTTCCGCAAGCGCGAGACCAAGGTGATGCGCAAGACGCGGCGGTCCGACGCGCAGGCCGGGACCCACCTGCGCAAGCTGCGCGGCGAGCTCGCCATGGCACGTGCACTGCTTGCGCTCGTGCACGCGCGCGAGTCGGCGCGGACACAAGTGCTCGTGCGCGACAGAAGTGTGTTTGAGGCGCGTGTCCAGCTGCGTGCGGTCAAGCGCAAGCTCGGCGTTAACGACGAAAAGGAGTTTGAGCGGCCGGATTACGTGCCGCCGTCGCGCGCGACCGCCGCGGCTGTGGCCCGCGCCAAGGCGATTGCGCAAGCGCAGGCGTTACAAGCGGCGGCTCTGACCGCCGCCGCGCACGCGCCCGCTGCGCTGGCTACCCCAAATGCCGGTCCGGCAACTGTCAAAAGCCGCGCGTCCTCGATGACCCCGCTCGAGGCCCCCACACGGGCTCCCCGCGCAGCGCAGCCCGCCGCACGTGCTACAGCCTCGGCCGGGACCGTGCGCGGGCAGCCGCTGGTTCTTCCCGCCGGCCGCGGTGCCGCAGTGGACGACATGCCGTCCATGACGGAATTGCTCAACCGGCGCGTCGACGACGAGTTCCGTCGGCGCAAGGCCGCCGAGGAGCATTTCGAAGACGTGTCGCTGTTCCCGAAGCACATTCTCGTCGGAATGCCGGCGCCGGTCGTGGGTGCCGTGACGACACCAGCGGCGACGTATGTGCCCCCACCGGGCGTGACGAGTCGGTCCGGGTCGACTGCCGCGGGGCAGTTTATGGCGCGGCAGCAGCGTGTGGCTGCGGCGACGAGCACGCCGACAGCGACACCATCCGCGTCGGCCACGCCGACCGCGACCAGGACTCCGGCTCCTCTTTCAACGTCGTCGTCGGTCGCGTCACTGGTCGCGGGTCCCGCCGCGCCGATGCCGCCGGTCCCACCGTTCTTGCCACCGTCGATCGCCTACCCGCTCGCGTGGCGCGCATATGCCGCGCAGCTGCTCGTGCGCGGGTACCCGAGCCCCTACGCGTACCCACCTGCTGTGCCCGCGGCCAACGCGCCCGCCATCTCGCCGTCGGCCTCAGCCGTGTACTCGCCCGGTGCCTGGCCGTCACTGCCAGCCTACGCGAGACTCGCGCCAGGCCAGCAGCACGCGTGGCTGTACCCGTACGCAGCACGATCGGCAGCACTCGCCGAAGCGCGATCCTTGGCAGGCAAGCTCAAGCCTGCCGAATCCGCGTCGCAGCCCACATCACCTCCCACCCCTGTCGCCCCCGTTCTGCGCCATCCCCTCGTGCACGGCCCCGCGGTCCTTTCTCACCCGACGCTCACTGGGCAAAGCACCGTCGCCCTCCCGCTGCCGACGCCCGAGCCCGCCGCGATCGATTCAGCCACCGCCAGGTCACTCGCCGAGTCTTCATCGCCGCCGTCAACGGCCGCCACCACCACCCCGACGTCACCGACCCCGTCCAAGACGCTCGTGACGCGCGGCCCTCCCTCGCCGTCGTCATCGCCGCTGTCGAATGGCGCCGTCGACCCGCCCGCGGACCCTCCGCTGCTCATGCACCCGAGCATGATCGAGGCTGCGCGGCCGGCTTCCCCGGCGCCTCCATTGTCGCCTGCGTCGGTGCTCGGTGAGGACCCGCTCGCGGACAAGCCCGTGGTCCCGCCCGCTGCGTTCATGACCGCGGTGCCCACCGTGGGGCCGTCGCCGACTATGACCAAGCCGTCCGACAAGTCGCCGCCGGCTCTGCCGCCCGGGATTGGCGTTGGGCCGTCGGGCCAGCTGTTTGTCGACTGGCTTGGCAAGGACCGGATGATTCTCGACGGCGATGATGACGAGGCCGACGAGGAGGATCGGGACGGTACCGACGAGGCCATGGACGTCGACGGTGCGGCCAAGGGCACGCCCGTCGCGACGTGGATCATGCGCAAGCGTGTCGGACGCAACGGACGTGTCTTCCTCGAGCGTCGGCGCGCGCCGGGCACGCGGTGGGGGAACGTGTGACGCGGTGGCTCGTGAATATTGGCGTTTCGGTTGGATTTATCTCTCTTTTTTGTGTTTGCTTGTTCTCCGTTCTTTTCATCTTTGGAGTGTCATGGGCCGACAGCATGAACCTGGTCCCACTCTCCGCGCGCGAGTAGTGTGCGCATCGGAAAGTTCTCTCAATGCATCGTGCTCGCTTGATTTATCTCGTGGGCTCGCGGTCGTGTTCATTCTTTGATCAGCCGTCAAAAGGAGGGAGGTTTGATGGTTGTGCTTGATGTTTTTCCAACTATCCTTGCTGGCGCTGCACTTACGTCGATGTTCGACACGTGGGCCACGCCGTCGTTGCGAGCTGTCCAGTGGCATGTTCGCTGATGCACATTCTGCGACCTCCGCTTCGGTCTCCTCAGGGAGGAAGGTCATCACTGGAAGGCAAGTTGGACTGTCTAGTTCTCGAGTGATCTTGCGGAACATCAACAAATTTATATAGCATCATATATGGAGGACTCGACGCGCAGATCCAGAGCAAGTGCGGTTCACTCACACTGACGCGATTGATTGAAGTTGGTGGAGCTCGGGCGAACCCACAGGGACCAGTCGATGGACGCGTCGTTCCACACCTTCCGGCCACAACGCTGGTGCTGAGATCAAAATGGCGTGACCGCCGCGGTCGATGGCCGCGACGCGCGCCATGAGACTTGTGCGCTTTCCATTTCCCCCTTGTCTCCATCGTGTGGGTCGATCCCCAAAAACACGCGCTGACAACTGAACCAATCACGGATCATTCACTGATCAGTGAATGATGCGGGCTCTCGCATCAACCCCAAGCACATGTCCACTCCGTGCCAGCTCCAGCATCCTGCACGACCACGCTCACATTGAAGCGCGACTTGCACGCCATTCTCGTCGCTCAACACGTTGGCAGCCGATTTGATGGCGAGACCAGCCCCAGGGCCAACAGCTACAGCAACGACAGCTCCTGCCCAAAAGCCACATGATGCCCTCGGTGTGTACGGCGGTGTCAGCATGAAACCCCTTGCTAGGGCGCCAGAGCATGGGTCGTTGAGATGCTGGCACGCGCGCATCGTGTCCATGCCACGAACATGGTGGGATCTGTTGGACCATTTCTGTTCCCTATCACCCGATCGACAAACGCTGCTCTGTCCGTGCGTCGACACTAGCACCTGCGACAGAGGATGCGCGCGGCACGGAGATTGCGGTATGCTGGTAATGCAGCCGAGATCATGGCCAGAAAACTGATCACAACGCGTCGGCGTCCTGCATGCGTATGAGCTATTGAATCATTCCGCCTGCAAACAGCTGTTTGCACCTGTCGTGCGGAATGATTTGTGACGAGTTCACGACATCGCGTGGCTGCCGACCACCGGCTGCTTACCCTAGTTTCTACGTTACCTGCCCGCGCGCTCAATAACTTGCTGCAGTCGGCCGCGAAATCGTCTGTACGGCAAACTGCTCACCAGCGATGGTGCAAGTCGCGTCTCGCACCGACATACACCCACAATTCGCATCCAAGCTCACCGCAACCTGTTCTTTTTGGGGCAACACTGCACACTCGGCACGATGCACACCGCAGCGGTGTGCACGGTCACCTTGCATTGAAGAACGGTGCACGCCGTGTTGCATGCTGCAGGCCGCTGTCCGACCAAATCTTGGCTTTGGCTTCAGCGCGTCCATGTGGACGGTGGCGGCAAAGTCGAGCGTTGAGAGTTCACCACCGCCACCGTTCACCTCAACGCGACACGGTGGAGAAGGCGCGTCACGGCCGTCGCGAGTAGCAACGCGGCCCCCGTCGTGGATCGTCTTCACCAACGCGATCAAATATGGGCCTGGGGCGCAAGCGACCTAACACGCGCGTGCTCGTGCGCAGCGCGAGGGTGCCGGTGGCGAGCCACAGGGTCCCACTCTGTGTGCCCGATTGAATGGCGGGGAGAGCAGGGCCGGGTAGTAGCATCGTGGCGCGCGCGCTTGCGCACGACGACGGCGACGATGATCTGCCATGACCCAGACAGGGCCAGCTGCAGGCGCAGCGAATGCAACCTTGGGGCTGTGGAGATGAAGTCAAACCATGGCAACCGCAGCACGGTCTTCGTTGGAGTTCCCCAACGATGATGCTTGTGGGCAAAGTTTTCATGACTTTTGTCACGACTGCCTCCGGCACGATGATGATCATCCAGCCGCCGCGGTGCGCGCACCGCAAGCTGGCCGCGCGCTCCCGCGCGCCCCCATTGTGCGGTTGAATGCCATCGCAGCATTGCTCACTCGCGGCGCCGTTGGGACTCGTCCTCGAGTTGTTTCGTGTCCCCCTTTGTCCCACACCGTTTGCCTCTGTTGGCGGCTGGGTCGCTTCGCGTGCGCGGTAACTCGGCGCCACACGGGCCTCACCCACAAGGTTTCTTGTGACACAGTGAAGGTCTGTGCAAAGCTCGGAAGCAGTGCATCTCCGTTCCGGCTGCGGAGTGCGGGCAAGCGACAAACCGCTGCAAGCCACTGCCAGCCTTCACCGCTCGGCGCGACTTTGGCGCGCTCAGAGTGCGCCCTGCGCTACACTGATCCTTGCTGATCCTGACCGTCTTCGACCGTCTCGCCCGACCCCGTTGTGATCACGGCCAACGACGAAATGCCCGGCATTGTGCTCGACGGACGAGGTCTAGCGCGCGCTATATAAATCGGCCGCTCCCCCTCCGACAAGAACCGGCAGGCTTTCGAGCTTTTTCATTACCACGACCCACCCACTCTTCACCATGACGTCGACCTCGGTTCCCGCTTCGGCTCCGGCCACCCCCGCCCCGTGCGCCCCGGCCACGACCTCGGTACGCTTGCTCCACGCTCGAGAACACTGCTCTCCACCTTCTCCACCCGAAATCTGACCTGATCGCGTCGTATTTTTGTTTTCTCTAGGCCGACGCTGCCCAGCTCCAGGGCCAGATCCAGACCGTCAACGCCTCGTCGTCGGGCCACGGCGCCACGACCGTGTCGGCCACCCAAGGTCAGCTGCAGGCGCAGGAGGTCTCTGCTTCGACTGCCGGCCACGGTGCCTCGTCGGCGAACGCTGCTCAGCTCCAAGGCCAGTACCAGGAGGTGAACGCGTCCGCTTCGGGTCACGGTTCGACGTCGGTTTCGGCCACGCAGGCCCAGGGCCAGGCGCAGGAGGTCTCGGCGTCGACTGCCGGCCACGGCGCGTCGTCGGCGAACGCTGCTCAGGTCCAGGGCCAGTACCAGGAGGTCTCGGCTTCGACGGCCGGTCACCATGGCGCGACCAACGTGACGGCCTCGCAGGGCCAGCTTCAGGCGCAGGAGGTCTCCGCTACGGCCGGTCATGGCGCCAACGCGTCGGCTACGCAAGTGCAAGGCCAGTACCAGGAGATCAACGCGTCGGCGTCGGGCCACGGTGCCACCAACGTGACGGCTTCGCAGGGCCAGATCCAGGGCCAGACTGTTGAGGCTTCGGCCGCTGGTCACCACGGCGCGTCGTCGGTTTCGGCTACGCAGGTGCAGGGCCAGTACCAGGAGATCAACGCGTCGTCGGGCGCCGGCTGCCACGGTGGCGCCGATGTGCACGTCGCGCAAGGCCAAGCTCAGTACCAGGAGGCCTCTGCCTCGGCGCACGGCAGCGCCAACGTCCACGTCTCGCAAGGCCAAGCTCAGTACCAGGAGGCCTCTGCCTCGGCGCACGGCAGCGCCAACGTCCACGTCTCGCAAGGCCAAGCTCAGTACCAGGAGGCCTCTGCCTCGGCGCACGGCAGCGCCAACGTCCACGTCTCGCAGGGCCAGGCCCAGTACCAGTCGGTCGAGGCTTCGGCGCACGGCCACGGCGCGACCAACGTCTCGGCGACGCAGATCCAGGGCCAGCAGCAGTCGATTGACGTCCACGGCGCTTCCGTGAACGCTACGCAGGTCCAGGGCCAGGCGCAGACCGTCTCGGTCTCCGGTTCGTCGTCCGCTCACGCCACGCAGGCGCAGACGCAGCACCAGACCGTCACGGTTACCGCCGACCCGCACTGTGCCCCGGTCGTCGTCCCCGCCGAGCACTGCACTCCCGTCGTCGTTCCGGCCGAGCACTGCACGCCAATCGTCGTCCCGGCACCCGCCTGCCCGGCTCCGGTCGTCACGCCCGCCGCGCCGTGCGCTCCCGCTGCCACCCCGGCCGCCCCCATCGCGCACCCCGCTGCGCCCGCGAAGTACGACGACGGAATGTGGTGGAGCGGCAAATACGGTCCGTACCCCCAGTTCAACATGTTTGTGATCGCGGCACCTGTCAACTAACGTCCTGATGATTTTGATAGAGGGTGGTAACACTGGTTTCGACGACGGCATGTGGCACGGCGGCGTCTCGACGCATGCGACGCCCGCGGCGCCCGTCCACACCGCTGACCCGGGGTGCGTGATCCCCGCCGTTCCCGCTCCCGCCCCGGCCCCAGTTCCGGCTCCGTGCACTCCCGCGCCGGTCCAGGACCCGTGCGTGCCCGTTGTGCCGGCCCCGGCCCCCGCGCCGCACTGCGCGCCGATTGATGTGCACGCCTGCACCTCGACCTCGGTGAACGTTTCGCAGGCGCAAGCACAGACGCAGTCGACGTCGGTTTCGGGCCACGGCTCCGTTTCGGCCACGCAGTCGCAGTACCAGTCGCAGAACATTGACGTTTCGGGCCACGGCTCCGTCAACGCCTCGCAGGGCCAGTGGCAGGCGCAGAACATTGATGTGTCGGCCGGTCACGCTCACGGCAACTCGTCGATCGACCTGTCGCAGTTCCAGTCGCAGTTCCAGCAGCTGAACATTGACGGCCACCACGGCGCGTCGGTGAACGCCAACCAGGGCCAGTGGCAGTACCAGGACGTCTCGGCGTCGGCGCACGGCCACGCGAACGCTGATGTGTTCGCTCAGCAGGCTCAGGGCCAGTACCAGACGATCAACGCGTCGGGCAACGGCCACGCTGATGTGTTCGCCCAGCAGGCTCAGTTCCAGGGCCAGGACGTCTCCGTCTCGGCTCACGGCCATGGCGCTGATGTGTTCGCGCAGCAGGCGCAGTTCCAGGGCCAGGAAATCTCGGCCTCGGCCTCGGGCCACGGCCACGCTGACGTGTTCGCGCAGCAGGCTCAGTTCCAGTCGCAGGATGTCTCGGTCTCGGGCCATGGCAACGCCGATGTGTTCGCGTCGCAGGCGCAGTTCCAGACGCAGTCGCTCGACGCGTCGGCGCACGGCCACGGCTCGGTCGATGTCTCGGCCTTCCAGGCTCAGGGCCAGGCTCAGTCGGTCGATATCCACTCGGCTGTCGTTGCCCACCCGGCCAGTCTGTGCTAAGAGCATCGCCGCTCTCGGCCGCGCGCGTTGCGTCGTGCGATGTCAAGGCAAGGTGTGCCGTCCATTGAACCCGTTTTGAGCACGCTTTGCATTGGTGGCTGCCGTTTTCCCCCCTCTTCCCATTTCCCTCCACCCTTTTTTGGTTGCAAGATTAGCATGTAGCCTTATTGATCAGTAATGCATCACTATAATTGATACGCAAATTTGGTCTCGTGTTGTGCGCAAATTCTTTTCTCACGAGCGCGATGGATTGTCATGAGAGATGTCTTGGCGGTTCGTCGTTGTTGGCGAAGGCTGAGTTTGCCGCGGTAGTTGAGCATCAAAACGTGCCAAGAGCCGTGGTCAGTGATCCCCAGTAAAGTAGGCAAAGTGCAAGACGCGATTTTGCTGTTGTTCTCCTGGTGTAGCGGTCGGAGCATATAAGGAGGGGGGTTTGGCGATACTGATTTTACTGCACATGTCTGACTCGGCGATGCTCCGTGCTGTTGAACACAAAGATGGGTTTGAAGGAAGGCCACCGACGGAACGCGTCAGCGGGCGATTCTCTGCCAGTGGGCTACAGAGGGTGGTGCTGTAGTTCGACTCTCCAATGATATGGACAAACAATTCGCAAACCAACGGGTGGACAACGAAGAGAGACACAATAAGCATCTGGCGACAGGAATGAAACGCGTTATCGGTGGGGCAGGGCAGGCGCGATGTGCACCCACCAGTGCGCCCACAGTCTTTTGAAATCACTCTGCGACGCGCTTGCCGTCGCTCAAGGGGCACAACAAAAGCAAAGAAGAGCAGCATCTTCGTCGTGGTCGTCGCGCGCGCCGGAGACGGTGGCAGCCAAAAACCGTTTCAGCGCGTTGTCAGACGCGTGTACAACAGTACTTCACCCGCGCACAGCTTGCATCCTGATGCGCCGTCCGAGCAAGGAGCGAGTGGAGGTGAGAGATGGCTTTAGTATCATAATCGGGATCGGCGGCCGCAATCGACTTGGTCGAGGGAGGGGTCAGAGGGCGTCGTCGCGGTCTGTTTCAGAGCGTGTGTGCGATGGTATCGTGCGCGTGAGCAGCCGCCCGCCACGCCGGCCCCAGCAAGGAGCAAAACGAGGCATGTACCGACCTCAGCGCCGTTGTTGGCGTTGCTGGCAGCGATTGGGTCGCCCAAAAGGTGGAGCGGGTCGGTACCGTCGTAGACGGTTGGGGCAAAGAGTTGGAGTCGAGAGTGGTGATAAGGGGAGGTGCGCACTTGTGACAAGGCGCCCCATTGAAGCGGGTGAGACAAGGTCAGGGTCGCAGGAGGTCGGTGGAAGCTGGTAAATGGCAGCTCGGGAACTGGGATAATAAACCTGGGAAGATGCGTGGCGTACAGTTTTGTAAATGTGACAAATAGGGGAGGTGCTGGTCGTCGAGTGTCGAGGGGCGGCGCCCGGCAATGATCATGGTTGGATTCGAACCGGCGGCCTCACGCGCATCTTCGTTCAACGGCCATGAGCCGGAGCGACCGTCGTCGTAGGCAGGAGCGTGGTCGCACGAGCCGTCGCTGGCCGAATCCGAGGACGATTGCAGAGCGTCGCGGCCATGAGCCGGAGCGACCGTCGTCGTAGGCAGGAGCGTGGTCGCACGAGCCGTCGCTGGCCGAATCCGAGGACGATTGCAGAGCGTCGCGGGAGCCGTCGGGGTCGAGGTATCGCGCGTACTGGGAAGATTCAGTTTGCCACATTTCCCCCCATCCCTTTTCTCGATTGCCCATACACTTTGCTGCTGATATCGGCCTCACCTTTTTGGTCCATTGAAGAAAATGTTTTGTAGAGATGGATTCGTTTTTGTTCAGAAAAATAGGAAAAGGCGTCGCGATTGGCGTGGACGAAGTACCAGCCAGCATCAAGAGCGGCTTTGGCATCTCGACACCATGTCCCTCCATCCTCCCCTCACCGACTTGGTTGCAAAACATTTCACAAACATCAAGCTCCGCCTTCTCCACCCGCCGCTACACTTCCATGAATACGACCATGACTGAAGATGTAAGCACGAATACAGAAAATCAATTAATATATGTAAATCGTCAGTTACAAGCGCCGTCGTTCGGTGCACTGGTCACGATCGTATCACAAAGGGCTGCGATGGAAATACACGCAGGACAATGGTCTCAGAATGAAGCAACTGGCCAATGTGGGGCCCGCTTCTCGCGAGCGGCTTTCATCGGCAGTGCGAGCGTAAGGAGCGCGGGCAAGTTGTTTTTGGCGCGATGGATAGGGACCCCTGGCCTTACCGCTGCCGCCCTGCGGCAGAGGCGGATCCCCAGTTCGGCAAAAGCTTGGTCCCTTGCCACCCGAAAGGCGAGCGCAGACCAAGCAGAGCCATTGCGCGCACGCGTGCATGAAGAGGTCAGGTAAACATCTG
Organism: Allomyces macrogynus ATCC 38327; assembly: GCA_000151295.1. Taxonomy (NCBI): domain Eukaryota; kingdom Fungi; phylum Blastocladiomycota; class Blastocladiomycetes; order Blastocladiales; family Blastocladiaceae; genus Allomyces; species Allomyces macrogynus. Next base: position 2,680,044 of record GG745328.1, on the reverse strand, counting down.
GAGCGGCAGCTGTGGAGGGGTGGCATCGTTGCGAGCGAAGAGTGACAGGCGGTTGCAATGATCCTTGCACAAATGCCAAGGATGGCATGCTCCCTGCGCCCGCGACGAGGCCGGCTGATGAGAGCGGCGCACGAGCACGCACCGTTTTCTGCCTGCTCTTCGCCCGGCTGCTTTGATGCTCTCCCATCCCGCCATCCGCCACCCAAAGTTCACCTTTCCTGCCTGCCCGTCCGTCGCCAGCCGTCCTTTCTCTCCGACGTCCCCTTCGACAACGACTGAACGAAACCGCCCCGACTGCCGGTCACTGCACGCCCGCCACGACGTGTACCTAGAAGCTCCACGGCCGCCCACTGCCCTGGACACCCGCGCTTTGCAAAGCCGAGCTCGTCACGGAGTACTCGGCCCGCTGCCCTTGACCCGTTCTCAACCGTCACCAACCCGCCATCATCATGGTCCGCCCCCGCCGCAAGGTTGCGACGCCGCTCAACATCATGGTTCGTTTGTTCTGCCCTGTGCTGTTGTTTGTTCAGATGCTCACCTGACTGTACGCGGCCGTTGGTTGCAAACCATACATAGGTCTGTGGCCGTGAGGGCGTTGGCAAGTCGGTGTTTCTGCGCACGCTGCTCGCGTCGCTCGCGCTCAACGGCAAGCTCGTCGACGCGACGCAGGCAACGCCCGTGCCGATTGGCTCGGCCGACACGCGCATCAAGGTGCATCAGCCGGTCGATGTGGATGTGGCGCCCGGTCTCCGTGTGGCTCTGACGCTCATCGATACGCCTGGGCTCCCCTACTCGGCGTCGGCGACGGGCGATGCCGCGCAGTCGGCGGAGATGGCCACGGTCGTGGGCTACATTGAGTCGCAGTTTGAGCGGTTTTTGATTGAGGAGCTCAAGGTCAAGCGTAACGCCAAATCGCACGACACGATGGTGCATGCGGTCCTCTACCTCCTCCCGCCTATGGTGCCGTTCCACCCGGTCGACTTGGCCGCGATTCAGACGCTCTCGGTCCGCGCCAACGTGATCCCCCTGCTCGCGCACGCCGACAGTATTACGAACCGCCAGCTCGAGACAATCAAGGCCGCGCTCTACAAGACGCTCGCCGACACGATGCCGCTGCTCGACTTTGCCACGGCTGACATGGACGGCGACGGCACCATCGACGACGACGAGGAGGAGCAGTTTGTGGCCGAAATGGCCGAGCTCAAGGGCGCGCTGCCGCTCACGGTTATCGGTGCCGAGTTCCCGTTGCCGGGCCAGCCGAAGGGCGCGAGCGAGTACCTCGAGATTGACGGCAAGAAGGTGCTCGGCCGTGCCTACAAGTGGGGTGCCGTCAACGTCGACGACCCGGAACACTGCGAGCTGCACCGCCTCAAGTTCTTGATCTTCGACTTTGCCCTGCCCGGTCTGCTGGCGAGCACCAAGAACATCCTCTACGAGTCGTACCGTACCGAGCGTCTCATGGCGCACGCCGGCGGCAAGCAGGCTTAGATTTTCGTTGTCGGGTTTTGAGTTCACTTTTTGTTGGCTGAAGTCGCCGCCGAGGGGGGCCGACGCAAAATTGGGAAGGCTGTACGCTGTGTTGTAATTTTCGTCTTTGTGTTTTTTGGTTTTGGTCACGACTGGCCCAAACGTAACATCAATCAAACATGTCGTTCAATCCGTGTCTTCTGGTATTGCTTGGGGCCGCTAGCCTGTTCTAATGGATTACTCTCGTCCCGTCCCTCCCTCGACATGATAACGAGCCCCGACTCGGGTTCGACGACGACCTTATGCAGCCAAGCGGGCCGCGCGACCGGTTACGGGCTCACGAGGGTCACGACGAACCTGGCCCTCGTCGTCGTCCTTTGCACCCCCGGGCACCGCAGCATCCGTCGCCATCTGATCCACGTCGTCATCAACCCCCGGCGGCGCGAGCGCCTCGACCCCGTACGCGACCCGCGCGCTGATCTCCTGCACCCACGCCAGGTCCCACTTGTACTCGGCGACTGTATGTGCGATCCGTGCCGCACGCGTCCGGAACGATTCGCGGCACTGCGACGACAGGCACGGGAAGACAGAGTCGCCGCGGCGGTACCGCGCCCAGAAAAACGCCGAGTGGCCCTCTTCGAGGTGCGCGAGCATATGCGCCGACGGGAAGACGGCCGCAGCACGCGCGGCTCATGTGCGTCGTGGGCACGCCGCACCGGTGCTGGTGGTCGGCGCGCACGTGCTGATCGATAAATTGCACCACGGGACTTGGCACTCGAACCGCGACCGCGCGGGGGTGGGAGTCGCGGGGGTGGGGGCCGCTGTGCTGGAGGTCGGGGCGGGTAGACTCGACGCGGTCGCTTGCGGCTGCGACTATTTCTGCTGCTGCGACTTGGAGGGCGGCGCCTGCTGTTGTTGCTGATCTTGCCCGGGGCTGGCGTCGTGCTCGTCAATGACCCGGACCGACTTGCGCATCTGCATCATTTCCTCGGCATTGTCTTAGTCGTCGGTCTCGCCACGGCGACGCTTGCCCTTGCCGGTCAGAGGTGCGTTACTTGGTGCGTTGGCGGCCTGCATGGTCGTGTTCGAGGTTGCACGCGGATCTTGGGTCTGCTGCGTCGCGCTGGACAGCATGGTGGAGTGCGATGCGACGGGAGGGGTCTGCGGAAAGTGCCCGGTCGAGTTGCGATTGGTGATGTGAGGTGATTTTGCGATGCGCGGGGGAAGGGGATCAAGTAGGTCGTCGTGTAAAGGTCGAGTTGTGATAAAAGAAAATGAGCGTGATCTTTGTGTTTGCGCCAGCACCCGCCGCCCACCACGCACCAGCGCCATCGCGGCAATCATACCATTTATTGCTCATCAACCAGGCCCACGAACACGAATGCGTTCCAGGCGTCGTTCCCAACCTTCTCCACCCGCGGGTTCCTCGCGTTGGGTGACGGTTTGAAGTCCGGCAAGCTCATCTCAACCAGCTAACTCGTTTGGATTCGCACAACTCAATCACGATCTCCTTTGATCGACTCGCATTGACGGCGATTGAGATGGCGAGAATGTGAGCCATGACCATCCCGCCCGTGCTGAGTGGAGTCCAGCAACAAATCGAGAGACCATCTGTATCGGAAAAATGAAGCAAATTAACAGCACTCCACGTCGCGCGACCCAAACAAACGAAAACCGAAAACAAAAAGGCCAGTGCAGAACCACAAGGCACGAACGAAGCAATTAACCGAGACAAAATATCCAAAAATCAACCTCCCGCACCGTCGTTTTTAGTGCGCCATGAGCGGCTGCAGCACATCAAACGAACCGGTGCCGCCCTCGACCACCTTGCCGACAACAATGCGCGCCGACGGCGAGTCGAGAGCGTCGTGGTCGCCGTAGAGCGTTGCCGACGTCAAGAAACTGCACGTCGTCTCGTACGACATTTGCAGGAACGGCGACGGGTTGCTGTTCATGCCGATACGGTTGAAGGGCTTGTAACCACCCTCGAACGTCATGAAGTCGGCAATCAGCGACAAGTGCCGCTTGTCGACGGAAATACCGTAGACATCGAAGACGCCTGCGATTTCCTTGATAATGGCCGCGCGCGCCGCCTCGACACCGTAGACTCCCAAGATCTGAGCAATATCGTTGGTGTAGATCGAGTTGACGTCGATCATGTCGGCGTGATCCCACATGCCGCGCAGGTTGACACCGTCGGTGCCAATGCGCGCGACCTTGTCGTTCTCCGACTCGTTGACGACTGGGTAGCACCGGTCGATGCCGGTCATCTCGTGCAGCACTGTCTGCTTGACGACCTGCTCGACAATCTGGACCATGAGCAGCTTCTTCCACTCGCCGGGCAGCGTGAGCTCGAGCTCGCACCAGGCGCCCGACTGCGTGTCAAACGAGTAGCCCGTGACAAACGACGACCCCGCCTTGACTTGGTCCTCGTCGTCGTCGTCGTCGTCGCCGCCGCGGTTGCCCGACGTCGACTCGTCGTCACTGCTACTGCTGTCGTTGTCGTCGTCCGACGCAAGCGCCTTGCGGATCTCCGCGTCCTCATCATCCTCCTCGTACGACGCAAACTCCTTGCGGCGCGACGAGTACTTGGCCGCGGTCGCGTCGCCCTCGTCGTCCGAGTCGTCGTCGTTCGACGCCTTGCGCGCGCCCTTGGACGCACCATCCTCGTCGTCGTCGTCGCCACTACCGCGCGCAAACTGCGACGCAAACGACTTGTCGGCCTGCATCGTAATGAGTTCCTCCTCGCCCACCTCCTCGCGCTTGTTGGCCTTCTTGAGGTCCTTGAGAATCGCGAGCTCGAGCCGCTTGACGAGCCGCTGCGCGACCACGTTGCGCACGTCGCGCGACGAGATATGGTAGAGCGCGCGGTAATCGGCCTCGTCAAACAAGTCGATGCGGATCTTGTACTTGCGCACGCGCCTCAAGCTCTCGCGCGTGAGCCGCTCGCGGACCGTGACGCGCTGCGCGATCGCGGCCAAGGTCAGCCGCGACCGCTGTTTGCAGAACAAGTCGCGCTGCGCGTCGGTCATGCCCGGCTGCAACGTCAGCGTCATGGCCGGCGTCTTGATACTGGCCGAGGCCGTCATGACAATTTCACGCAAACGCGGGATACCGAGCGTCACGTTCTTGGCACCGAAACCGGCGAAATGGAACGTGTTGAGCGTCATTTGCGTGGACGGCTCGCCAATCGACTGCGCGGCCAATACACCGACGGCCTCGCCCGGATCGACGAGCGACTTGAGGTACTTGAGCTTCATGAGCAACTGGAAAGTCTTGATCCTGGTTGCATTGTCAAAGTCGGTCTTGTGCTTCTTGTAGAGCACCTTGTCCGGGTTCGACTCGGTGTACTTGTCGAGCGCATCGGCAAACGTCTCCGACGTGCTGCCGAGGTACCGGTAGGGCGAGAGCTTCGACAGCGTCGTGTCCGAGTAACCGTGCTTCTTGATCTTCTTGGCCGTCTTGGTCGCCAGCTCCTCGTCAATCTTGTTGGCGAGCTCGTCCGGCTTGTACCGTGCGAGCAGGGCGTCAATGTTCTCGGCGCAGAACCGGAACTGGCGCAGATGCTTTTGCTTGGTCACGTCGAGCCCGTCCTCGCCATAGAAGAACTGCAAGATCGACCCGTCCGAGTCGCGGACCGTCGCGTCGTAGTGCACGCGCGCGCCCTCGAGATGCTTCATTAAGCAGCGCTGCAGGTAACCCGAACGCGACGTCTTGACGGCCGTGTCGATCAGACCTTCACGCCCGGCCATGCAATGGAAGTAGTACTCTTGCGGCTTAATCCCCGTCAAGAAACGACCCGAAATGAACCCACCGGCACGCGCCGATGTGTCGAACGGCACAAACGACGGAAGCGACTTCCCCGAGACCATGATGGGCACACGACGGCCCTCGAGTTCCTGCTGCCCGAGACAGCACGAGATTTGCGACACGTTCACGTTCGACCCCTTGGCACCCGACACGGTCATGAGCTGCATGCCGTTGGCCGGGAACAACTTGACGAGACCATCGGGCAAACACTTGGAGATGATCGACGACGTGAGCCCGTTCATCTTGCCCTTCATGGCGGCATCGAGCCCGGCCAGCTTCTCGTCCTCGCGCAAGACCTCTTCGAGCTGCTGCTTGAGCTGCGTCTCGTTGGTCGACTTGGTGTACTCCATGGCCACCTCGTGCCCAAACGACTGCCCGCCGTTGATCAAGTCGCGGCGCCACTTGTCGCCCTGCTTGGTGAGCAGCAGATCGTCCATTCGGCACGAGAACGCGACCATTTGAATGTGCGTAGAGAAGAGACGCGACAGCGAACCCAGCAAGTGACCGGCCATTTCCGCCCCGTAGAGCTCGTAGACCGAGTGCACCAGACCGTACGCCGAGGCACCAAACTGCGACTTGTCGAGCACACCCGTCATGAGCTCGCCGTTGCAGAAAATGACCTGCGCCTCGTCGGCGCCCTGCGGACCCCAGTACTTGGCGCCAACACGCGCCTTGGACGTCAAGTTGAGCGGCGCGAGCCCGTAGCACATGTTGTGCAACAAGATGGAAATGACCTGCTTGCCCGTCCAGAGCTTGCGCGGCTTCATGACGGCCGGCGGCAGCATTCGAATCGGCCCCTTGCGCAGCGTTGCCTGCGGCAGCGACCCGACCAGCAACTGCTGGACCTCGTCGCGCGTCAAGAACGTGTCGCGCGCGCACATACGCACGCCCGTGACGACATGGTCCTGAATCAGACCACGCAGCGGCGACCCGTCGGTCGGGACGAGGTACTGGTTGTCGGTGTTGGCAATCAGGTAGGCCTCGGCGCGCGCGACTTCGTTCTGCGGGAAATGCACGTTCATTTCGTCGCCGTCGAAATCGGCATTGTAGGTGTTGCAGTTGGCGTAGTGCAGGCGAATCGTCTTTTCGCCCGGCAAGACGCGCGCCTTGTGTGCCATAGAAACGGCTTGTGCAGCGTCGGCTGCCGGTTGAGCAGCAGATTGTCACCATTGCGCAAGTGGCCGGTAGACCTTCTTGTTGGTGTGGATCGCGTAGCTCGGCTGCGTGCTCGACAGCGTCTGCTGCGGCGTCAGCAACTGCGCAGCGAGTGCCGCACGCTGCTCGACCGACAGGTCGGCAAGCGACTGCATCTGGGCGTCCTCGAGCTGAATGTGCGTCGCGCCCGGCCACACGTCGGGACCGTTGATGACACTGGCCATGAGTTCCTTGACGTTGTGCCCCGTAACGGGTTCCGGGTAGGTGAGCTTGGTCGCAAACACGGGCGGAATCCCGATTTCCGAGGTCTCGATCCACGGGTCCGGCGAAATGACCGACCGCGCCGCGTAGTTGACACGCTTGCCCATCATGTGCTTGCGGAACAGACCCTCCTTCTTTTCGAGCAGCTGGCGAATACCGGGCGGCGGCTGCTTGCCAGACTTGGACATGGTCGGGTTCTTGGTCGAGTCGAGGAACGAGTTGACGTGGTTCTGCACCGCGAGCCACGAGTCGTTCACCTGGTAGAGTAGCTGCGACCGACGTTGCCCGTCGGGGGTGCCGTTGGCGAGCTTGAGCGAGTCGCGAATGCGGTCGCACGCCTTGAGCACTTCGGTCAGCGCCGTGTTCTGTGCGTGGTCAAAGACCATGTCGCCCATCTTGGATGCTGGCCGGAACTTGGTCGGCGGGACGGCAACCACGTCAAAGAAGAACATGTTGGGCGACGACTTGGCCTGGTAGGCCGCGAGCTCGACCTCGTTGAGGACGAGCGGCACGTCGTAAAAGGTCGAGTGGAAGACGAGGTCGAGGAACGGCGCATCGTTGATCCACAGCAGCTCGAGAATCGTCTTGACGAGCGTCGGGTTCATGTACTCGTGCGTGTTCTTCTTGGCGGGCGTCGCGTCGTTGCGGCGCTTCTTGCGCGCATCGGCCGTCACCTCATCGCCATCAACCTCCATGGCATCCTCGTCCTCGCTCTCCGACGATGACGACGAGTCCGAGCTCGAGTCAGAAGACGATGACGACGCCGACTCGTTCTCCCAGTCCTCGCCGCCATTCGCCGCGGGCGCGGCCGGGGCACTGCCCTTGATCTTCGCAGCCAGCTTGAGCATTTCCGGCGCCGTCAACGGCGTCGCCTGCGCTTTGAGCGCGTCGCGCTTGATAAACACATCCGCGTCAGTGAACGCGAGCCCCTTGGCGCTCATCGCGACCTGAATCTTGCGCGTGTAAGGAGTGCGGAAAATCTTGACGTGGCCATCGCGGCGCAGCGGCATGGCGTGTGCGCCACAGTGCGAGCACTTCGGAACCGCGGACAGACGGCGCGCCAAGTCGGTGACGATCTCGCGGCGGTACTTGGTGACCATGGTCACCTTGTCCTTGGCGTTCAAGTGCGCCGAGGCCGCCCCGCCCATGGCAATACTGCCGCGCACGTACTGGTCGATCCGGTCGATCACCGTCTCGGGCGCGAGCTTGGGCACCTTCTTGCCGGACCCGGCAGCGGTACCGTCCTCGTCGTCCTCCTCGAGCTCCTCCTCGGGCCGGTTGTCCTCCATGGCCTCGTCGCCGTCGTCGTCGGCGGCGGCAGCGCGCGCGAGGTAGGACGGCACGTTGGCGTGCGCGTCCGGGCGGTAACCCATGACCTCTTCGAAAATCGACCGGTTCACGGCGTCTTCGAGGTTGATCGATTCAATGACGAGCCCGCGGTGCAAGAGTAGCAACTTGGCCTTGGTCATGTAGAGCTGCACCTTGCTGAGCCGCAGCCGGAAGCAGAAGAAGCACGTGGCCTTGAGGTACTGGAACATTTGCGGGAACAACGTCGTGTTGTAGACGGGCAGCGGCAGGTCGATGTGGCCGAAATGACCGGGGCAGTCGAACGAGCTCAGCGAGCAAGTCCCACAGCTAAAGATTCAGGAATCGCGCGGTCAGCGTCCCATCGCGCATCGCCATTCTGATCCTCGTCGTAACGATTACTTACTAGGTGCCCTTTTCAAAGGGACCGAGCGCCGGGTCGTAGAGACCGCCGCGATTCGGGTGGCCAAAGGCATCGAACATGTTGGGGTTCGTGATGGCCTTGACCGAGACGGCGCGAATGTCCTCGGGCCGGTAAAACTCGAACGCGACATTGGTGAGCTGCCGGCCCACCGGCTTGGCAATGTTCATGGCGGCAGATGGGGGCCGCGGCGGCCGCTTCGTTAGGTGGTCGGGGAGGGTGGGTGGTGGTTGGTCTAGCGTGCGCGGGGCATGTGCGGTCGAGCGCTGCGATCCGCCGCTGGTACTTGGTGTTGCTGCGCGCGCCGGGTGTCCTTGGACCTCGCGATCGGCACTCGCAGGTGTCGTTCGTGCACGGCGTGATCACGGACAGGAGCGTGTGCTGAGCAATTCATCTGCGCGGTCGGTCATGCCTCCTCACATGACAGGTCGCTTGGAAGTGAACTCGTTGTTCACGAGCAGGCTTGATGGGTGTGGCACGCCAGTGATCAACTCTTGCGCTGATCATTCGGCTGTGCGATTTGCCTGCTGCCAACAACCAGGAATCCGTCGAGCAGCTCGTCCATACCGCGCCAACTCCAGCAGTGCACTTGCAGAAACTGCCCGCACGACGTTCCTCAGCACTCTCAGCTTCGCGTGCACCGGCAACCTGCCCCCCCCTCCCCCCCCCCCCTTCCACAAACTTCAACCGCCACAATGCTGCACCTGCTCGGAGTGAACCTGCCGGACCGCAAGAAAGTGCCCGTCTCGCTCTCCTACTTCTTCGGCGTGGGCCGGAAACTCGGCGAGCAAATCTGCCACCAGCTGTCGATCCATCCGGCTTGCAAGCTGCAGGACCTGACCGACGCGCAAATCAACCAATTGGGTGAGCTGCTTAACAAGATGACGCTCGAGGGCGATCTCAAGCGCGAAATCAAGAACCGCGTCCTGCACCATCGCCAGATTGGGACTGTCACGGGCAAGAAGTTTGAGTTGGGGTTGCCCGTCCGTGGGCAGCGCACGCGCACGAATGCGCGGACCGCGAATAAGCTGAACCGCCGCTGGTTGGCCAAGGATTACTCGACGTATGTTGATGGTGATGATAGATAGCGCACGCGACGGGAGTTGGTGGTGGAGCTGGATCGAGTCGCGCGGGTGTGACCAATCTGTGCGACTGCGTGGCAATGGTTGGCCGTCATAAGTCTCGTCACTGCCGTGTTCGGGTGGAGAATGCCGTCATGCTCGCGCTCTTCCCAGATGCCCAACTCGCTTTGCCATTTCTCGGGCGACCGCCATGATCACACCGCTGACCCTCGAACCGATGCGTCCACGTCTAGGATGACCGCACCGCGCCCGTTGCCGACGCCCCTCGCAACGATCCCGGCGCCGCACCACATGCCGCTCGCCGCGCGGGCCATGCCCGTCATGGCGCACATGCTCAACTTCCTCAAGCGCGTCTAACAAACATTGTCGGTCGTTTGTTTTTGCAGTTCCTTGGCGTTCTTTGAAACATATGTCTAGCTGTCCACGCTTGATTCGCACTCGCGGCACGGCATGTTTACACAGAAAGGTTTATTATTGCAGCGCGCAGGACGACGAAACGCTGGGTGCAAATCGGGGTAACTACGAATCTACAAACCAACTAACCAACCAACCAACCAACCCGGTCCTACCGACCCTCCTAACCTCAATCGCGCTTCTTGTCAGACGACACCGCGTCCGCACCCCCCTCCCCCGAGACCGCATCCATCGACGCCGAACGACTCACACTCGTCGACGTGCCGCCACAGCTGCGCAAAATCTCATTCGCCACAAAGCATGACACATCCAAATCGGCCCAGTACGCCGTATGCGTCGAGAGCGCCGCCAAGTACGGATTCTCGAGCACGCCCTGCTGCAGCGCGAAATCGACCCGGCCGTACCGCGGATTCAGGACCTTGATCCCGTCATCCACCGACTTCGCACGGCGTCTCCGCCCCCTGCGCCCCACATTCTCCTCCTCGACATTCGCGGCCTCGGCGTGTACTGCGTTGGCCGTCGATTCGACCAACGCGCGCGCCGCGTTCTGCGTGCTCGGCTTGAACAAACTCGCGACCGCGTCCCACGCACGCGTCGTCATTTGCTCGACCCCCTGCTGCAATCCCTTCAAACCGCCCTTGTGGTACGGAATCTTGTAGGGCGCCTTACCCACGAGCGACCGGGACACGAGCGGTTCGAGCCGGACCGCGACGGGGTCGTAGATCGAGAAGACATTGTACAAGTGGTTGCATTTCGGCCGCTTGACCGACTTGCCGATCCGGTTCGTGCCGCTGATCCGCGCGCGCAGGCGCGCGCCCTGCAGGAGGAGGAAGTATCCCGACGGCGACCCGACACAGAAGAAATGGTCCACGTTGAATGCGAGCGCGTGCGGCTGCGGCGGTTCAAGCGACCGGTGCCGGTGCCGCCGCGGCGGGACGGGCGGTGGTGCGGTGACGCCTCCAACGGCGGGACTCGCGGCCGGGGACGAAGTTGGTGCCGCGGCTTTAGAGACGACGGCGGAGAGGTACGCGTCGACGTGCGGGACGTGGCGCCAGTCGGGGGATTCGACACTGGCGTCCACGGGGGTGTCAGGCAGCCCAGAAAGCAACTCGAGTGCGATGATCGACCCAAGCGAGTGTCCGAGCACCGACACGTTCCCGTTAAAATCCGGGTACCGCGACCGGAACAGCTTGTAGACGCGGTTCAGTTCCGCCGCAACGGCGGTCATGATCTGTGCGCGGAACCGCGGGGTCAAGTAGAGCAGGACGTCAAGAACCACGTCCGAGACGAGCGTGCGGATCGCCGGGACACCGTCGATGGTCAATTCCTCGAGCGACGGCATCATGCGCGGATCCGCATCCGGTTCCGCCGACGCCGACGCCGACCCGGTCGCGACCATGTCCATGGCCGTCGGTTCGCGCACGTTCGTGCTCGACCGCCCCAGCGCCTTATTCGCAACGTCCTTCCACGACGGCGGGCCGTTGCGCCGGTGCATTGCCGCCAGATCCATTTGCGCGGCCTCGACGCCACCGGCCGCGGCCGACGCGGCCGCCGGGTCCATTTCGGCCGTACTCCAGTAAACATCGTCGTCGTCCGAGTACTCGGACGACGAATCCGTCTCAATCGCCTGCGGCTCCGTCGCGAACCGGATCGCCTGCCGCCACTGGATCGGCAAGACGTAAATGTTCTTGGCCCGGTACCGCTCCTTGGCGTTGCCCGTGATCGCCGCGGTCATGCCCTTGCGCAGGTCGCCGCAGTCGTTGACGAAACTGACCCACTCGATGTGCTCCGACAGTTTCGCGCCGATCCCGTGAATCGCGAGCAGGAGATGGTCGGGCGCGATGTCGGGCGTGAGCGGTGACAGCGGCGGCTCGTCCGAGTCGGACGCGGTGCCGATGACCGACGGCGCCTTGGACGCTGGGGCCGAGGTCTCGCTAGCAGCGGGCGCGTTCGGGTCGGCAGTGTCGCTCGGGGCCGCTGCCGCCAGTGCAGCTTCGCGCGACGCAGCTGCTGCAGCTGCCGCGGCCACGACCGCACTCCCGCCCGCCTTCGCGGCCGCCGCGGCCGCTGCCTTCAACTCGGCGTCGCGTTTCGCGACCATGTGTGGCAAGTTTTCATACCCACGGATCAACTTGAGCCCCCCACCTGCCGTGATCGGCGGCGCCCCCATCGCCGCCAACACGGTCCGCTGCAACTTGGACACGGCCGAATCGTCGCGGACAAACGCCGTGCACGGGTCCGTGAACACGGCATACTTGCCCAATTCCGCTCCAAACAGCGGCACGCGATGGTCCGGCACGTTATACCGCACGGGTTTCGGCGGAATCAGCGCGTCCTGTGGCGCGTTCGGGTCAAAGACGGGCGTGAACATCCACGGCTTGGTTTTCAGGTACCCCGCCTCGATTTGCCGCGCGAGGTGCGGGTCGCACGGGATATACTTGGTCAATGCCGTCGGCGACGCGGCCGCGGTCGAGGACGACGCCGGTGCCGAGGGCGCGGGCACGAACCAGACGGCGCGGCGCACCTCGACGATCGGGCCCGGCCAGTAGATCGGGTAGCGGAGCATCGTGTGCACGTTCACTTCGTGCAGGAGGTGCTCCTCGACCATGACGCTCGGGTTGAAGGGCGGCGCGAGGTGCAGGCCGTTCTGGTCGCCGGAACTGGCCGATTCGTTGGTAACAGCAGCACCATCGCGCCGTGAACGCATCCAGTGCGCGACCTTGGCGTACATGGCTTCGAGCCGCGCCGCGTCCTTGTCGTCGAACAGGTCCCAGACGGCGGGGAGGTACGGAGCTGCGGGAGCCGGTAGCTGAGTACTCGAAGCGTTGCTGGTGCTGCCGGTTGTCGCGGCCGTTGGCGACCCGGATGAGCTGCTGCTCGCGATTGCAATGGCGTGCAGGTGCGGCGGGCAGTGCACGGTCGCGGGCTTGGCCGGATCGTAGCACGGCACGTCGACGGCGCGGCACCAGACAGGTTGGACAGCCGGCGCGCCGACAGCGCGTGCGGCCAGGACGTCGGGGGAACGGCGTGGCGGCAGCATTGGGCCTACGCTCTCGCGGCGTGGTGGGGTCGCAGGCGGGTCCATGAGTGGAGGTATTCTTGGAGGTTGGAGCGATCGCAGTGGCAAAGTCGGGCCGGGCACAAGCGAGCTGATATAGGCGCGGTGCTGCGGCTCGTCGTCGCGCTGCTGCAAGTCTCGCGGCGTGCTGCAGACGAGATGCTACGGCGCGGCGGTTGCCGGCCGTGTCCGTCGGGTTGTCGGCCGTCGGTCGCAGCAATGGATGATGGAGGTGCACGGCGAGCTGCCGCGATGCGTGCACGAGATGGGCGCTGTTGGGCCATCGTTGGGCCGCGGTGGGACGACGCGCCGCTGACGTGGCGCGCAGACGCGGCGGCGAAAGTCGACCGAAACAGGATGAAAAGAAGGCGAAAGTGCGGCGGAAAGCGCTCGGAAGTGGGCAAAGCGTGGCTGGTGCTCCGGTGGAGCTGGTGACGCCACGCCACGTGGGCCACGCCAAGCACGATCGACGGGCACAGGCGTCGCGCCGCGACCACGTGGGACGTTCCCGGACCGCTGGGTTTCAAAGTGGCACCCAGGTTAGGTTTCGCGGCGCAACCTCGGCGCGTCCGCCGTGTCGAAACTTCATCGCAGTTCACGCCGCTTCCGCTCCTGCTCCTCTGCAAACCCGCCACCAACCCCCCCACCACCATTGCCAACGCCGCGCTCATCGATCCTGCGCGCCCCCACGCCGTTGCAACGTCGCCGCCAACTACACCGTCCGCCGCGACCGCGCCGCCCCGCCGCGCGCGGCCGCTCGCCACCGTGTCGTCGCCACCGCCCTCCACCTCCGGCAAGCCGTCGCGCCTGAGACGGCTCGCGACGCGCGTCTTGCACCCGCGCTCCAAGCACGCAACGCAGCAGAAGCAGCGCAAGCGCATCGTCTCGTTCAACAACGCGCGCCCGGCCGCTGCGAGAGATCATCACCTCGCCGACTCGGACTCGGTGCCAGTGCCGCACCTTGCCGCCGCCGCCGATCCCGAGTCCGATCACGATCAAGGCATCATGCCCGCGACGCCCAGCACCATCAGCACGTCGGCCAGCATGACCACGGCACTGACCACGGTCCCGTCACCTGCGCCGGGCAGTGCCGCCGCGCTCGACGACACGGTGCAGTCGTTCCGCTTACTCGAGGCGCTGCGCACGGGCGATCTGGCCACGCTCAAGGCCCTGCCGGTGCCGCTCACGCTGCACGCTGACTTGCGCGCCAAGTTTGGGTCTCCACTGCACCTGGCCGTGGCCATGGCGCCGCTGCGCGTCGTCGATTGGATGCTCACTACGGCGACGCCAGCGCAGATCAATGCCGCGCACCCGTTCTCGGGCGAGACGCCGTTGCACGTGGCTGCGCGCGCGGCGCGACTGGATGTGGTTGAGCGACTGCTGGCCTTGCCATGCATCAATGACGGCGCGCGCGACGCAAACGGTAGCCGTGCCCTCGATGTGGCCCGTGTGGATACTGTGCGCCAAGTTCTCGCGGACGCACAGGCTGAGTTTGTCGCGACGGCGACGGCCAGGATGCATGCTCTCGCTCGCGGCGACACTGACGCAATTACCGGTACCTCGAGCGCCGATGACGGCGCTGCACGCGCAAGCGGATCGGCCGAGGCCTTGCCCGACGTGATCGGGAGCGATCGCGACAGTGTGCACTCGCGCGCCGATCCAACGTCGGTAGCGGCACTTGCGTCGGCCTCGTCGGCAACGCTGCTCCCGACCGAGTCGATCAACAAGCCGGCGCTGCTCGCCGCTTTGCAGCAACTGTTCCGCGACCCGCGCGCCGCGGCGCTGCTCGATATCAACCACCGCGACCCGAGTTCGGGTGCGACCGTCTTGCACGAGGCTGCGCGCCGTGGCGACGCGGCCATGGTCAAGTGGCTGCTGACGGACCGCCGCGCCGATCCGCTCGTGCGCGACCGCAAGGTACTTTCCCAGACCGCCCTGATTCGCTTGGACACATTTTGATCCCGGGACTGATCGACCATACGGCAATGATAGGGCAAGTTCTTTTACGAAATCTCCAAGGACGATCACATCAAGGCGCTCTTCAAGGAATTCGTGCGCTCGACCCCGCTGACCACGGCCGCACCCGACCAGCTCCCGCAGCACCAAGGGTCGCTGCTCAAATGGACCAACTACGCGTCCGGGTACAAGGCGCGGTGGTTTGTGCTCGAGGACGGGATCCTGTCCTACTACAAGCACCAGGACGACGTGCCCAACGCGTGCCGCGGGTCGATTCACTTGAAAATCGCGTCGCTCTGGCTCGACACGTCCGACCACCACCGGTTCGATATAATCGGCAAGGGGTCCGTCCGGTACCATTTGCGCGCCGACCACGTCGTTGAGGCCAAACGATGGGTGCACGTCATTTCGCAGTCGAAGCGGCTTCTGCAGGACCAGGACAAGGACGCGCGCCGCCGCCGGCAGCAGTCCGGGGCTGCTGTGCCGGCGTCGGCGATCGCGCCGGAGACGGCGGTTGCGCTCGAGGCCACGCCCAGTACCGAGGCACTGCCCGTGCCCGAAACGGCCGACGCCGTGTCGCTGCCCTCGTTGGGGTTGCCGCACGCCGTCTCGGCATCCGACTCGCTCGCGCCCCCGACGACCGGCGTGCCACTCCCGCGCAACCGCAGCGGGTCCGTGGCGTCGCTCGGGATCCTTGACGACGACGCACCCATGCCCGCGCGCGAAACGCTGACCATGACCGTGTACGCCCTGCATGCGCAGCTCGACTTGCAAGCGGCCGTGATTGCCGGGCTCGTGACCGCCGCGACCAATGCCGGCGGTGATGCCGACGCGCTTGCCAAGACGGTCACCTCGACGGTGCCCGTGCTCAACATGGCCGCCGCGACGCTGCATAACCTGGTGGACGACTTGGCGCGGCTCGCAGACGACCGCGACCGGCACTGGCAGCGGCGGTTTGATGCCGAATCGGAACGCAAGACCGTGTATGAGGAGGCGCTGGCCAATCTGGCGCGCGAGTACCAGACGGTCGAGGCCGAGGCGCGCGATATGGCCGATACGTTGCGCCGCACGCAGCGGCATATGATGCGGCAGCGGACTGTCACGGGGATGACGATCACGCCCGCGCGGGTTGCCGAGCAGAGTGCGGCTGCCGAGAGTAGCACCGCGGCGATGGTCGTCGCCCCCGAGTCGCCCGACGAGGAGGAGCAGGAACGTGCGGCGGCCGCGGAGCAGGTGGTCGCGACGGTCTTGCCCGAGGCCGTGGCCGCCGTCGCGGCCCCACAGGACGTGGGCACGCCGCTCGACATGGATGCCGGATGGCTGAGTCCCGACGAGGACGAGGATACGACCGAGGACGACGACGACGAGTTCTTTGATGCTGTCGACGAAGAGGACGAGGCGCACGTGGCCGCACTCACGGCATCGATCACGAGCCCGGCACCGGCGCCCGCCGAACCCGCGGCCCTCGAACCCGCGACGGCGACCGATGAGACAGCGCTGGTCCCGTCGCGCCTGCGGTCGCCGTCTCCCGCACTCGCACCGTTGCCGCTGATTTCCGAGTCGTTGCCGGGGTACGAGGACGAGACCTACTCGTTTGTCGCGTCGTTGCGCGACAACCTGCCAGTCGACCACGCTTTGCTCAAGAACGAAGTGTCGCTGTGGTCGGTGCTCAAGAACGCGATCGGCAAGGACTTGTCGCGCATCACGTTGCCCGTCTACTTCAACGAACCGATTTCGATGCTTCAGCGGCTGTGCGAGGAAATTGAGTACTCCCAATTGCTCGACTTGGCGTGGAAGCGCGACCGGTCGGACGAGCGGCTACTGCTCGTCACGGCGTTTGCCATGAGCAGTTATGCGTCGACGGTCGGGCGCGCCGGAAAGCCGTTCAACCCGCTGCTCGGCGAGACCTACGAGTATGTGCGCAAGGACCGCGGGTTCCGGTACGTGTCCGAACAAGTCTCGCACCATCCGCCGATCTCGGCGTGTTTCTGCGAGTCCGACCGGTACCAGTTTTACGGCGAGGTGAATGTCAAGAACCGGTTCTGGGGGAAATCGCTCGAGGTGATGCCGCAGGGCGTGTGCCATGTGGTCTTGAAGCGCGGGCACGTCGGCGAGCAGGACGAACACTTCACGTGGCGTAAAGTCACGACGTCGGTGAACAACTTGATTGTCGGCACCCTCTGGCTCGATAACTACGGCGACCTCGAAATGGTCAACCACGCGACCAAGGAAAAGGTCGTGCTCACATTCAAGCCGACCGGGTGGCGCAACAAGGACCGGTGCGTTGTGGAGGGCAAGCTGTTTGATGCCAGCGGCAAGGCGACGTGGTCGTTGTGGGGCACATGGGACGAGAAGCTCTGCTGCAAGTCGCTTACGGGCGACGGACGCACGTTCTCGTTGAGCAACCCGAACGCGGGGGCCGCGGCGGCAGCAGCAGCACAGCAGCGCGCCATGTCGCCGTCGATGACCATGGCGGTGCCGACGTCGCCGACAACCGAGGAGGACAAGTCGACCTCGGCCGCGGCACCGGCAGGCGCAAAGAAGTCGGGCAACATCACGCTGTGGCGGCGGTACGCTTTCATTGCTTTCATTGTATGTTGTTCGACGTTGTCCACCCACTGA
This sequence comes from Allomyces macrogynus ATCC 38327, assembly GCA_000151295.1. Taxonomy (NCBI): domain Eukaryota; kingdom Fungi; phylum Blastocladiomycota; class Blastocladiomycetes; order Blastocladiales; family Blastocladiaceae; genus Allomyces; species Allomyces macrogynus. The sequence goes on along the minus strand of GG745328.1, from coordinate 2,662,493 downwards.
TCTTGATGATGCTCTTCACTCTTCTAGATTCAACTCGCCCATTTCCGCGTCCAACTTCCACCTCACCCCCTTCGCCATGTCGCTCAATCAAATGACGCCAAGCCTCGCGCAACACCTGTGCCCGACCGACTCGCGGCTGCGACCAGACCAGCGCGCCATGGAGGAGGGCCGGTACGACGACGCGGCGTTTGAAAAGAATCGGCTCGAGGAAAAGCAGCGTGCTGCACGCAAGGTGCGCGAGCAGTCGGGTGCGGGCCACGCGCAACCGCGGTGGTTTGTGCGCGATTACGACCCGGATTCGCGCGACGAGTATTGGCGGTTCACGCACGAGTACTGGGCGTGCCGCGCCAAGGGCGAGTGGCCGGGCGTGCCGGATATCTTTTGAGAGTGTGTGCCGGTCGTTGAGTTGCGTCGAGCGAAGGCGTGGCGGCACAGTGGGGGATCGTGGATGGGTGGGTCCCGACGTTGGCGGCTTGTTGGATTCAGACAAGCAGAGATCTGTTTTTCCCCTGCGGTTTCTCGTGAGTGGTCCTTGCGACTCATCGTCGTCGAGACGTGGCGCAGGCTTGTTGTCGCACCTGCAATCGTATGGCTGTTTGGTCGTTTGGTCCAGGCTACCTGCCCGACAACATGGGAAGAACCTCGACCACCATTGACTCACACTTGGCGCCCACGGTCGCGAGTCGGTCAGCCGACCGCCGCTCCTCCTCTTCTAGCCCTGCACGCCGCCCCAAAGCAATCTGCTCGGCCCGCTCGTCCCGCTCGTCCGAAATGCCCGGGTGCCCCTTCTTGATTTTCTGAAGTTACGTGCCTTGCTCCTGGTGAGCGATTGGGACCAGTAGTTCATGGTTTCGCTGGTGCACTTGTTGCTCTTTTACTTAGCCAGCAAACAGAACCACAAGTGGCTCAGTGCCGACCTCGAGAGCGTGACGCGAGAGTGAAAGCTCGCCGTCGCGATCGGCTGTCTCGAAAACGTGCGAGCGCGTGAGCCGCGCGACCGTCACGGCGTCTTGTAGACCGGTTCTGCCACTATGCGCTCGCGAATTTCGTCTCGTTCAATTTCGCGCCCGGCCGTCGCAAGAGAGCGCGGCTTGGAGCGGGTACCGCACCTGGCCGTTGCCACTGAGCTCGAGCCCGAGCCCGAAATCCAGGTCGATCATGATCAAGTAATCATGCCCACGACGTCCAGCACCATCACGTCGCCCAGCGTGACCACGACACTGACCACGGTCTCGTCACCCGCGCCACCAAGCAGCGCTGCCGCGCTCGAGGACACAGCCGGTTGCTCGAGGCGCAGCGCACGGGCGATCTGGCCACGCTCAAGGCCCTGCCAGTGCCGCTCACGCTGCACGCCGATCTGCACGCCAAGTTTGGGTCCCCATTGCACCTGGCCGCGGCCATGGCGCCGTTGCGCGTCGTCAAGTGGATGCTGTTGACATCGATGCCCGTGCAAATCAATGCCGCGCACCCGTACTTGGGCAAGTCGCCGTTGCACGTGGCTGCGCGCGCCGCGCAACTTGACGTGGTTAGCGACTGCTCGCTGTGCCTTGCATCAATGACAGCGCGCGAGTGCGACCCGGGTTCGCGCGACGAGTATTGAAAAGTCACGCAAGAGTATTGCGCGTGCCGCGCCAAGAGCGAGTGGCCGGGCGTGCCGGATATCTTTGAGGGAAAAAGTGTGGGCCGGCTGGGATGGTGGGCGCGGCAGCGCTGAGTAGGATCGTGGATGGGTTGGTTCCGTTGGCGGCTTGTTGGGCTCAGATAAGTAAAGATTCGTTGTTCCCCCGCGGTTTCTTCAGTCATGAGTGGTCATTGTCTCGTCCTCTGTCGTTTGCTGCCAGCTCACCATTCAAGTCGCAGCTGAGCTCGCTTCCAGCTCCATCACACATTCGCGATCCTGATTCATTGGCCAGCCGCGCTCCCGTCAAAACAAACGTGAGCGAGTGCGCGACGTGGCAATCATCTAGAGCACACACTCGCAACTCACTCGTTCACTCACACTCATACACACGCGCAACCTCAAGATCGCGAAACGCTGAGCACAAAAAGCATCCAAAAAGGAGATTCGAATTCAGGATTCGTTATTTACATTTCACCATTTCTGCAGACGTTCCGTGCTTCAAAATATGTAACATGGTTGGAAAGAAGAGCAAAAGAAGGGGGAAGCGACGGCAAACCTCAGCAATTCAACTACGCGTCTCGAGCTTAGAAGCCGAGGTGCTGCTGCTGAGCCTGCGACTGGAGCGCCGAGACATCAACATGGTGGCCCGACACGTCCACACCCTGGAACTGCGACTGGGCCTGCGAGATGAACGCGTCGGCGTTGTGGCCGCCCGACACATCAGCCGACTGCCACTGACTCTGAGCCTGGGAAACGAAGGCATCAGCGTTGTGTCCGCCCGAAACATCGGCCCACTGCGACTGCGACTGCGCCTGCTGCACAAACGCGTCCGCGCCGTGACCACCCGAGACGCCGGCCGATTGCCACTGCGATTGCGCCTGCTGGACAAACGCGTCCGTGTTGTGCGCGCCCGACACGTCGACCGACTGCCACTGGCTCTGGGCCTGGTTGGCGTGAGCCGAAGCGCCATGGTCGCCGAGGTTCAGCTGCTGGAACTGCGACTGGAACTGCGACAGATCGGCGCCGCCGTGGCCCGACGCGTCGACATGCTGGCCTTGCCATTGACTCTGCGAAGCCGAGCCGTGACCAGCATCCACCTGCTGCGACTGGTATTGGCTCTGCTGGGCCGTCGTCGAGCCGTGACCGGCATCCACCTGCTGCCACTGGCTCTGGCTCTGCGATGCCGAGCCATGGCCAGCATCCACCTGCTGCGACTGGTACTGCGACTGCTGGGCCGTCGCCGAGCCGTGGCCCGAGGTCGAAACCGACTGCGCCTGCGATTGCGCCTGCGTGGCCGTGGCCGAGCCGTGGCCGGCCGCGTCGACATGCTGCGCTTGCCATTGACTCTGCGACGCGTTGGCCGAGCCGTGCGCGTCAATATTCTGCGACTGGTACTGCGACTGCGAAGCCGTGGTGGTGGCGTGGCCCGAAGTCGTGGCCGACTGCGTCTGCGCCTGCGTCTGGGTCACGGTCGAGCCGCCAAAGTCGATCGGGTGGCAGTCGGGCGCATGCGTCGCCGAAGTGGTGCCCGTGGCCGTGGTCGAGTGGCCCGACGACGTGTTGGCGTGCGTCGTGGTGGCACCGTGCCACTGGCCGTCGTCGTACTTCGTATGGCCGCCTTCATACTTACCGCTTGCCCACTGGCCGTTGTCATAGCCAGTGTTGCCGCCCTCTATCAAATCACCAGAACGTCAGTTGATAGGTGCTACGATCACAAACTGACTGAACTGGGTGTACGAACCGTATTTTCCTGGAGCCCAAGAGCCGTCGTCGAACTTCGTGGGCGCGTGCGTGGTGGTCGAGCCGGTCTGGGTCGCGCCGCCCGTCGAAGTGGTGGCGCCCGAGGAGGTGTTGGCGTGAGAGGTCGTGGTCGAGCCGTGGTACTGGCCGTCGTCGTACTTAGTATGGCCGCCCTCTATCAAATCACCAGAACGTCAGTTGACAAATGCCACGATCACAGACAGGCTGAACTGGGTGTACCAACCATATTTGCCGCTCGCCCACTGGCCGTTGTCGTAACCAGTGTTGCCGCCCTCTATCAAATCAGCAGAACGTCCGTCAGTTGACAGGTACCACGATCACAAACAGGCTGACCTGGGTGTACCGACCATATTTGCCCGGCGCCCAGGAACCGTCGTCGAACTTGGTGGGCGCGTGCGTGGCCGAAGTCGTGCCGGTCGCAGTCGAATGGCCCGCGTCGTGCGACGAGGTGGTGGTCGTCTGCGCTTGGCTCTGCGACTGTGTGGCCGTCGTGTGCGAGCCCGAAGTAGCGGTGCTCGACTGGTACTGCCCTTGGCTCTGGCTCGCATGCACGTCGCCACCGCCCGAAACGTGCGTCGACTGGCTCTGCCCCTGCGACTGCGTCACATTGCCGCCCGTGCTCGACTGGTACTGCCCTTGGCTCTGGCTGGCGTGCGCGTCACCGCCCGAAACGTGCGTCGACTGCGACTGCGATTGAGCCTGCGTCGCGTTGCCGCCGGTGCTGGTCTGGTACTGCGCTTGGCTCTGGCTCGCATGAGCATCGCCGCCGCCCGAAACGTGGGTCGACTGGCTCTGCGATTGCGACTGCGTCGCGTTGCCGCCGGTGCTGGTCTGGTACTGCGCTTGGCTCTGGCTCGCATGAGCATCGCCGCCGCCCGAAACGTGGGTCGACTGGCTCTGCGATTGCGACTGCGTCGCGTTGCCGCTGGTGCTCGACTGGTACTGCGCCTGGCTCTGGCTGGCGTGCGCGTCGCTGCCCGAGACGGTCGTCGACTGCGTCTGGCCTTGAGACTGGCTGGCGTTCGAGCCCGACTGGTACTGGCCTTGGGACTGCGACTGGGAGGTCGTTGCGTGGTCACCCGACGTGGTTTGGCCCTGGTACTGGCTCTGCGACTGGCTCGTGTTGCTGCCTGACTGGGACTGCGACTGGTACTGGCTCTGCGAAGCCGAGTGCGCGTCGCCGGACTGGTACTGCCCCTGCGACTGCGCCTGCGACGAGTTGCTGCCCGACTGGTACTGCGACTGGTACTGGCTCTGCGAAGCCGAGTGCCCGTCGCCGGACTGATACTGCCCTTGCGACTGCGACTGCGAAGCGTTGCCGCCCGACTGAGCCTGGTACTGCGACTGCGACTGCGAAGCCGAGTGCGCGTCACCCGACTGGGACTGGCCCTGCGACTGCGCCTGCGACGAGTTGCTGCCCGACTGGTACTGCGACTGGTACTGGCTCTGCGAAGCCGAGTGCGCGTCGCTCGACGACTGCTGGTACTGCGACTGCGACTGCGACTGCGAGCCGGAGGTGCTGGATTGGTACTGCGACTGCGATTGCGCCTGGGTCGAGTGCGAGCCCGAACTCGATTGGCTCTGGTACTGGGACTGGCTCTGACTCGCGTTCGAGCCTGTCTGCCACTGCGACTGCGATTGGTACTGCTAGAAATGTCGAATGGAGGAGTGTGGTGGACGCGTTAGAGTTGCGGTTGATTGACGGTGATGGTGGGGGCGTGACGCGACGCGACGCGACGCGACGCGACGCGGCGCGCTTGCGGTGGAGAAGGTCGAGCGGAGCGCGCCGCGCTGCTGGACACAAAGTAGGACGCGTACCGAAGCGTTCATGATGTGTGCGATAAGAGGTGGTGGTGGTGAGATGTGCAAGACTGCAACGAAGTCTCAACAACGACGCGGGGAGCGGCCATTTTATAGCGTCTGGTTGGTGTGCGCGCGGGGGCGAGTCAGCGCACGCGAGAATCGCGCGACGTGGATCATCGAGCGCGCTTGGATGGCGTGTTGGTCGCGCGACGCTGGTGCGTGCGACGTGTCGCGCCGGACCGGCTGCGGAGCGAAGCGCGCGACTGGAAACGCGCCGGGCCTCGGAGGGCGTCGCCTGGGTCCCGGTTTGGAAGGGTTTTTGCGAGAGTTGGAAGGGGAAAAATGAAGGATGGCATCGAAATGAGTTGGTGGGCAGAGTGCGAGGCAACTCCCGTGCGCAAGGCCGCCGGCTCGCTCCCACTCTCCTCGCTGCGGAAACGCTGCGGACCGGTGGAGTGAATAGGGGCAGGGAGGTGAAACGCATGCGACCACGCTGGCGGCGGTTGAACGGGTGCACACGCGCGCGCTGCTATGTCAGCTCGTCGTGCCAACAGATTGGATGGACGGGTGTGGTGGACGGCTGAGTGTGCGGGATGGCAGGTCTGTCGGCCAGTGTGGGAAGGCAGTGGCCAGCCGGGCGCAGTGGAGAAGTGCTGAGGCGCTTTACTGCGGAGGCGTGCTTGGCAGCAGGCACACACCACCCACCAGCGAACTCTCACGACGGCCCACGGCTTGACCTTGTTCCTGCCGGCAACGCACACTCTGTCATTAAGACCCACCGCATGCTTTGCCCACAACAGCGACCTCCATCCGAGCCAGCCCGCCGCACAACACGCGACGCGTCGCGATGCAACTCGAGTCGAGCGGGCCGGTCCGGCACGAGCACCTGCCACGCAACAATGAACGTTGCTCCCGGAGCGCGTCGATTTGCCTCTCCTTCTCCACCAGGAGAGGACCGCGTGCTGTGCCGTTGCGACGTTCCATTGCTTTCGGTCGAGCAGCGAGGCGGTCCGAGACGCGTCCTCTGTACTCAATCGCGAGTTGGGCTGTCACAATGAATGCACTGCACGTCAGACCACACCCGCCGTCGTCAATTACAACGCGTCGGGCGCGACGCACCGAGCGGGCGATGATTTGGTTCGCCTCCATTGCTCGTTCCTTGCCTCCGACTCCTGCTCCTCGCCACCATCTTCCGTCGTCTGAAGCAGGCCCGCTGCGCGCCTGGGCTGGACCACGACGCGATCTTCACGTCACACCAGTGCGGCGACGGTGCGAAAATCGTGGACGAATGCTGCATTCTGGTCATTTCAGCGATGTCGGTGATCAAGTTGTCATTGTCGTTGACAGACGGGCGCGCGTCATTGCACGTCGTGGGTGCCAAACACGTTGGGAAAATACTGATCACTTTCTTCTTGCCGCTATGCCCCGGACCGCACCTGGAACCACTTGCAAATTAAAGAGTGGATGCGAATTATCACCCTCCAAAATGCTTCGCAGTTTGATTCAGTGCAGGTCGTGCCTCGGTTGCTACTATCTTGGCGACCCTGAGAGTCCCCGACACTCAAATTCGAGAAATGATTGAGAGCGATGTCGACAGGAGGTGATTGCACTTAGTTGCGACATGTCCAGAGTTCATTTGAGCGGCGGGTTGGCCGCAAATTGTTGCGAGTTGGCCTGGATTCGAACGGTCGGTCGGCAGTTGCGGCGCGGTCGACAGGAGTGAGTCGAGCGATCGGCCGTCGCTCGTGCGCGCACATCGTGTTGGGCGATTCCCAATCCGCATCCGCATGCGAGAGTTGTAGCTGGCGTCGTCAGCAGGAGGGGCCTAAGTCAGCACTGGTGAGCGCGCACGACGCCGGATAGCTAACGTGACGACGATTCCCGGCACGGACTTGGCGCAATGTCAAGGTCATGGGCATGTCATGTAAAAGGGCACGGCTGCGTCGCCGAGAGACCAAGTGAGCCAGGGCCGCCGCGTCTCACCACATGGCTGATGTGATCGGCAAGCTATGTGCTGCTGCAGGTCGCGCGGAGTGCATCGCGTGAGCGCAATTGTGCCTCCATTCGACTACCTACAGCGGTCCCTTGATATAACACGCCCCGATAAAAGGCGTAAAGCGTGGGGTCGGCGCCGGTTCGGTCGGGATTTTGATGGCGGCCCAGCCTGGACCGTGCTCGATTGAGAGCTGGTCCGCATTCACTTCCGTTACCCCACGTGCACCAGTGGACTCAATGGAGCGCACCCTCCCTCCCCCGCTGCGCGGCGACCATCGTGAGGACGACGATTCACTACAACCACCACGACACAAATCGCACAACGGCAGGGGACGACGCCAGTGGCTGCATTGGTGCCTATGTCAACGACAGCCACGACCAACGACGAATTCCCACCACCAAACCGGCCACGCGAAAACACTTTTGAGGACCACGTGGCTCATCTTGGACGGTTATTTCCGCCGCGCCGGCCGTGAGCGGCATCCTCGCCTGCAAACATCATGTGAAGCTCAGGTCGTGATGCCAACGACCAATGCCGCCGTCTCCGGCGCAACCGCGCGACCAGAAGCAGATTTCATATGGTCCGTCACATTACGCCGCACTCGCCGGTGCCAAAGTCGCGCCAGCGCGCGGTCGGGTCGCGATCGTGGACCAGCGTGCATGCCGCGTAACTGCCGCTCAACACGACCACCGATCTCAACTAACTCCCTCATCGCCGCACTGCGAAAACCTCACAAACTTGTGACGAAACTTGCCCGCAACCTGCATCTCGCCTGCGCCTGAGCGTTTGGAATCGCCTTGGCCGCTCAGGACCACGCATTGGCCGCGCGTTGGATCGTGGCAGCGCGGTGCTCGCACTCGTGGCCCATGGGGTGGAGAGTGTCGGGAACAGGGTCGAGGATGAGAAACCGCAATTCGGTGGCGGGAAGTCCATGGTGTCAGCGGCTACATCTACGATCTTGATCGACATCACTCTACATCCACATGGATCGTGATGCTCATCTTCTGGAATTTAATAACCCGCCACGTTGTGCATTTCCCCACTTGGCTATCTGCCGCGTACTGACATGCACGCGGCCGACAACCGCGACCTGACGTTTGCACATGTGCTCCTCCTGGACCCGCAGACTGAACCAGTCATGAGTGCGCGCGCGGCGAGGGCTATGCCGCACATCGATTGAAACCCGCTCGAGAACACTGTGGGCGTCTCGACGTCGCACGAGGTAGGGTGGTCGCCAATCGCGTGCGGTCGTGCTTGCCAACCTGGTGTGTTGGGAGATGATGTACTGAGCGCGGCCGTCAGGCAGCAACGCGGTCGTGGTGGTGAGCGACCAGGGGATATTTCGATCTCGGCCTGTTGACCAGCACGTCAGGACCATATTGATCAAGGAGAGCGCTCGATAGCGATGTGCGAAACCGACACGTCAGAAGCCCGCAACATGCTTTTTCGCAGACGTGAGTAGCGCTGACCCCAAAGCAAATCGTTCAGTATTTGGACTCGCTGGTCAGTCTGGCTTGTGCCCGCTGCGCAAGCGTCGCCTTTGTCTCGTCGAGCGGCATGGCAAAGGGTATGAAGTGTAAGTTGTACGTGTAAATGGGCGATTTAAAGATAAAATGAGAAATTGTGATAGTTTGGTCGATGTACAAACGTGCGAAGTAAACGCCAACACGTCAAAAATGACCGCCATCACAGTGTGACGCGGCCCAAGCTCTTCGCGCCAGCCAGTACCGTGGCCACGGCCGCTTCGTCCTATCCGCACGTCGGCGATGTGGGCATAGCCATGGTCGTTCATGACTGGCGACAGCGGTCGAGCGCCGCTCTTGGCGGACGTCGCGGACTTGGGGTTGTCGTGCTTGGTTGTTTCACGAAGCCACGCCACGCCAACCTCAGCTGATCGCGTTGTGGTGCTGCTTATCCTCGTGCAACAACGGGTGCGAACAGGCAGCGGATGCTTCGCAACGCTTCAAACACGTGCCAATGCGGAAACGATAGGAGCAGCACCGGCATTTCCCGAAGCCAGATTTCATTTTGGCTGTGGGCGCAGGCAGCTCGGCTCTTTGCAAAGTTTCAACGGCCTGGAAAACCAGGAAAGCCGACCGCTGGCCGCACAGCTTCTCCAGGTTCGACGATTTTTCAGCCCGGAAAATATCACGAGACACAAAAAGTAGAAGACAGCTGCTTTTGGCTCAGGAGTCAGGCCCCACTCCGCCGCTCCGTTTCACCACCGGTTCCAACCTGGCCGGGCTTGATCCACCGTGATGGACTGATCGCACTCGGACGGCGCTCCAGCGTCCTTCGCTCATAACTCGCCGCGGTCCCCGCACCCCCCTGACTTGCTCTGCTCCTGTCACTGCTGGCGTGCCCCCTGCTGGCACCTCCCTACCTTTTTCGCCAACGTCCCGAGGTTGGTCTCATTCCTCAGCTCGACGATCTAGTCCCAGCAACGCCCATCCCGCCCGCGCCCCGTGCCGTGCGTCTGTGCAAATCACCGCGAGCATCATGTGCCGTAAGCCGTGGTGGACGCTCGTTCGTTTGTTCGCATGACACCGGCAGCCGTTCGTGATCGCGAACGGCGTGATCACTTTACCCGAGTGCCCCTGGCCGGCACCGTCGCGACCCGGCCGGGAGCAGATTGCACGCCTCAGTGAGTGCGCGCGCCCACGTGTGCATCCGTGGCTCGCGCAACGAAGCGGTCAGCGACGACGAGTTGGCCGGCCTGGATTTGCACGACATCACCGGCATCACACGGGTGCTGCTGGTCGGGCTGTCAGCCGGTGGAGGTGGTGCTGATGCATCGTATCCTCAGCGGCACGGGCGGCATGCGGTCGTCGTCGACGTGCGGGGCAAATGGGCGACACGGGGTTGGTCGGAATGGAGATGAACAGCGAGAGGACAGCATGGTTCAGTTGCTCACGGTCGTCGCTGTCGTCGTTGTCGTCGTAGGGGACTGCGTTGATTTCAGGCAGTCGAGCGCCGTTTCGCAGCTTGCACCTGTTGGTCGCGCGCATCGGTCGAACCTGTCCATCGGCCTGCAGCAGTCTCCTTTCCCGGCCGGTTCTGTCGGTCACAGCAGAGAGGAGCGCGCGAGCGAGTGCCCACCGCCCGCCTGCTCAGCGTCCCAGTCGCGGTCCTGCTCGCCAACCGCGCGCACTGCAGCTCGTTCCCCACCGTCTCTGCCGCGTCGACCGACTGTCGCGCGCTGCCGTCGTTTTTGTCGCGTCTCGCGGGTGACTTGGCCCGATCGTTTGAGACGCTGTCGCACGGTTTCGCTCGCTTTTGGTATTTCGAGCAGCCTTTGCGCGTGCTGGGTTCCCACCAGTCTGCTCCGCGTTGCATCGCTCTGGCCTCGTGAGTGGCGCCGATAGCTTTCGTGCCGGGCGATAGGCAACAACCAGGTGCGCGTGCCGTTGGTTGGGCTGATTTTGACGCAGTGTTTCCTGCGTTGCTCCCATCCGTCCGACCTGGCTGACCTCAATTTTGCCTCTCGACCCCCTTCCATCACCATCATCATTATCATTTGTCGTTTGACCACCAGAAACCACACCAAACCGCACCCGAACCCGAACGCGTGCACCGACACGCGGCCTGACCGTCCGCCTCTTCCACGCTCGCTCGCCCGTTGCGGCTGCCTCCGCCCGCTCCGCCGCCACGCCAAACGCGTGCTGTGCCGCCCCTCGTCTCCGTCGTCCAGTGGTACGGTTGAAAACCGCCGCCGGGCACCACTCATCCTCCTCGCTCCACCCGTGTCCTCACCCGACAAGTCAAATCGTTTATATACCACCAGCCCGGCCCGTGCTCCTCCGTTAAAGGACCCCCGCCGTCGTCGGAACCGCGCATCGTCGAGTCGTCGGCCAATTCGTCCCCGCCGTCTCGTCCCCAATCCAATCCATTTCATCGCCAAAGATGGTCCCGCCGCCGCCGCCACCCCCGCCCTCGCACCTCGACTACCTCGTCCGGACTCCGTCGCCGCTCATGGTCATGAACCCGCTCGGCGGCCCATCGCCGTACCGCACCCCGACCATGTCCTCGGGCATGATGCCGTTGCCGTCACCCTCGTCCCGTCGCCCGTCGGCGCTCATGATACCGCGCGCGCCGTCGCGCGGTAGTTCCTCGTCGGCACGGTCGCCGACGCGCCGGTCGAGTATCTGCACGTCGCCAACACGCTCCACGTCCCCGGCCCCGCTGGCCGCAAAAGATTCGGGTGCGGCACCGTCACCGACAGCGTCCAACGGTTATCTCGGTCGGTCCGCGTCGGTGCTGCTGCGCGCGTGCGAGGTGGTCGTGACGGGCGACTCGGGCTGCGAGTACCGCGTCGACATGAAGACGCGTTGTGAGGTGCGTTTTGTTTTTCTTGGTTGTTTTTTTTTTTTTTTTTTTTTTTTTACCGCTGTGGTGGGCTGGGTCCAGGTTCTGGCGCGCGTGATGTTTATCGCTGTGCATGGGCCCCGACCACGGCCGATGCGGCGCTCCCTCGTGTGCGGTGCCACGAGGGACGGTGGGACGCGGTTGACATGGATGGGTCCACCAGCGTCACTACCTATCGCGGCTGCAGGCTGCGCACGCACGGTCCCGCTCGGCCTGAAAATTGTGGATTGGACTGGGTGTGTTGGAACGCGAGACCCAGGCCCAACAGCGCGCACCACCAAGCGACCGCGTTTGATCGAAACGCCGATATTCATGGGATGGGAGACTGACTTGGTATACCCATTCGCGCTCGTAGACGGCGTCGTCAATTCTGTTTCGTGCCACCCCGCTCGATGCCTCGGTGCCCACCGGGAAAGTCCTGCTCAAGACGCCGCGCGCTGCGGCCGCCAACTTGCTCGACACGCTGCCGGAAGCCGCGCCGCTGCGCCGGCTGCTCTCCTGCGACTCCAAGTCAGCGCTCGCGCCGGCCTGGCAGCAGTGCGGGTCGTCGGTCGCGTCGTCGGCCTACGGCGACGAAGAGGACGATATTGCCGCGGCCACGGCCTCGTCGCTCGCTGAGCACATTGTGCACGCCGGTCTGCGCGAGTACCACCGCGAGCACGAGTCGCTCGACTTGCTCGATACGGTCGTGCTCTCGTGCGATACGCTCGCCAGCGGTGCCACGCTCGTCTTGCCCCTCGCGCGCCCGCTCCAGCCGGACACGCGTGTCCCGCGGTTGCCGCTGCGGTCGCTCTCGGCGTTTGCGCTCGATGTCGCGCAGGGGCTCATGGCCGTTCACTCGGCAGGCTACGTGCACGGCGACGTGTCGGTTGCCAACATGGTCGTGCGCGACCCGATGGCGTCGACGACCTCGTCGGCCGCTTCGCTCACCTCGGTCGAAATGTCGTCTTCCCCACCTGCGTCGCACGACTCGCTCTCCGCACGACCAGCCTCGCACGACTCAGAAGCGGCGCGATTACGATCGTCTCGCCCGCGATATTGCCTGATTGATTTTGGCCTGTGCCGGTCGGTGACCGACGCCGTGGAATCGCCCAGCGCCGGCGGTACGCCTGGCTACGTCGCGCCCGAAGTCATGAACCAGCTGAGACAGCAGCGTCGCGCGCGCACGCACTCGGGCGGCCATTCCGACGACCATGCGTCGCCGTCCAGCGGGATGCCCTCACCGGACCTGCGTCCGTGGGACTCGATCGGGTTCCGCCCGCACCACCGGTACCCGATGCGGCTCGGCAGTTCTCCGCCCGCGGCGGTCGCGGGCGACTCGCTCGCGTCGTCCCCGGCCTCGGACCACTCGTACATGTCGAGCGTGTCGGCGGCGTCGGGCGCATCGATGACGACCCGGCACGCGGCGCGCGCTGCGCACCGTGCCCGGCGGCACGCGTGTGCGCGCGACGTCTACTCGTACGGCGTTTCGCTTGGCCTGTTGTTGTCGCCGTACCTGCCGTTGACTGACGCCGACCACTTGGGTGCGCCACGGACCACGCCTGAGTACGTGCGCACGCATATTGTCCCGCGCCTTCGCGTGATGCGGCAGATTTTGGGCGAGGCCATCTACGTGTTTGCCGTGCAGGACCACCGTGCGGCTGCAGCGGCGGATATGCTCGCGCAAGCCGTCGATTTGGTGCTCAAGTGCCTGGCTCACTCGGTGCGCGGGCGTGTTTCGGCACGTCGTGCGACGATGCACCGGTTCTGTGCGGGCGCGAATGTCGAACAGAGCGCGGCGGTCTGGGATATCGACCCGGATATCTGGCCGTCCTCGCCGCTGTACACGCACGTGCGTTCCCGTATGGAGGCGCGCCGCGATGAGTGGACGGCCGTGAGTAGCTGGGACCTGGAAGCGGCGGATGCGGCCGACGAGGCGTCCGAGGCCGATGCCGCGGCCGGGTCCGACGACGAGGCTGCTGCCGCGGCTGTCGGCGAAGACTGCTAGGCTGCAGTCCCGCTCCTTTGGGTTTCTGGTGTTGTGTTTTCATCTTTTTCTTTTCAGTACCCCTCCCTCTCTTCTTGCCCTGGTCGTGTTTTCGCTGGTCGCTGGCAATGGCCCCCTTCTCTCGCCTGTATCTTCCCCACCCCTCCTCCTTTCCTTCCGCGTTCATCGTACGGGAAACAAAAACATGAAATCATGATGCCTACGACCTGTATCTAGTCCCCCCCCTCTCCTCTCCACCTTCTGTTTGTTAGTTTTCTCTGGCTTTCGCTCGCGTTGGTGGGCAGAAAGTGGGAAATGGCTCGCCTGTGCCTTGCAGCGCAAGGCGTTTTTTCCTGTGCGATAACGCAGAAGACATGTCACAGAAAAGAATGAATATTGTACTCCAACAATTCATCCTGGCCGTCCTTTTTCTCTCCTTCGCTGTACTTTCGATGGGCAAGGTTCGAGCAAATCAGTTCAAACTTGAAGCAATCAAGCACCCAAAGCCTCCCGTGCCTTCCCTAAGCAGCGCACCACCTCGTGCATGGCCGCGAGCACGAGCTCCTCGTCGAGCCGCCGACCCACAATCTGAATACCCACGGGCAACCCGGCCATGGCCGCCGGGTCGTAAATCTCGTAAATCGCGCGGTGGAGGCGGTCGTTTTCAGCGGGCCGCGACTGCTCGAACGTGTCGGTCACAGCGACGCGCGTCACGGGCACGATACCCGTCGTGAAGTCGATCACGTTGTAGAGCAGCGTGTGCGACGCGGTGCCCGCCAGGTCGGAGAAGGTGTTGTGCGGGTTGGCGACCATGGCTGAGACGGGGCTATTCATCACAACGTAGGTGAGCCAAACTGTCGACCCATTTCAGCACGCGTGGTCGGGTGGGAAAGATGCGTACGTACCAAATCAGAAAATCTAAATCGAGGTCCATCCACTGCTGGTGGAACGCGGCGCGGTACCGGTCGCGCGCCGCGACCGTCGCATGCACGTCGTGTGCCGATTTCGCGCGCATCGCATGGATGAACATGGCCGTGCGCGTCTCGCCCAACCACGACATGACCTTGACCAGCACGTTCCGCACCCACTGCGGCAGCCGCAAGAGCCGGACCAGCTTGATCGCACTCGGCTCAATCGGGTCCTTGGCATCCACGACCGGCTTCATGATCGCGCGCGCATTGTCCTGCAAGAGCAAATCGTACGCGATCCGCATCATCTCGAGCGGTGCCGGGACGGTGAACGGGACGAGCGTGTGGCCCGCGACTTCGAGCGCGGCCGCGGTTTCGCGGACTGCACGGATCACGGCGGGGACGGGCGCGCTGAATCCGTCATGCGTGTAGACGCCGATTCGGAGTGGGCGGTTCGCGGGGAGCGTGCAAAGGGACGGATTCCAGGGCATTGGGAGTGCGGCCGGGTCGCGGCGGAGGTGCATGTCGGTCAAAACGGATTCGCAAAAGAGTTGCAGGTCGTCGACCGAGTTGGCCATCGGGCCCGCGACACTGACGAGGTTCTCGGCACCGGCCTTGACGGAAAAGTTGCCGGCCATGGGCACGCGGCCGGCTGAGGGTTTGAGCGAGTAGATGCCGCAAAAGTGCGCGGGTAACTATTGGACGTGGGGTGAGGGTGAGATCAATCGCAAAATCGACAGGTGGAGAACAAGACTACAAACCCGCAAACTCCCGCCAATATCGGTTCCCACACCAATCGCGGCCCCACGCAGTGCGATCAGCGCGCCCTCGCCGCCCGACGACCCACCCGACGTGAATTTCAGGTTGTACGGGTTCACGGTGCGCCCAAAGACGGGGTTGCTGCACTCAAACGACAACATCATCTGCGGGACGTTCGTCTTGGCAATGATAATTGCGCCCTCGCGGAGAAGAATCTCCACCATAAGCGCATTCGATGCGCTCGGCTGATCAATGAACGTCGAGTAACCGAGCGTCGCGTCGGAACCGGCCACACAATACATGTCCTTGACGGAAATCGGGAGACCGTGCAGTTTGCCGACGGGCTTTCCCGTCGCATGGTACTCGGCGTCCAAGTGCCGCGCACGTGCCAACGCTTCCTCGAGGAAAACTTCGGTCAGGCAGTTGGTTTGTGCGTGTGCCGCGAGCAGTCGACGGCCGTACGCGAGCACAGCGCGCTCGGCTGTCACGCGGCCCGTCGCCAGAGCTTCGGCCAGCTCCGACGCGGTGCCGAGCGTCACGTCGTTAGCGTTTTCGGCATCTTGAGCGAGAAACTCGGGCGGCGGGTGCGCGAGCTTAGTCGCGAGTCGCGTGCGCACGTGCGTGATGCGCTGGTTGCGGCGAGCCGCAGTTGACGTGCAAAATGGCCAAACGGGCATGTTGATACTTGCAAGCTTGCAAAGATTTTTGTCGCGAATAGTACAAAGTCGGCGAGCGGTAAGTATGTCGCGTCGCGGAGGATGGGATGGCCGAGGATGGCCAACGGAGCAAGTAGACGAGCGGGTCACACGCTCTGCCAGGCTGTTGCCCATTGCACGTGCGATTCACTCGAACCTCCTCCAGCACGACCCGCCTAGTCTATCCGACAATAATGCTATCCGACAATAATGAAGCCGTTGCCGAAGCTGCTCACCGCCATTGCCGTCCTCCTCCTCGCCGTAACTGCCGGCATCTATCTGCAATCCGCGCCCGCACACGACCAGTCCACGATGAGCGCTGTCGCCAAGCCCCTGCTCGACGCGGTCATCCAGAACGCCAAGGCCAAGCACACCGCGTCGGTTATTTTCTTGCACGGACTCGGTGATTCCGGCGCAGGATGGGCCGGGATCGCGCCGATGCTCGCCAATGCTCTGCCGCACGTCAAGTGGATTTTCCCGAACGCGCCCGTCCAGCCCGTGACGCTCAACATGGGCATGCGCATGCCGTCGTGGTATGACATTTACTCGCTCGACCGCGAGCAGGCCAAGCAGGACGAAAAGGGCATGCTCGAGTCGGCCAGCAAGAGTACGCTTTGCCGGTATTTGCGGATTGTGCGAACAAGTGAGCACGCTCTGATCCAACGTGCGGCGCGAAATAGTCCAAGACCTGATTAACAACGAGGTTGAAAAGCATGGCATCCCGACGGACCGTATCGTCGTGGGCGGCTTCTCGCAAGGGTCGGCCATTTCGCTCCTCACGCTCGTCACGAGCCCAGTTAAGCTCGCGGCCATCGTCGCGCTTTCGGGTTACCTGCCGCTGACCGCCAAGTTTGACGACCTGCACAAGGCCGTGAACGACCAGACGCCTGTCTGGATGGGCCACGGCGACTCGGACGAGGGTAGGCCGATCCTCCTTTTCCCGTTGAGATTGTCGTTTGATTGCAACTGACCTCCCCCCCCCCCAATTGGTGCAGTGGTCGCCTACAAGTGGGGCTTGCAGAGTGCCGAGTTCCTCAAGGAGAAGGGCTACAGCGTCGACTTCAACACGTACCGGTGGATGGGCCACAGCGCCAACGACCAAGAGCTCATGGACTTGACCATGTTTTTGAAGAATGTCATTCCGTAAAGGCTCTTTTGCTCCATCTTTGCTCTCTCCACCGCGTTCCATTTTGTGCTGTGCCGTTAGAACATAAAGCTCTTCCATAATTTGATGCTATCAATACAAAATCTCCGATCGCCTCGTTCACAGCTTCGGGAACAGCACCCCGCCACGCACCGTACTCGCGCCATGCTTCCCCACCACACACGCGTCCCACCCGCGCGCCGACTCGGGCACCCCCAGTCCCTCGAGCAACTCGGCGGCCTTGGTCGGCGCCACGCACTGCAGCAGCAACCCAGCGAGTCGCAGCGTCTCAAACGCGTGGTGCAGCACACTCTGCAGCCGCGGCGAATCATGCATGAGCGTCCATGGCGCATTTTCAGCAAAGTACCGGTTCGCGTCGGCGACCGCGTGTACAACTGAGTTCAACGCCTTGTTAAAATGACGCGCTTCCATGTGCGTCGCAAAGTCGTTGGGGAGCGCCGTGAGCCGTACGCGCAGGGCGTGGTCGGACGCGTCGGCGTGCGCGAGATCGGGGGCGGGGTAGATGGACGACGGGTTGATGGCGGCCGACGAGGCGCGTGCAAAGAGGTTGCCGATTTGACCGGCGAGTTCCTTCTTGTAGACTTTCTTCATCAGGTCGTTCGACCAGTCTAGGTTCGGGTATGGTCAGGATTCGAGGATCGAGAATCGAGGTAGTCGGGGGCCCGAACAGAAACGCACCGCCGTCATTCTCGATCCCGCCATTGAGCATCAAAAAGAAGCGCACGGGATCGACCCCAAACTCGTCCAGAATCGCGTTCGGGTCGACGACATTCCCGCGCGACTTGGACATTTTCACGCGGTCGACCGTCCAATGCGCGTGCGCCAAAATCTCTTGCGGCAGCGGCAACCCCGCGGCCATCAAGAACGCGGGCCAGTAGACGGCGTGGAACTTGATAATATCCTTGCCAATCACATGAATCGCGGCGGGCCACCCGTTCTGCGCAATGTCGGCATCCGGGTATCCGCAGACCGTCAGGTAGTTGGTCAGCGCGTCGAGCCAGACGTAGACGAGCTGGTCCGGGTGCGACGGGACGGGAATGCCCCACTGTACGCGCGAGGCCGGGCGAGATACGGAGAGGTCGGCGAGGTCGGTGCTTTGGGTCATTTGCAGGACTTCGCGCGCGCGGGACGCAGGCGTGATCACTGGAGACGAGCAAACCGCGCAGGGTCAGAAAGGATTCGTGAGCGCGCGAAACAGACGGCAATCGTACCGTTGCTCGTGGTGACCCAGTCGGCCACCTTGCCCTTGAACTCGCCAAGCTTGAACTTGATCGTATCCTCCTTGGTCCACTCGACGGGCTGGCCCGACTCCTTGGCAAGCTTACCCTTGGGCGAGTCGACGACATCGCTGTCGGCCAAAAAGGCCTCGTCCGACACCGAGTACCAACCCTCGTACGTGTCCTTGTACAAGTACTGCTGGCTCTCGATGCGTTGCTACCAGGTGGAGAAGTCGTTTGAGTCGATTTGAAGCGGATTACGCTATCCGAATGCGGCACAATCACGCACCCAAATCGCTTGAACTGCCGCCTTGTGCCGCGGCTCGGTCGTGCGAATAAAGTCCGTGTACGAGATGTTGGCACGGTCAAATAACGTCTATGCGAGAGCATGGCACATCAGCACCGAATTGAGATGTTCGACAGAGCGCTTTCCGCGCGTACCCGGAACGTGCCCGAGACTTGATCGCAAAACGCTTGGTTCTCCGTCTTGTTTTTGGCGGCGGCTTGATGGATCTGTTACGTTGCCCAAGCAATGATATCGATCAGAATCGCTCTTGCTTTACCGTGGTCGCTCATCAATCAAGCACCTTCAGACCGTGTTCGTCGGTGCCGGTCGCGAGTTTGACTTGGTGACCGCGGAATCGGTACCACCGGGCCAGCGTATCGGCGAGGACGGCCGTATACAGGTGTCCAATGTGCGGCGCTACGTTGTTGTCATCGGGGACCGTGCTCCATGGTCATGATCAAAGTACGATATGGGATATTTAGCGTGACAAGTCGGAATCTCGAGCGCTAGGTTGGCTCGCGCAACCCGTCGCGGTCCATACACGAGTTGACGTAGAAGATGGGCGTCGTAATATACTTGATTGCAGGCGGTCCCATTTTGGCACGGTTTGGTTGAGGACGTTGATTTGTTGATGCCAGCGCAACACACTTAGAACGGGCGTCAACAACTACTGGCGCCGGTTATCGGCAGAAGGTTGACCGGTTGTTGGCCGAGCGTGTGGCAGCTCCTGACGCCCAGTCCAGTGACGGCGGCTGACAAGGTCAACAATCGCACTCCACCATCCTCTCGTTGCCAATCTTGCCAGCGACCACGCGTCTCAACTCGCTGCGAATACCCGCGAAAATGCCGCCAAGGAAGCCCAAACTCAAAGCCCAGCTCGGCAAGCTGCGCGCTCGTCATGGCGCCAAGCCCGCCGCATCGACTGCCGGCGTACCTGCAGGAAAGAATGGACTGTCTCAAGCAGCAGTAGCAACGAAGGGAGCTGACGCTGCGTCGGCTGAAAAGAAGCCTAAGAGGATTACTATCCCCTTCACGGCAGAGGACACTATTTTGCTCGTTGGCGAGGGTAATTTGACGAACATCAGACTTTGCCCGAGTGCAATTTGATCCTTGAAATGCGAATCTGACGTCGATAAATGGGTCCTTTGCTGGAATTTCAGGCAACTTTTCTTTTTCGCTTGGTCTTGCCTCAGTGCTCGGTACCGGCGATAACATTGTCGCCACGGCCTATGACTCGGAGGAGGTTGTCAAGCAAAAGTACCCGGACGCCGAGGGCATCATCCACGATCTCGTCGAGTCGTTCAATGCCGCGGTCATGTACGATGTGGACGCGACCGCGCTCGACAAGGCCGCTGCGCTGAAAGGCCGCACGTTTTCCAAGATCGTCTTCAACTTCCCTCACGTCGGTACGTGCCGTTATTCCACACTCGCAGCGATCCCGTTCTGTTTGCGCGACTGATTCCAACCTTCTCCACTCGCTCAATTCAGGTCTCGGTATCAAGGACCAGGACCGCAACATTCGCGCCAACCAGGCCCTGATTCTCAAGTTTTTGCAGTCGTCGATGGCACTGTCGACGCTCAAGACCGAAATCGTCTTGACGACCAAAACGGGCGGGCCCTACGATTTGTGGGACGTCAAGCGCCTTGCCAAGTCGGCGGGCCTGGTCTCGAAAATGTCGTTCCGTACGTGTTCACCCGTCATCACTCGTTTGGTTGCTATGCCGCCGCGTGCTCACCTCGTCCTCCACGTAGCCTTCCACCCCGATCCGTATCCAGGCTACGAGCACCGGCGCACGCTTGGCCACGAAGAGGGTGTCTCGGCCGACGCCAACGCCGAGATCAAGAACGCGAAAACGTTTGTCTTGACGACCGCGTCAGACGAGCTCATGGAAAAGATTACGGGCATCAAGGCGTCCAAGCGCAAGAACAAGGGTGGTGGTACGGCAGGAGTAGCAGCAGCACCAGCGAGCAAAAAGCCACGCAAGTCCGATGAAAAAGACGATGATTGATTGTATTTTTGCGATCGAGACTAGAGAAAAACGGATCTTGGCTCTTCATGTCTGTCACAATCCCCAAAATGACTTGACTTAGTGCTCGTGGCCCATCTTCTTGAGATCAGCCATGTTGGTCGTGTCGCCCGACACGCCAATGAACTTGATGCCCTTGAGGACGGTCAGCTCGTCGCCGCCAAAGTTGTCCTCGACAAAGATCTGGTAATGGGACAGGGTGGAGAGGAGCGACGCACACGTCAGTTTCCAGTGCGCTTCGGTTTCGCGCGGAAGGGTCAGTGGCACGAACCGAAAGGTTGTTGACGCTTTGGAACTTGACGAATCGCAGCGCCGTCGCCTTGTCGACCGCGTAGTCCTCTTCCGTGAGCTCCAGGACTTGCGTCGGCTCGACGCCGTCGACCGAGTCAAAGCCCATGCCGACGCGGTTCACAAACAACTTGATGGTCTTGGGTGCTGTGTCTGTTCCGTCCAAATTCGCACGTTAGCCAGGTCGACTCAAATACAAGACCACAACAGAAACCATCCAACCGCGCAAAACAAACGCACCATGATCGGCAGCAACAAACTTGATACTGTGCAGCTTGACCGTCTGCTGGAACGCGACGTTGATCATCAACTGCTCGTCAACGTCCGACTCGAGCGTCGACGTGCCCTTGAGCAGGCCCTTGATCGAGTGGTCCCCCTTTTGGTTCAGGCAATCGACCTGCGACTGGTCGACAAGATCGGTGATATCCTTGTGCCCGGCCGGGATGTAAGGCGCACTCGGTGCGGCCGGACCGGCGTTGGCGCCCTCGGCGTGCTGCCGCACCAGCATCTCGAGCTGCTGCGGGTTCGCGCCGCGCATCTCGCCGAGCTTCTTGCCGGCGCGGTAGACTTGGAACGTGGGCATGGCCGAGATGCCGCACTGTTGCGCGACGTCGCGCACTTCGTCCACGTCGACCTTGATGAACTGCGCGTTCTTGAACTTGGGCTCGAGCGCAGCAAAGAAGGGGGCTGGGTTCGCGGCGGATCAGACGGTCAGCGCGTCCGGTATACTCTCTTAGATCGTGAAGAATGCGGGACCGGCGTACAAATCATCTTGCACGGCCCACACCACGTCGCGAAAAAGTCGATGACGGTCTGGATTCGACAGCGTAGCAGCGGTGACCACGGTTACTATTCCGGTTCATCGCCCGCGCGTCGTTCTGATGCCAAAGCGTGAGGATCTGCACGCACGACTTGGGGCGAGTTGATAGCCTGGGCAAACTCCTGGCCTGACTTGATTTGCTTGACCATGGTTGACGATGTTGCAGCGGCGGCGATCCGTGTCGAAATTGAATCCAATGGCGCACGTTCGAGCGCGGGTGCCTGAGCAGGAGTTGCTGAACGTTCGCAGCGGGAGGCTCTGGTTGGCGACAAGCTGGCCGACGACTTGGCGAAGACTTTGTCGAGGGAGAGAGCGATTCGAGCCAGCACGACGCGCTTTACGAGGCGCACGTGAAGGCCAGCCAGACCGCGTCTGGTGCGCTCTCTGGAAAATTATTGTCCATCGTCGACTTCACCACCACCGCGGCCTCCACGGACCCCTTTACTTGCTGCAAACACCCGCACTGCAACCGCCAATACGATTCGCTTCTGGCTTGCGGGGCCGTTGGACGCTTTTGACACTCGCCGCCGTCACCACGACACGACACCGCCACCAATTTGATCCGCCATGTTGCGACCCGAATACCCGGACGCCGGCCCCAGCACGGCACTCCGACTTCCGCCCATCGCCGCCGCGTCGACTGCCAGCAGCAGCACCGCGTGGGCTGCCCCCTCCACGCCCGGCGGCGGCGGCACCAGCACCCGCAAGCCGCCCGCGTCCGAAGCCCTCCTCGCGCGCACCCGTGCCATGGCAACCCCCACCACCCGTGCCTCGGTCCGCGACACCGCCGCGGCCGCTGCAGCCGCCGCTATTGCCGCCGCGGCAGCCCGACTCGACACGGCCGACACGGGACTTGCCACGCAGACGGTCCACGAGAACCAGCTGGCCGCGCGCACGCTCGTGCAGCAACTCAACACGTACCTGCAAAGCGGCGGCGGCGGCGGGATTCGTTCAAGTGGGGCTGCCGGGCCGCGGCACGTGCTCGCCGTGCTCGATCTCGATGCGCGCGATATGGTCGCGCGCGACTTGGCGGATTTGCAGGTGCTCGTGGAGGCGGCGCGCGCCGGGGATATTTATAATATTGGGCGGTTCCCGCAACGTGATGGGCCCTCGGCGGCTGCGGGGTCGTCCAAGGACGCGGGGGGTGGGTCGTCGGGTGGAGGCAAAGCGGCAGGGGGCAACGACCGGGATCGTGAGCGACGGGCTCAAGACCGGAAGCCGACACCGGCGGCAGGACCCGTCATACCTGCTCCAGCGATGCGCGTGCCCGGGTTTACGAACGCTGACCGCAAGGGGAACCATGGGCGCAAGTCGATTCGTCGGATCGCTGAGGAGCTCGAGGAGAAGATTCAACTATTGAAAAACAACCCGAGCCAGTGGGAGATCTTTTGTGCGCGGGTCGGTGCGTGCCTTTCTTTGTGATGCCCGGGTTTCGATCTTTGCACGACTCATCTTGGCCGCCCGCCCTATAGCCGCGTACAAGGAGGCCAAGCGCATGAACCGCCAGCTCAATGTGATCCAAAAGAACGCGAGCGACTTGCCGCGGTTCGCGCCCGAAGTGCGCAAGGAAGTGCGGGAAGTCGAGGTGCGTCCGTGGGACGTTACCCGCGTCCTGTTGACTCCGCTAACCCACACCCGGCAATGCTTTGCAGCGGCAACAACACGACGACCACCGAAGGCAAGTCAGCGCGACCTCGAAGCGGCTCTTTGACGAGCGGCAACGATACTTGCAAAAGCTGGCCGAACGATCCATGAAAGAGGCATGTTCTCCGAATTTCTTCTCGGTTTCGTGGACCAAAGCAACTGAACATTGCTCTACTCTCTCCTCACCAGACCAAAGTCAAGCCCGTCAACCCGAAACTGCACGCGCTGCAGTACAAGTGGCTCATTCTCGGCGCCATCGCCTCGCGCTTCTTTGTTATGCAGGACCTGCTGCGCACCAACCACGCGGCGTTCCTCGTCTTCAAGCGGCAATCCTGGGCGGCGCGACGCATTCAAAAAGCCTGGCGGCTGTACCGGCAATTACAGCACCAACGGCGCGAACGGTGGGCGATGCGCGTGCTCTCGCGCGCATTCGGCAAGTTTGTCGTCAAGATTCGCGAGCGGCGGCGCGAACAGGCGGCCAACACGATTCGCGATTTCCTCAAGGAAGTGCACGATGTTGGCAAGCTGCTCAAGATTATCAAAAAGTTCCGGTTTGCCGTGATTCAGGCACAGCGGATCTCGCGCGGGTACATGGCCGTGCGCGCCGCACAGCTGCAATTGCTCGTCTTGCAGTGGGAACGATTTGAGGCCGACCAGATGAACCAGTCGCGCGCGTCGGCGGTCGAGGCGAGTGTGGATTTGGGGGCTCAAGCGGCGAGTGCCAAAGGGAAGAAGTACGTTCCATGTTCTTTTCGGGTCGGGGTCGGCCCGTCGCCAAGTCTGACGATTTATGTTCGCGGAACAGACCCGTCAAGAAAAAGAAGGAGGAGCCGCGCAAGGACGACAAGCCCGATACCGCTGTAACGAGCGTCCCCAGGTACGTGTTGCTGCTTGCCGAGTTCCGGGGTCGTGCTCTGCGACGCGTGGGTACTGACTGACGCTACACGAAGCAGCAAAATCCGCGAAAAGCTGTTGCTTGATACGCTCCTGGCCAAGCGCAAGGACTTTCAGAAAAAGAAACTCGCCTACGCGTACGCCCTGCAGCAGTACAATGCCGAAGCCGCGCGCCATTCCGCGTCGCCGACTGGGGAGCCGCGTCCGTACTTGCGAGTTGCTCGCTGGCTTGGGGTTCAAATGTGCTCATATTTCTGGCTGGTTGCCCGTCCTGTAGCGAAACCCCCGGTACGGCCGTGGATGAAGCTCCTCTTGACCAGCACGGAGCTTGCGGCCTTGATCAAGCGCGCTCAATCCACGTAGCTACGGCTCCTCGGAGCGTGCGCGGGCCGGCGTGGTCCGGGTGGACTGTATACTGCGTGCATGCGCGAACTACATCGTGGCGGAGCGGCCCGAGGACTGGTCGGAACTGTCGTGCGGGACGCTTTCATTCAGTTCAACAGTTTTGTTTCCTAGCTCAATTACGAAGAGGCAGCGATTCCAAATTCCAATGTGGCGATGTGATTGTGCAAATGATCAGCCACATTGGGCCGATGGAAGGTCATTTCGCAGCACTAAACGCCTGTCACGCTGTCACGCGCCGATCACCCCCTTCCAGGTTGTTTTCGTTGAGCTAGCCCCCACCTCTCCTGATCAGCACCAGTCCTTTCTGTTCTCAGGCACGATCTTTGCCCCCTCGACCCCGCTCGACTGCTCGAGATGACCAGCAAAAAATCCAAGGCTGCAGCACGCTCCAAGCAGGCAGCTGCGCCGGCCGCTGCTGCCGACCCGGCACCCGCCACCGCGCCCGCGCTCGAGGCCACGCTGACGACCGACTCTGTTCCTACCTCGGAACCCGCCACGAACGGCACCGCCGAGCCCGAGCAGGCCGCCGAGAATGGCGCCGAGAACGCTGCTGCCGCCGATTCCTCTGCCGACCAGGGCGAGGGTATGTGCGCGGGATTTTGTTCCAGCAATGCCAGGAAGTGGATGCTGGCCAGGACCCAATTTATTGGCTCTGCAGGTCGCCTTGGCCAAAGACTACAACGAGGATAGTGGCTGACACGATTGTGCTGTGCGTTCCCGTAGCCGAGCCGCAACAGCAGCTGCTCCAGGTGACCATTCGCCTGCCGACGCAGCGCACCATCGACATGATGGTACGTGAAGGGATGCCGCCTTCGCCATCCTCCGTTTCGATCGCTTCGAACGAATCAAGTTGACGTTCTCTTGCTTTGTCTCTGTGTCCAGGTCGTGCCGACCGAGTCGGTCGGCTTCCTGCAGCAGTCGTTGCTCGACCAGCCGCGCATGGTGCACTACTCATGTGCGCACCTGACCTACCGCGGGAAGCGTCTCACTGAGACGGCCGACTTTGCGTCGCTTGAAGGGATTGACCAGGAGGGCGCTGAGCTCGAGCTGGTCGAAAGCCTCTACGGCGAGCGCGACGTGCGCGTGCACGTGATGCGGATTCGCGACATTATGTTCGCTCACTCGACGCGCGCGCACATTACGGGCGAGGCCGTGGATGCGGGCGTTTCGGCGTTCAAGGCCGTCACGGGCGACCGGTACCTTGACCCGACGTTTGACCGCGATATCCTGACGCAGGTCGACAAGAACGGCAAGAAGGCCGAGACCGTGTTTGATGATGAGGGCGCGCTGACGCCCGGCGAGTTTGGCGCGTTCCTGGCGTCGACCATGGCCAAGCAGCGCAAGTGCATCAAGGCCATGCAGTCGCTCGGCATCAGTGGGTGGAACCCGGTCCCGGCGTGGCGCCGTCTGCGCGGTATCTATTGCTCTATCCTTTTTTGCTTTTGCGAAAAAGCCGCAATACTGACTGTTTTCCGTTCGAACAGGCGACATCATGTACCTGAACGCTGTGACGGGCCCGAACGAGTCGCTTCACATCACGGCGACGCGCAACGGTTTCTACATCAACAAGTCGACCGACACGACATTTGACCCGACGCGCAAGTCGAACGTGTCGCACTCGCTGGCCAAGCTGCTCTCGCAGCAGTCGCCGCACTTTGCCAAGACGTTTGCCAAGATGATCGAGCAGCAGCAGCAGCTCATGACCTCGCCACTCACGTCGGCCGAGAAGGTCCCTATCCTGACGACCATGCCCGCGGCCAATTGGCTCGTGCACATGGACGGCACCACCGACCACCTTTACGACTCGCTGCGCGGGCTCGGTGCTGTGGCCGGTGGCGAGAACATACTGGAAACGTCGGCGCTCGACTCGATGCACGACTGGAACGAGGAACTGCAAGTCTACCGGATGCAGTCGCAGGTCAACGACGAGGAAGCCGGCGACGGGTCGAACCTGCACATGCGTGCGCGCCAGTACGCCATGGCATTTACGCAGTTTGTGCATGCTGCCACGCAGGGCGCGCTCGGGATTCTCGACGGGTCCATTTTGCCTCTCGTCATTGGCGACAATGACAAGAAGGACGACGCGCTCTTCATGTGGAACAATATTTTCTTCTCCTTCCCGGAATCGTCGGTTGCGCGGTTCGCCAAGGAGGGCCACCAGGACCCGCGCGCGGCATCGCGCGTGCACGCCGGGAAGGACGTGGCCGGGATCCGGCTCGTCGAGTCGGCCAACGTCAAGGGCCTGCACACGATGCCGACGGCCGTGATCGATATCAAGGGCCGCCGCATCGTCGCGCAGTGCCTGATCCCGGGCATTCTCGGAAACCCGGAGGGCGCCAAGATCGTTTACGGCAGCCAAGACGACCCGGAGCTGCCGCTCGACCAGGTCGACCAGCGCACGGTCAAGTCGGACGCTGCGTTCCACGAGCTGGTCGGCAAGATTGCCGCCAAGCTCGGGTGGAAGGAGCACATGGTCAAGGACGAGAAGACGGGCGAGGAGCACTCGCTGTGGGGCTCGGCCGATATGAAGGGCATTGTCGGGCACGATGGCCGCAAGTATCTGTTTGAACTGTCGCGTGCCGTGCCCGTCGACACGGAGTTCATCAAGCAGGCCGCCGAGGACGAGCTGCCGCCGTACCCGCACGGTGTCGCCCTGGTTCGCCCGGAACTGCTGACCATGTTCCAGGACCACCTTGCGCAAAAGCACATTTCTGACCTTTTCTCGGCCGAGTGCGACCGCAAGTTGGCCGAGGGCGCCAAGCCTGAGGAGATCAAGTTTGACCTGAACGAGGCCATGAAGACGGTGCCGCAAGTCTCCGTGAACGTGGACCACGGCACGTCGTGGGCCGCGGGCGCCGACACCGAGACGGAGATGCGCCCCGTCTTTGATTACCTCTACAAGTCGGTGATCCCCGAGTACGTTGACGAAACGGCCAAGATGTCGTCGGTGCCGATCAACGGCACGATCCTCACGCAGATGCTGCACGCGCGCGGTATTGCCATGCGCCATATGGGTCTGATTGTCAAGGCCATTGACGACAAGCTCGCGACGCAGGGCACTGACGCGGAGCCGATTGCCGCGCAGCACCGCGTGCGCCTGTCGGTCTTCAAGACGGTCCTGGAGCTCGAAATGTGGGTGCGCGCCTTCAAGCACGTTGTCCGGCACTACCTCAAGACCGATGAGGACACAACGACGGCGGTTGCCGCGCTCTTAACCACGTTCCTTGCCATTGATGCGCTGGCGCCCGCCACCAACGACCGCGTCGAGTGGCCCGCGACCGTCAAGGATCTGACCTCGGCGACGCTCGCTGCGATTCTCGGGTACGAGGTGCGCACGCGGTTCCGGCACACGATCTCGGTGCTGCCCGCCGCCAAGGAGGCCCTGCTTCGCGAGGCCGCGCTCAAGACGGGTGTGCAGCTCGTGGCGCGCGCCTACGGTCCGTCGTTTGCCGTCGAGGAGCGCGACATTGTGCAGCTCGTGCCGCTCGTCAAGGCCGCCTTCTACAAGGACACGCTGTGCCAGCAGCACTACGACCTGGCACAAACGTTCCTGCAGCAGAACAAGATTGCCAATGCGCTGGCGACGCTCGAGCAGTCGCTGTCCATGTTCGAGCAGACCTACACACAAATGCATCCGGAGACGCTGCTCGTGCAGGGCACGCTCGCCGAGCTCTACCACAACATTTTCATGGAGAACAAGGACGAGACCTACCTGCAGCGCGCGCTCGAGCTACAGCGTGTCGTCGCGATCGGCTACGAGCGGCTGTCGGGCCTTGACTCGCACGACGCGTCGACCGCGTACGTGACGCTCGCAGCCATGGAATTCACCGCTGGCCGTGCGCGGTTGGCGCTGAAGTACCTCAAGCACGCGCAACTGATCAACAGGTCGCTGTTTGGCACGGCCGTGCACCCGGACGCGATTCAGCAGTGGTCGACGATTGCGCGGATCCAAGCGCGCTTGGGCCGGTTTGATCAATCGGTGCGGTTCTGGACGCTCGTCAAGGACTACCACGAGACCGAGTTTGGGCCCAACGAGTCGATCACGGCGTCGGCCTACCACCAGCTCTCGCATTACGTGTTCAACTTGGACCCGGCCAAGGGGCTCGCCTACGAGGAGACCGCACACAAGATCTGGCAGGCCAAGTTTGGCGACGAGGATCCGCGTACCATTGATGCCGCCAAGTACGCTGCGGACATGAAGCGCCATATCGCCGAGCAGGCGCAGATTGCCCAGATTTTGGCGGTTGCGCGCGCGCAGGGCGACTTGAAGGTCATGGACGAGATTGACCGCACCGAGGCCGGGACCAAGGGCGACTTCCCGATCGAGGACCTGGTCGCGTACATCAATGGCGAAAAGGCGCTCGGCAAGGGCAAGAAGCGCGGCAAGAAGGCGGCCGGCAAGCGGTAAAGCCGCGTGGCCCCGTCCGTTGTAGAGCTGGTGTTCTTTATTGTTGGGTTTGATTGTTGGGGCTGGTTTAGTTTCTATCTTCTTAGCTCGTTTCTTGGTTAATTTTGTCGTTCTTCTGCGGCGTTGGGGTCTGTTCAATAAGTATGTCTTAGCTGAATCGTATTCGTCCCGCCACTTGTCCATCGTTCGTGGCTCGCTCATCGTCGCGGAAGAGTTCAATCGAGGACAGTCCAATCCAGCTGCAGCAACAGCTACCAGAAACAGTTGAAAAAGAAAAAAGGTCTTTTCTACCCAAGACACGCATCAGCACGAGCTGAACGAGGCGAGGGTGAACTGAAAACGAGCGATCGATTGAAGCCCATACTCGATCACACGCAGTGGAAGGATCCGGTCACTTGTGTTCCGAATCACTTCCAAGGTCACCGGTGGCTCGTCGGGGTGCGGAACGGTCGCGCCGAGGTCTAGGACCCGGCGTGACAGTTCGTCCTTGACACACGTGAGCCATCGGCCAAGGCCCGCGAAATCGATGCCAGCGATCGCGCCAAGCATCAGCTGGCAATGGTCTTTCCACTCGTCGGGCGTCATGGACGCGCGCTCGTGCTCGATAGCCGCTTCGACCGACGCGAAATCCGACAAGATCGACTGCACGACAAACGGCATGTTGAACGCGTTGGTCCAGTTGTGGTTGATGCTGATCGTGTCCTCCTACGGCGCCGTCGAGCCAGAAGGTCGGGTCAGAAAGCGCAAGGCGCGGCCGTTGCGTATAATAAGGACACCCGCACCAGGTTCTCCACCTGATGGAACCATCCGCTGGGAACGAACACAGTCTGGCCCGGCTCCTGAATAAACTCGATGCGCAGCGCGTCCTTGAACAGCGGGAAGCCGACGTCATTGGTCGCGGCATGCACGTCGTAGACCGTGTTACCCGCGCGATCGCGGAACAGCTCCTCTTGGCCGGGCGGGAACATGATCCAGCGTTTGCGCCCGCAAATGTTGGTGCTCCACGAGTACGACCGCATCACATCGGCGTGGAACGGCGTCCATGTCCCGGCGATCCCCATGTAGACTGAGTGGGTGGAGAGTGTTCGTCAAGTCAATTTCAGACTAGATCTCTGTCTGGTTTTGCGACCGGGGCTCGGCATACGAACCGAAACGGTAATCGTCGTTCGTGTCTTCACGCCGATCGTACCACAAGTTAAGCCACTGGACGTCAAAAGAACAGCCCGGTCAACCGTGATTCCACAATGAAGTAGAACCGGCATCATCCGAAGAGACGCACATCATCTTGGAAAATGTCGAGCAGCTCAAACGAGTCGTACTCGGGGAAATCGCGCATCAGGTGCCAGTCCTTGGCGTATCCGCACCAGCTCGAACCGGCCGACGCGATTCCGGGTGAGCCCCGGTC
Organism: Allomyces macrogynus ATCC 38327; assembly: GCA_000151295.1. NCBI lineage: Eukaryota > Fungi > Blastocladiomycota > Blastocladiomycetes > Blastocladiales > Blastocladiaceae > Allomyces > Allomyces macrogynus. The sequence continues at coordinate 2,632,060 of GG745328.1, read as the reverse complement.
GCGCTTCACGTTCTCCCACTGGTCCAAGAACTCGGCAAACGTCATGGTCGTCTTCGGTTGGTCGGAAAACCATCGCTGGTGGCAATCGGCCACATCGACTTGCGCTTGGCCAAACAGGGCTCGAAGTTGATCGAGGTCGGGAGAGCCGTCAACCGGATTGACCCACTCGCGCCGTGATCGCCAAGACGCGGTCGCGCCGGGCCCGAGCAGGAGCGGATAGTTGGGGATCAGGTGCTTGCGAACAAACTCGGCATAGCTGATGCTTGCCCGTCGCGCGGGAAAGTGCGACAAGTTGGGCAAGTAGTGGTCGCGCGAGAAGCGCTGGTCGTTGATGGTCGCCATGATGAATGTTCAAGTTGAACCAACAGTGGCCAGAGGAACAGGAGGAACGATTTAGTCGCAAAAGCGGCGGCAAGAACACTCCCTCCTGAGCGACAGTGCCGTTGGCTGAAAGACCGCAAGTGTGCGTCGTCGGACAGGTGAAAACGTGCCGCTAAATGGCATAATATATATATCGCACATGGAAAACAAAACCGGAAAACGACCACGCAACCAAGTGCTCCGTGACGACCAGCTCGAGCGGCAGAGCCGAGCACTCGGCGCACGAAACGGGTTCGAAATGAACGTCTTCACAGTTGCTCGGCTTGTGCCTTCATCGTCCTGCAAAGCAAACAAACGTCAGTGTCCTGCTCTAAAGGGAACATAAAAGCGAGGCACGTACTGCTGGCGCAGGATGTAGTGCTCACTGTTCTTGATCAAGGTCCCTTCCTCCTCCAGCCACGCCGGGTAGTTTTCCGGGTAGAACGTGCGCAGCTCCAAGTCCGAGGTCATTGGCGGCAGCGAGCCGTTCTTGTCCAACTTGGCGGCCTTGGTCTTCTTGGCGGCGTTGGCACGGACGCGCTCCTCAGCCTCCTCCTGCAACCGAATCGACCGGAATTCGCGCACGGCCTGGTCGTAGGCCTCGTTGATGGTGAGGCCCTGCGAAACGAGGTAGAGCTGGTACTGGATCACGCTAGATGTGGCGGAGATGCGGCAGCGTGGTCAGAGACGAAATTTCTCCTCGGATTTGGTCTCACGCAATGCACTGCAGGCATGATTCAGCACTGTGCACGCGGCGTGCGGCGTGCGGCGTGCGGCATGTCGCGAGAAGATACGAACTCTTCGCCCGACAGGTTCTGGCGAAGGTGCAGCGGCTTCGAGTAGTCTGCTGGCTGCGGCACCGTCTCGACGAGCGTTTGCGGGCGCACGAGCTCAAACGGATGGTCACGGTAGAAACGCTCGCGCAGACGGTCCTCGGGGTAGACGATGGGCTGTGGGCGCAAGCGCTTGGTGCGCAGGTGCTTGGTGGCATTGGAGGAACGCTTGGTCGCCGGCGTAAACAGCGAGGCGATCTGCGTCTCGTAGTGCACGAGCTTGTCGCCCTTGAGCTTGGCCTCAAACGGCTGCCTGCCGGCGACGTTGGTCTGACACACGGCGCGCGGCAGCGGCGCAGTTGGCGGGACAAGACGCATCGCGCCATGCCATGCCGGCAGTCGGTCGATCAGCTTGTGCTGGTACGCCCGCAGGACATTTTGGAAGACGGGAACGGCCTTGGGCATGGCGGATCAATCGCAGCGCGCCGGTTTCAGGATTGCAGCCTTGGGCCTCGAAACGGTGCACGAGCTCGAAATCGGTGCGCGGAGTTGCTGGTGCTCGTCGCGGATGGTTTGTCGGCAGCGGACTGCAGCAACGCCTGGCCGACAGGATTGGGCAGTGATCAGCTCTGGTGAGCCCTCGGCGTGCGGTGATCAACATCATGTGTTTACACATGAGCGCTCTCGACCACGCGCGCTCTCTGCGGGATGGCGACTGCACGATCATGAACAATCGACAGCTTGAAAAAACCTATGTCAAGGCCGAGCGCATCGGCTACGGCTCGTTTGGCCAGGTGCAGATCACGCTTTGGACCAATACCGACGCTTTGCGGGGAGTCGCGGGCGGCCGGCGTCGGGTGGATGGCCGACAACCAGCCAAAGCAGCAGTGACTGACCGTTGATGTCTCATGCGCTCGCGACAACGCTCCGAACTGTGTATGCACGGCGTCTCCCCGTGTTGCTCGACGTGAATTGACGTCTGCCAGGTGTTCAAAGGGTGGGTGTCGTGACGCAGGAATGTGGCGATGGCGATGTGATTGTCCGCGACGACGACGGGCTCGAACGGCTTGCTCACGGTGGATACACATCTCGGATGGCTGACTTTATGATTAGGATCAACACCCAGACTGGCGAGACGGTCGCGATCAAGGTCCTCGACTTGGACAGCCGCGGCGAGGAAATCGACGTGATCCAGCGTGAGATCTTTTTGCTGCAGCGCTGCGACTCCGAGTATATTACGCGGTACCATGGCTCGTACCTGCAGGGCACCAAGCTCTGCGTTGTCATGGACTTTGCTCAGGGCGGCAGTCTCCGCGACGTGGTGCGTGATTACTGCTGTTTGCGCGGATGCGTCTCCTTGTCTTGCTCCTCCAAACTCACTGCGGCGACGGCGTGCGCGTCTCGATCACGTAGATGCGCTCTGGCACCATTGAGGAGCGGCACATTGTAATCATTGCGCGCGAGGTCGTGCTCGCGCTGTGCTACTTGCACAAAACGGGCATCATTCATCGCGACATCAAGGGTTGGTGCTCGCCCGCACTTTAGCCGGGGAATATAGCGTCGATGCTCACCGCGCCGCCGAATCCCTGTAGCGGCAAACATTCTGCTCACCGAAGAGGGCAAGGTCAAGCTCTGTGACTTTGGCGTGGCCGGCCAGTTTTCCATGAACTCGCTCAAACGCAACTCGTTTGTGGGCACGCCGTACTGGTACTTTTGCTGGATATCACTGTCCACCGGTTTTCACTTTCCGCAGAGCTCATTCTGACACTCCCGGTCTCCCTTTTCCCAATAGGATGGCTCCCGAGGTGCGTCGGCTATTCGCCGTCCCTTCTGCCCGCCAACGCGATCGCCCCAGCTGACGGACTCCTCGTGACCCGTCAGGTCATGAAACGCGCGGGCTACGACTACAAGGCCGATGTTTGGAGCCTTGGCATCACCCTCATTGAGCTCGCGACGGGCGGGCCGCCGCACGCGGGAAAGGACCCGATGAAGACGGTGATGCTGTCCAACGGCAAGGGCATCGAGCTCAATGGCAACTTTTCCTGGGCTATGAGGGAGTTTGTCACGTCGTGTCTCGTCGACGACCCAAAGCTGGTGCGTTTTGATGTGCTGGCTTTGACTCTTTTCATGGAGCCATAGTTTAAACATTGTCGCAACCTCGTGCTTTCGTGTAGCGTCCGACCGCTGAGGATCTCTTCAAGTCGAAATGGCTCAAGTCGGCGCCCAAGGGCACGACGTTGCTCAAGGAGCTCGTGACGCGGCACGAAGAGTGGCAGCGTCAGCAGACTGTCGACACGATGAGGTATGTGCGTTTCTACGTTGGATTTCGGGCAGCTGGCAAGTGGGACTGACCAATTTGTTCACTTTCCGTCACACAGCTTGAAGAGCTGCCGGAGCGAGGACGATATGGATTCGGACAAGGTCTCGGACATGTGGAACTTTGACACGGTGCGGTCGGTCGCGAAACCGGCCTCGCCGACGCCGGCACCGGGACCTGCACCGACCTCGGCGCTCGCCGTCCCCAGTCCGTCGGGCCAAAGCCATGCAGCAACGCTGCTGTCGCGCAAGGGCCACCGCCGCAACCAGTCGTCCATGTTTGTGCCGCCGCCACCCATCGACACGGTGCGCAAGCCGCCGCAGATTCCGCGCAGCTACTCGGACTCGAACACTGTCTACAACCCGCCGCTGCTTCGCTTGTTTGAGCCGCCGTCGGCTCTCAGCAAGGAGACCGAGGTGGAGGCACCCTCGCCCATCTCGCCCAACTTTACCACGTCGCCGTCGTTGCCGTTCATCATCGACACGAGCATTCTGTCGCCGAACCACTCGCCGCCGGCCACGCCGCTCCACGGCAGCGGCGATGCAAGCCCCGTCGGCGCGACCAAGCAGCGGTCGTCGTCGTTCACGTCGCGGCTGCGCATGTTTTCCAAGTCGCGCGCAATGGACTCGCGGCTCTACCGCCCGATCCACACCATTTCCGCGGCATTCAAGCGCGACCACCACCACGCGCACAAGGACTCGACGTCGTCGTCGGCGACGGGCGCGACCGAAGACTTCCCGCCGATGCGCCCACGCGCGTCGACCGCGCCCGAGATTCGCGGGCCCGACGAACGCAACTCGGGGATTCGGCGACTGTCGTTTTTCCTCAATTTCACGACCAAGGACCGCGAAGGCGAGCGCGACCGCCCACGCAACCGGTCGCGGCGTATGTCCACGTCGGCAACGCTGCCCGTCACGGTCGACGAGCCGTCGTTGCTCGCACGCGTGCGCAGTGCATCCATGTCGACTTTTTTCAACCGCAAGAGCAGTGATAAGGACCTGAGCGGCGGGTCGGACAAGGGCGCCGACGTGCGCGCAATTGTCGACCTGCCGCCGCCGCCGCCGCCGCCGCCCCTGCAGCTGTCGCCAATCCGGTCGCGCAACGAGTCTGAGGAAAAGGCCATGGCGGCTGACGTAGCCGCGCGCAAGGCCGCGCAAATGGCGAGAGACTCGGACGTGGCCATTTATTCAGAGACGAGCTCGTTTGTGCAGGTTGTCAACTCGTCGACGTCGCTGCTGACGCCCGTCGCGAGTGCCGTCGCGCCCGCGGATCTCCCGCCGTCGCCCAGTTACAACTCGGCCACGGTTCGTGCCCCGTCCTCGCGCGTGGCGAGCCCGACGGCCGTCCCGCCGCAGCCGCGGGCCGACGCGACTGCTGTCACTCCCGTGGGCAAGTCGCCCATGAAACGGCCGCCGCTGGTCATCGAGTCGCTCGGTGATCTTGCGTGTCCGCCGCTCGTCGCGCACCCGGATCGGTACGCATCGGCGACCGTGACCGTCGAGGCTGTCATGGACATGGAGCAGCAGCTTGCGGCGCTCGTTGGCCAGTGTTGCCACTGGCTTGACGCTGCCGAGCAGTCGATCAAACGCTTGGCGAGCGTGGGCCAAGTTGAGTGAAGTCGCAGCGCGGTCACAGGCCCGCCACGGGGGCGGCTAGTCCGCTCGCGCCAGGCTGGCCACTTTATTGCGACCGTTGCCGCACCTGTTGATATCTTTTCATACATACTCGAGAGCTGTGACGATGCTTTTTTTTGGCACAGACCACCGCCCGTAGACAGGCCCCGCAACAGCCACAGCCCACCACAAAACGCGCCGAACAGGGTCATGTTCCTGAATCAGGCAACGCGTCGTTGATCACCGCCGCGCCTTCGTCGTTTGACCAATTTCAACATCATGACCAACACCCGACTTGCTGCACTGTTCGCCGTCCTGCTCGCCGTGGTCGTTGCGCTTCTCGCCGGTTCGGTTCACGCGGCCGAGGACGCCAAGCCCAAGGCCAAGCGCCAGCCCCCCACGACGCTGCAGATTGGCGTCAAGCAACGCCCCGCCGAGTGCCCGCGCAAGTCGCGCAATGGGTGCGCATCCTCCACCGGAAATGCTCGGTGTCGGACGCGTTTGGCTCTTCAAAAGACACAAATTGATGCCCGACGCGGCCTCCTCTGTTAAGCGACACGCTGTCCATGCACTACACGGGCCGGCTCTTCTCGAACGGCCAAAAGTTTGATTCGAGTCTCGACCGTGGCCAGACGTTTGATTTCACTCTCGGCAAGGGCATGGTCATCAAGGGTATGCGCACACGACGGGACCCGACACAGCGTCCCATTTATTCCATTGCACTGCTCTGACCGTAGCTTGCCCGGCACGTCTCATTAGGGTGGGACCAAGGTCTTCTCGACATGTGCGAAGGCGAGAAGCGTAAGCTGACGATCCCACCGCACCTTGGGTACGGCGAGCAGGGCGCGGGCGGTGCCATTCCGGTACGTTGGCCGCTGACCAGCGTTTCGCTCACGAATTGAGCAGCATTCTAACAGCTCGACTTTTTCCTATCGTTCTGCGAATAGGGCGGTGCCACGCTCGTCTTCGACGTGTACATTGCCTCTCATGCCTTCCATCGCGCTGAACGATTTAGACTTACTGACCCTGGCCTTGCCCACCGTGAATTTGGCGTGTAGCGAGCTGGTCAAGATTGGGTCCCCCCGGTCGGAGTTTTGAGAAGTTTTCCATTGTCAAGTGCGACCAGTTATGCCGCTGCATCCGCAATAATAGGGAACTATATATTTGCAAACGACAATGCAATATCTATGCCCACAAACGGTTCAAATCGGCAAACCAACCCTGCTCACTCCGACGCCCATGCTGGATCCGGCACCACAAATTCGAGCCCGAGCGTCGGGAACGCGTACTTGACGGCGCGCAAGTCAATCGCCATAATCCGGCCTCGCTCAATGCCGGGCAGCGCGGGCAACTGCATCGTTTCGCCGGGGGTCGTGTCGGGAACCGGCCACAGGCTCGCGTCGCCAATCGCGTCGGCGCGGCTCGAATACGGCGCGTACCGCATCAAGTCCGGCTGGTAGAGCGTGTCGTTGATGATCGGATGGCCAATACTCGCCAGGTGCTGCCGAATCTGGTGCATTCGGCCGTGGCGTGGGGTGCCTGGAAACAAGGCGACGAGGGGAGGATCAGAGGGTGCCGTGGAGAAAAAACCTCGGGTGGAGTGTAGCTTACACTGAACAACAGTCATATCGTGGCCGTCAATGGTCGTGCGGAAGCGAACTGCGATCTTGGTCGATGCCTCCTTGGGATCGGTCATCGTGGGTCGGAGCACGGATCCGAGCGCCTGATCGACCTCAATCTGATCGCTAGCGAGGACGCAGAGTCAGCCCTTGTTTCCGGCAGATGGGTCGAGCGTGACCGTACGCTTGGAGATGGCCCGACACGCGAGCCAAGTACGACTTCTGCACTGCATTGTCGCGAATTGCGCGCGACAGTGCAGCTGCCGCCGTCTTGGTCTTGGCCAGAATCACGAGACCGCTCGTCAATGCGTCAAGTCGGTGCACCACTAATTCGTCAAAAATTTGAGCGACGAGGCCTCGAAAACTGGTGAAGAAAGTCGACAAAAGCGTACCGAATACATCGCTGCGACTGGCAATGATCCCCGACGTCTCCAAGATGGACATGAGCGTGTTGTGCACATAGCGTGCGTTCGCGTACATCTGTGACGATCCGCGCGGCCAGGATCAGTTCCCCGTCGAGGCGTTGAGCGTTGGCCGTGGGTGCGCACCGGGACGCTCCCCGGCTTGTCAATGACAAGAAAATCATTGTCCTCGAAGACGGCGGTCGGGGTCGTGGCGACCACGTCTGGTTCATGGCGCAGGACGAGCGTCTGCAGCGTATCGTGGTCGGCCAGACAGGTCGTGGCCGTTGTTGGCTTGCCGTTCACGGTGACGTGCCCGGCGAGAATCATACGCTTCTATCAATGGCACCAGCAGTGTAGATTTGAGGGTGATGAGCGGCCGCTCTTCCACGTTGCCCGTCAGCAAAATCGACGCACCACGACGTCCGCGTCCTTGAGCCGCGAGAATTCGGCCGTGATCACGTCCAAGACGGTCCTACCAAGCCAGCGACCCTTGACGGTCGTGCTGAATTGAGAGAGGTACGGGGCCTCGATGCGGCGGAGCAGTCCACCATGGCCGTCTAATAATTTCGAGTTCGACCCAAGTGGAGTGACACGACGACGGTGAGCGAGCAGTTGCATCTCATCAATTCATTCATTCCATTTCGCAATTCCAGTTTGCGGGCATCATATTTACCAGTAACCAGAGCGACTTTTGGGGTCAGCAAATGTGCACAAGAAGCAAACAATGTCGACGAAGCACGGGTCCGACTCATGGTTTCCGACGAGGGCATGCCAGAAAAATCGGCTTCGATGGATATTGGCCTTGTCAAAATCGGGTCAGATGCAGCAAGTTTCAGCCGAGTTGAATTATCTCTGATGTTCTCCACCATTGGTCGTGGTGGCCAACCACAGCCTTGGGTTGGGCTTCGACCAGTTTTGACAGCGACGGCTTGATATCGACAAACGCCAGGCAGCCAGCAAATGGCGACCGGCGGCGTGTCACCACCGTAATTGCGATAAACAACAATTTTACTGGTGACCTTTTGTGCAACATCGCGGTTGCTCGCGGAAAGTGGAGCGTCGTGCGGAGCGCGACCAACTGGCCGGCCGAGCAGAAAATACTGAAAATATTGAACAGACTGAACAATGCAGAGAGGCGCTCCAGCTCTCACAGGCCGCATCACTTCGGATCCGGGTCCGCACACAACCACCATTGCCGCCTGTTTTTCAACCCATTGGATGCCGGATGGTGGTGACTGCAGCGGGTGTGAAGATTGTGTCAAATGATTTCATGTTTTGACGGCAGGTCGGTTCGGACCTCGGCGCAAGCGCTTTTTTTTCCGAACGGCCGGCCTTCTGGCACGGTCAGGTGTGTGCCCCCAACCCGCTTCTCTCAACTCGAGCTAAGTCGTGGGGTCGCTTTCGCTGCACTCCTTCAAAACCACAGCTGGTCCCTTCCTCCTCCCTTTGAGCACCAAAACCCCACGCTCGCTCGCTATCTTGGCCTGCCCTGTCCTCGGCACCCATTTCGCCGCGAAACCGCACTCATCTTGGACCGCGCTGCAAGCCTGCAAACAGCCTGCAACCATGTCCTCGTCGCCAGCTAAGCCTGCCACCCCAGCTGGCCAGAAGACCTACGCCGTGAACAAGTATGGATCACGAACCGCCAGCTGCTTTTTCTTGCGCGCCAAAATGGCTAGACTTGGGGCCGTTGGCGTGCGGTCGGCCGTGAGCCGAGTGTGGCGTCCGAGTCTTACTCCAATGGGCCGGACAGTCCATGGTTCAATGATCTCGCACGGTGCCAGCGCTGTGAGTCCCGAGCCAGTTTGAGATGTGCTTGAAATGGCGGTGGCACGGTGCTCCGCTCACGAACGCGGCGAAACTGACCGATTGCATTCGGCACGGCCCGCTGTAGCACGACGCTTGGTTTTGAGCCCGACTCGCTTGTGCTCTACCTCTACGACCACGTCCCCAAGTTTGTCGCGCCGCTGCGCATCGAAAAGTTTGCGCTGGGCCAGAGCAACCCGACGTTTTTCCTCGTTGATGGCCGCGAGCAGAAATACGTGCTGCGCAAGAAGCCCGCGGGCGCGCTCTTGTCGCCCACGGCGCACGCCGTCGAGCGCGAGTTCCAGGTCCTCAATGCGCTCGGCAATGCCGGCAAAGTGCCGGTGCCACGCGTATTCACGCTCTGCACCGACACGAACGTGATTGGAACGCCGTTTTATGTACGTGGTTCTGGTGGTGTGAGTCGTTTGCGCCTACGATTCTCGGCACGGAACGAGAGACGCGTTTTCCGACCCGGAGACTCACGACATCACCGCTTGGTACTCCAGATCATGGACTTTGTCAAGGGCCGCATCTTCCCCAACGCATTGCTCCCGGAACTGCCCAAAGAGCAGCGCAAGGACTAGTACGAATACTCTTATTTTCCCACCCGGATTTGGATGCGGTTAGTTGACCATCAACGCGTTTCGTTCCGTTCAGCTGGAAGGCCGCCATCAAGACGCTCGCTGCCCTGCACAAGACCGACCTTAAGGCCACCGGCCTGGACAAGTTTGGCCCGCCGCGCGGCTACTATGCGCGTCAGCTCAAGACGCTCATGAAGGTCAGTGCCGCGCAGGCGCAGGTCAAGAACGCCAAGGGTGAGGCCGTGGGTCCGATGCCGGGAGTCGCGGCGCTCAAGGAATGGTTTGAGAAAAACATGCCCGCCGACGAGACGACGTTGGTGCACGGCGACTTCAAGTTTGACAACCGTTCGTTTCCCTTCCTCACTTCGCTTCACCGGCCTGGATCTCACCTATTTTTTGGCACATGAATAGTCATCTTCCACCCAACCGAGCCTAAAGTCATTGGCATCCTCGACTGGGGTATGCTTTGCGCTCGTCGCTTCACGCACAAACGCACCAATGCTGACGCGCAATGCCGCGGTCTCCGTGTAGAACTCGCCACGCTGGGCCACCCGCTGTCGGATCTCGCCAACCTGCTCATGTGCTACTTCTCGACCGACATGGCCGTCGGGTCGTTTACGGGCGTCAAGGGCCGCGAGCGCGAGCAGGGTATGCTGACGCTGCGCGAGTGCTTGGACCTGTACGCGGCCGAGGTTGGCCGCCCGCAGCTCAAGGACCTGCAGTTCCCCGCCGCGTTTGTCTACTTCAAGGTCCGTCTGTCCGTCTGGCAGACACGCCGTAGCGCTACCCTATCACACCTAAGCTGACTTTCCACGGTGCATCTTGTAGTTCTCCACCATCACGCAGGGCATCAAGGCACGGCTCTTCCGCGGCCAAGCCTCCTCCAAGGAGGCCGCGACCATGGCCGGTCTCTTTGAGCCGTGCGCCAAGACGGCGCTGCAGATCACCATGGGCAGCTCGAGCAAGCTGTAAGTCATGGAATACCCCTCCCCCTTCCTCGGCACCGTTCTTGGCCGTTCCGTTCCCGTCGTTTGGCGTTTTTGTATTTCCGTGACTGTTGGTTCAGTTGGGACCACCAATACGTAGCATAATCGTCTTTTTAATCTTGATATAGTTCCCGTCCGCGTGCTCGTTAGTTGCTCTTCGTTCCCGTCGCCGCAGCGGGCTGATTTCGGCGTTGATGCCCGCTGAAGTTGGTTGGGCGTTGTTGCTGGCTCAGAGCAAAAAGAACACGGCCAACCTGGCCAAGTCACACGCACGTGCATCTGAGCCTGATCACCTCGACCTCGTCGTCGGCGTTGGCCAGCAGAAAAAATATCCATTTTGAGCGCTGCAAATGACCATTTCCAAGACTCAGCAAGAACAAGACTTCCGGCAAACATGGACCGCGTGGTGTAACGGATCATGCACCGAACCGATTCAAGTGGCCGTGCGCGCGCTGGCCTACCAGCGGTCAAGGGGGATAGCCGCACTGTGGGGTATGTTGAAGACGCGCTCGACCTTAGCGCCAGAATCTCAAACCTCACGCGCGAATCATGATACCAACCTAGCTCTCTCGCAGCCCGAGGACCAGTTTGCTCGTCTGTTCGCCGACTTGGCCCAGCTCGCTGTGGCCAAGGATCAGCCATGGGGGAAGCGCAGCCAGGCGCTCCAATTCCTGTGCCTGTGCTTCCAGAGCATCGAGATTGACATGGTTCGCAGGGAAATTTTCCGGTACGAGCGCACGGTTCCCGCGTGGCCACGACGCTCCCGTCGAGCTGACCCCCGATTATGCCGATAGATTCGTGTCGATTTCCACTTGGTCCAACCTGTCATCTGACGCGCTGCGGCAAAAAAACCTGGCCAAGTCGCCAAACCTGCAAAAGCTGTGGAAGAGTGCGCAAAAAAAGCTCACCAAGGCGACCGGTGCCGACCGCGACCGACTCGTATTTCAGCAGTCATGGCTGACGAAGCTCGTCCTCGAATTGCACTCGTTGCTCGCGTCCTCGGCGGTAGCACTCGCGCCGGAACAGGCCTCATTTCTCGCCCAGCTGCTACAATTACTCATCGAAATCGAAAACCAGCTCCCGACGCGGCGGTTTGCGCACGCTCTGTTCATGGACTATGGAGTTCTCGCGCTGTGCGAGTCGGCGACGGTCGCAGATGATGCTGTGCAAAACTGGATCGCGATGCTGCGCGTCTTCTTGTTGTTCCAAGTCGACGAGCACACGGGCCAGGTGCTGATGAAAGAGGAGATGGAGGACCGCGTCGAAGACGAGCTCGTGGCGTTTCAGGACCTTGCCTACGCGCAGTTCAAGGACCAGCTCATGGACTTGGCCATGGCGCATCTTGGGCAGTTGCAGGATGCGGCGTTCCTCGAGGAGCATCTTGCCAACGCCCCGACAGACGTGCTCTTGCAGCTCATGCAGGCGCTGACGTTGCGCACGACCGATATGGTCACAGGCGCGACGCTTCCGCACACTGCGCTCGTCGCCATCTTGGTCGCGCACCTCGCCAAGCACGCGAACCCGCTTGCCGACCTCGCCGCGGTCCCGCTCTACCCGGTCACGGCCACGTCAATTGCCGACCGTGTCGTCCCGCCGCTGTCGCTGCAGTACCTGTCGCTGTCCGACTACCTGTTCCGGCACTACGCACTGTACCGGAAAGAGTCGGCGTATGCGATTACCGCTGACGTCGACGAAGCCGTGCAGCGGCTGCGGCCCATGTTTGATGCCGATCGCGAACTGCTTGAATTTCGTGGACGCAGCCGCATGGCGCTTGCGCCCGATACGGTGATTTTGACGCATGTCGGCCGCATGGCCGCGTTTGACACGGCGCCGACGCGCGTCGAGCTCGAAGTCAAGTACACGGTGGGCATGTACCGCCGCGAGATTGCGCGCGAGTGGGACTCGACGAGTAAGGGCGAGGTGGTGTTCTTGGCCGCGGTCGTGCCGCAAAAGAACGGCGGGTTCCGCGTGAGCCATGTTCGCGCGGGCGTCGTCGACGCGCTGCTGGCCTACGACGGTACGTGCGCCATTTACTCACATTACGCCGGTCAATTTGCTCGTGTAGCGCTGACACGTTCATCCTGTCACGATAGGCCTCCCGCTGCACGCCGACTGCTCTGAGCGCCGCGACCGCGACAAGTCCATGCCGTCCAACCCGGCGCAAGCCGACCACCGCACGCTGCGCATTCTCATGGATCGGCACCAATATCATCTCGACGCCAAGGCGCAAGCCGGCCAGTCCGAGGACGCTATTTACGGCACGCTCAACGTGCTCGTGCGCCGCGACCGCCGCGAAAACAACTTTTCGGCCGTCCTGGACTGCATTCGTGAATGCTACTTGCACAACACGGCGCTACCTACGTGGCTCGCCGACGCCTACTTGGGTTACGGCGACCCGCGCAGCATGCACTATTCGCATTTTGACGCTAACAAGAGCGTTCACTTCCACGACACGTTCCTGACCAAGGAGCACTTGCAGGCGTCGTTCCCGGGCAAAGTATGTTGGCTGGCCCTTGTGCTTAGCTTGCTCTCCAAGACGTTGCTTCTCACCCGCAATTTTCCCAATGTAGACGATCCATTACGACGGTGATCGCACCGACCGGCTGACGCTGCGATTCGACGGCCCAAACGACATTTATGTGACGCGGCACGAGCAGACGCCTGCTGGCCCCTTCCAGGCGACGCTGGCACCAGAGAACAAGATCCCGTTTACACCAACGCAGGTCGATGCGATTCGTGCTGGGTCGTCGGACGGGCTGACGTTGCTCGTGGGTCCGCCCGGGACCGGCAAGACTGACGTGGCCGTGCAAGTTTTGTGCAACTTGTACCATGCGCGGCCGGGCGAGCGCATCTTGTTGCTCACGCACAGCAACCAGGCACTCAACCAACTGTTTGAGAAGCTCATGAACCTCAACCATATTCCGGAGCGGCACTTGCTGCGGCTGGGACATGCGGATGATGAGCGGATCAGCGAGTATGATCAGTATGGCCGCGTGACGCATTTCATGGTACGTGGTGATGGTGGGTTCGGTGCGCGAGCGTTCTGTAGTGCTCACGTTGCATCCTCGTCTGATAGACTCGTCGCGCCGCCCTGCTCGAGCAGGTTCAGGCACTGGCCACGTCGCTGCAGATCCCGGGCGACCACGCGTTTTCGTGCGAGACCGCCGCCGCGTTCTTCAAGGTGCACATCGATCCGCGGTGGGCTACATACGAGCGCGCGCCCAAGACCACGACAGCCGACGTGACGGCCGCGTTCCCGTTCCTCGCGTTCTTCCAGCACCTGCACGAAACCACGACGGGCACGACGACGCCGCTGATCACGCCCGACGCAACGGCCGCCGACGCGCTGGACATCATTGCTGGGTGCTGGGCGCACCTGCAGTCCATCCGCAAGGACGTTGAGCAATCGCGCGCGTTCGAAGTGCTCAAGACCGACCGCGACAAGGCGAACCTGCTTCTCGCACGCGATGCGCGGATCGTGGCCATGACCACGACCTACGCGGCACTGAAACGGCGCGACTTGCTCGAGCTCGGGTTCACGTTCGAGTCGCTCCTCATGGAAGAGGCCGGGACCGTGCTCGAGATTGAGACCTATATCCCGCTCTCGCTCTCGCCAAGCCTCAAGCGCGTCGTCCTGATTGGCGACCACCACCAGTTGCCGCCCGTCGTGCAGTGCCCCGACCTTGCGCACGTCGCCGAGTCCTTGTTCGTGCGCCTCTTACGACTTGGAGTCCCGCCCGTCATCCTCGACCGCCAAGGACGGTCGCGCAAAGTCATTTGCGATCTCTACCGGCACGTCTACCCGGGCCTCGACCACTTGCCCGTCGTGGAGGCCATGGACGCGCACGCGAACCCGGGGTTCCAGCACGTGTTCCAGTTCCTGCACTTGGCCGAGACCGACGAGGTGCAGCCCGTCGCACACTATTTCCAGAACTTGGGCGAGGCCGAGGCCGTCGTTGCGCTCTACCAAGTGATGCGGCTGCTGGGTTACCCGAGCGAGAAGATCACGATCCTGACGACCTACAACGGGCAGCGCGCGCTGATCAAGGAAGTCATGAGCCAGCGGTGTGCGGCAAACCCGGCGCTGTTCGGTACCTGCCACGTCACGACCGTCGACAAGTACCAGGGGCAGCAGAACGATTACGTGCTGGTCTCGCTCGTGCGGACCAAGAGTGCCGGGCACGTGGCGGATATGCGCCGGTTGGTCGTGGCCATGTCGCGCGCGCGGTTGGGCCTGTATATCGTGGGGCGGCTTGATTTGCTCCGCAAGGTACCGGAAATGCGCACGACCTTGGATTTGTTGGCGGCCAAGCCGACAGACGCGTGGCATTTGGTCCCGAGCGAGCGGTATGTGAGCGAGGCGGTGCGTGCCGCGGATGAGGCGGCGCCGAAGGACAAGGTGGTCAAGGTCACGAATGTCGCGCAGATCACGGAGCTCGTGGCGAATTTGGCGCAGGAGATTGAGTTGGAGCAGATGGATGTGGATATGGAGTAGCGGCTGCCAAGGAGGTTTGGATTTTTTTTTGTGCAGGTCGGGTTTGAATGATGTTTTTTGTATTCCTGCTCAACGGCCACACACAAGCTCCCAACGAGCTCGTCAAAAATGACTGCGCGCCGATTTACAGCTTGCTGAAGCGCGGCGTCTGCTTGGTCAGGACCGAGGCCGCGGCCATGATCACGTCCTGCGACTGCAGCTGCGACGCGTTCCACATGGCGATTTGGCGCAGGCCGTCGGCGACCGAGTGGTCGCGCGAGTAGTTGAGCGCGACCCTAGAATGGCAAACTAGTCGTGAGCGAACATGACAAGCAAGAACGGAGGCGAGTGAGGGTGTGAGGGGCGTACTTGGTGCCGTTGATGGCAATCGGGCTCTTGGAGGCAATGATCTCGGCGATCTCAAAGGCCTTGTCTGCAAACCGAGTGAAGCGTCAGATTGCGAGGTTGCCTCGCATAGATCAAAGGAGGTGGGGACGTACCCATGGCGGCCTTCTTGTCGGCGACAACGTGGCCAACGAGACCAGCGTCCTTGGCTTCGGCAGCCGAGAAGGTGCGGCCAGTCAGGGCCCACTCGCGCACGGTCGACTGATTGCCGACAATCTGTGGGGCAAGAGTCGCGTTCCCGTGAGTTTGGTCGGTCATTGCGATGCCGAATCGAGAGCAAAGGCCACCAACCTTGGGCAGGCGCTGCAAGGTGCCGATGTCGGCGGCCATGGCCAAGTCAACCTCCTATGAACAGGTGGACAAGGTGGTCAGAAACGACGACAACAAATTGTGCCGATACGAGTGGGATCGGTCATCGTACCTTGACGGAGAACGACGCGTCCTGCGTGCACACGCGCATATCGGCCGAGCAGATCATGTCAACGCCGCCACCAATGCACATGCCGTGGACGACGGCAATGACGGGCGCGCGGCACTCGTCAATGGCCGTGAAGGCGCGCTGCCAGCGCTGTTGAGTTGGGGCGAGAGAAGAGCGACAATGTGAGCACCAGAACATTGAAGCGACAGAGATTTAGTACGGAACACGTACGTCGATCAGGTTCATGAACAGCAGGCCACAGCGACCAATATCCTCGTGCTGCGGGAGCATGCCCGACTGCACGGCCTTGAGGTCGAGCCCTGCCGTGAAGAGACGCGGGTGCGCCGACGCGAGAATAATGGCGCGCACGTCCGGGTCGGCGTGGAGCGCCGAGAAACAGTCTTGGACGTCGACAAAGAACCTTGAAGCAAGTGGAGGTCAGCATCGAGAGCAGGTTAATTGCGCAGCCGCGGCAGGGACCAGGAGCGTACTGGTCGTTCATGGCGTTGAGCGCGTCGGGCCGGTGCAGCTCGACGAGCGCAATGTTCGGGCGCGGCGTGGAGACGCGGATCGTCGCGTAGGTCTTGTTAGCCATGGTGGTGGCGGTGGTGGTGGTGGTGGTGGTGTGCGGGTCGACCGACGGGAGAGCAGCAGGGGAGTGCGGCGATTGTTGGTGCTGACGGCGCGTGGCGGGCCGTATTTATGGTGGAGAATGTGCGCGACGCTGCAGGGATGCTTTGTCCGGGACAGTCGGTCAAGTTGTCGCGATCGTGCTGGTGGTCGGGTCAGTCGGGTCGAGCGCGTTGGTCCACGCTCGGGTTGGTCGGCTCGATTTCATCATTTCAGAGCGGTTGTCCCGCGGCAGAAACAAGGTGTCCCGCACCAGCAAGCGTGACTGGCACGCGGGGGGCAGATGTGCCCCCACCGCACGCTGGCTGGCATGGGGCCTGCACGGCGCTGCACCTGGCGCTGTTACTGCAGGCCGCTCCATCACCGACACGGCTGTGCACCACGAAACAACGGCCGGTCAAGAACCGCGACGCGCTCCCGCTGCAAGACGACCTGCCGCGCTCGCACGCGCTCACCTTGCCGCTGCGGCTGCCAACTCAGCAAGACGGCTGTGCCACGAACCACGCCGCTGATCGCCGCCCGACCCGTTGTCGCCGTACTTGGATCTCGCCGCGCACATGTCCTCAACAGCAGCGAGCACAGCGGCAGGAGCACCGGGCGCGGCGCCCGCACCGACGCGGCCTATTGTGCGCAAGGTCTACTACAGCCTGCCGCTTGAAGCAGGGCCCAAAGATGAAGTCGGCCATCGGCTCGGCATCAACGCCATCACGCCTGCGCCCATGGGCACGGCCGCACGCACGGCACTTCTTTCCGGTGGGCGCGACGGCACGATCATTGGGTGGGACGTGCGTGCCGCCAGGCTGCTGACGGCATCCGCTGACGATGCGGCGCCACGACCGCGCGCGACTATGGTGCTGCGCGGCCACATGGATTGGATCAACGCGCTCGTTGCGCCGGCATTGCCGAGCCATATTCCGACTCGTACGCGTCTGACTGTAATCAGGGTGTCGTGGTGGAGGTGGTGGTGCTCGGCGTTGCGCCTGTCGATAAGCCTGATCTGATCATTCCTGTTCTTCTGATCGTTTCCAGTCGTCTCGGCCTCCAACGACCGCTCGGTGCGCCTGTGGCGACTCGCGTCCGCGCCCGACTACGGCGACATGAACGACGATGAGGACGCCGATGGCGACGCGCTCGCACCACCGCCCGTCATTACTGCGGCAACCAGCACCGTGCTCGGCCACCACAACGACTACGTCAAGTGCCTCGCCTACGCGCCCGGGCCACAGTGGGTCGCCAGTGGTGGCCTTGACCGAAGGATCGCGCTCTGGGACATGAAGGCCGACATCGGAGCACCCGTATCCTGGTGTACGTTGTTGCGCGCTGCGATTTGGAAAACGTGTGTTGAGAATGGTGGCTCACCCAGGGGTGTTCCCGCACCGTGCAGTATCCCTCCCCGACGCGACTCCGAAACAGTCCATTTATGCGCTCGCCACGCACCCGAGCGGGTCCCTGATCGCGTCCGGGTCGCCCGATAAACTGATCCGGCTCTGGGACGCGCGATCTGGCAGGAAAGCCGGCCAGCTTCTTGGCCACTCGGACCACGTTCGCTCCCTGCTCATTTCTGACGACGGCCGACTCCTCCTTTCGGCGTCGAGCGACACGACCGTCAAGCTCTGGTCGCTGCACACAAACCGGTGCCTGGCCACGTTTGCGCACCACCAGGACTCGGTCTGGACGCTCTGCGGCGCACCCGACACGGCGTTTTACTCGGCGGGGAAAGACGGCGTCGTGTTTCGCACAGATACGAGACACCCGGGGACGGCGGATGGACTCGGGTCGCGCGCGCTGTTCTGCGAAGACTCGGTGGGCGGCGTGCACTCGGTCCTCGCGCACGACGGGATCGTGTACGCGGCGACGGCAGCGTCCCGGCTGCGCGGGTGGCGCGACGTGGAGCCCGGCGAATTGCGGCCCAAGTCGTACGACATGGACCCGATTGCGTCCGACGACGACGAGACCAATGGGGAAAGTGGGGATCTCGTGCACCCAATGAGCCCGAAGTCGCCGACAGCTGTCGGGTTTGATCTTGCTCGAAAGCCCGTCATTCACCGAACGGCGACGGCGGGCGGTGCGTCGGCTGCCGCTGCTGCACCGAGCTCCCTGCTTGCGTTTCCGCCGATGGCGCTCACGCAGGACCCGGCCGATTTGGCGCCGTGGTCAACGTCGGCGACCCCACCCGTCTTGCGCAAGGACGCGCTCGTCGAGTTCCCAGGCCAGCACGGCTTGATCAAGCACTGCATGTTGACGAACAAGCGGCACGTGCTGACGCTCGACTCAGCGGGCAACGTTGACCTCTGGGACATTGTCCGGTGCGTGCGCATCATGTCCTATGGCCGTGTCGATTTCCAGACGACGATTGCCGAGATCAACCAACCGGAATTCGCCATCAACTGGTGCACGGTCGATACTAAGATTGGCACGCTCTCTGTGCTGCTCTCCGAAACGCGGTGCTTTGACGCCGACATGTACGTGGACGAGGCTGGGGTTGACGGCGTCACGTACCAGCCCGACCAGCGCACGAATTTGGGCCGATGGGTGCTCGTCTCGCTGTTCCGGCACATGGCCGCGGTCATCGACGCCGAGCGCACGCGGCAGACGGCGGTTCCCCCGGTTCCGCCC
This sequence comes from Allomyces macrogynus ATCC 38327, assembly GCA_000151295.1. Lineage (NCBI taxonomy): Eukaryota > Fungi > Blastocladiomycota > Blastocladiomycetes > Blastocladiales > Blastocladiaceae > Allomyces > Allomyces macrogynus. The sequence goes on along the minus strand of GG745328.1, from coordinate 2,613,058 downwards.
GTACCGAACGGCACCGGCGCGCCGCAGGCCGCGGACCCGCCGAGCGGCGAGTATAATGCGCCGCCGGCAGATACCGACCACGATGACGATACGTGCGATAGGGACAGCGACACGAAGGACTCGGAATCGACGACCGGGGGCAGTGTCGCGCGTGGGCGTGGGATGAGCCGCAGCACATCGTCGCCCAGCATGGTCGACGCGTCGGGCGAACCCGTCCCGCGGCGCCAGCGCAGTAGGTCGCAGTCGCTCGTGAGCCGGCTGCGCCGGTTGTCTCTCAAGCATTTGGGCCGCGTGCACCTCGACGACCAGCCGCCGCCCGCGGTCCCACCGACACCGACGGCGGCAACGTCGACGGCAGCTGCGGGGAGCAGTGGTGAGTCGGTCAAGAGCGCGATCTCGGGCGTGTCGAACCCGGTACCGGGTGCCGCGACCAACGACGCGTCCTCGGCCGCAGGAAGCGATTCTCCAACGACTGCCGCTGCGCCCGCCGCGGTCCCCACCCCTGCTGCGACCATGACCGCGCCGAGCAGCACCGCACCCCCCGGCCCACCACCTCCACCCGGCCCGATCGCGATCCCGGACAACACGGTTCTCGCCATCACCGAAGAGGAATCGGCCGACGCGTGCAGTTCCGCGGCGCGGTGGGTCGGCACCGTCGGATCCACTGCGCGCGATCGCTCCGCCATCGACGCCGTCTCCCCCACCTGGCTGCGCAACGTTCTTTACGACGACATTATCCCATTGCGCGATCCCGTCAAGATCGGCTTTGTCTTGACGGCGATGCCCGGGTCCGGGTTGCCGGAACTGCGTGCGCCGAATTCACGGCTCTTGGCGCACCGGCTCGTGCGCGTGCGCCGGATTCTCGCGTACATTGTGGAAAACTCGAGCATAGTTGTGCCCGATGGGGTCGCGGTCGAGGATTACTTGCAGTTGCTGTTCCAGGGGCAGCCTCTGAATCCGCTCAGTACGTTGGCGACCGTGCGGACGTACCTGTGGCGTGCGGGGGCTGATGGGGATATGCTCGCGCAGTACCGGATTCATCCGAATGCGGCCGAGGCTGTGGCCGCCGTGGACGGGGCCAGGTCGGTGAATGGATCGTCTTCGGCCGCGGAAACGTCGGGGAGCGACGCGACGGCACCGTCGGCGGTCGGGTCCGAGGCGTGATGATGGATGGGATAGGTGTGGAGGGACGGCGCGTGTTTGTCGCCAGTTTTGATGCGCAGGTCCGCTCCCCTGGATCCCGCCGATGTGGAATACATGTACCGTAGTTGCTTGGTCGCAAGGGCGTGAGGGAATGGCGTCGACGCGTGGTGGCGGTGGTGGTGTGCTGCTAGGCAGTTGGTGCCGCCAAATGTGATTTGATGCCCAACGTTCACAAATGTTGCTGCATCAGACCCGCGACCAAACACTTGGCGCGACGTTTCTCGACCAAAGCGTCAGCCCCACACCACCATTCAATGATTCAATCAGCAGCTGCATTTGCCGTACTCGTCACAATCGCCGTCGCGCTATGGCACCAGTATGATCAGCACACGAGCGTCACCTCGTCCATTAACCACATGGCCGGCCAAGGTTCGCCATCTGTCACGTTCCCAACACGCTCGACCGTACTCGCCTATGTGACACCGTGGAACGCGGACGGTTTTGCCCGTGCGCTCGAGCACCATACCAAGCTCGACTACCTCTCCCCGGCCTGGCACACGGTTCGTTATGCTGAGTACGTCTCGGGGCCGCGCATGCTTTCTTCTTTCAGATTCGGCCTTACGAGCGCGCCATTTCTCCAATAGGGACAAGTACCACCTTGTCCCTTCGGCCGAGCGCAACCAGACGTGGCTCGACGCGCTTGCGCGCATCCCGCGCGACCAGCGACCACAACTCGTGCCGCGCGTCGTGCTGGACGGACTGGCCGTGCCAGAGCTCTCGATGCTCGTGTATGACCAGGAGGGCGCGCATGCGGTCCAGTTCGCGTCGATACTGGTCGATACGTGCCGTGAATTGCAGTATGACGGCGGTATGAAAAGACGCGATCTGCTCCCTCCGCGCTGGTGCTGAACTGACCTCAAACGTGAAAGTGGTCCTGGACGTGGCGGCAATGCTGCCGCACCTGAACCCGGTGCTCCAAGTGGTGGGGAAGACTCTCCACGCAGCCAACTGCAAGCTCTTCATTTCGCTGTCCCCAATGGGAACGGGCGCCGAGCCCAGAGACGTAATGGCGGCAATCGCAGATTACGTTGACGGGTTCAGTCTCATGACGTACGACTACTCGACCGCGCGGCGCCGGATCGGGCCCAACGCGCCGCTGCCGGGTCGAGGAGCACGTCGACCGGTCCACTTGAGCGCGCTGCTTCTCTACTGCCGCGCGAACCTCACTTGACCACTTTTCTCCAGGCTCTGCCCACCGCCCACCGCACCCTGCGACCACCTCCTTGTCAGCCTCAACTTCTACGGGATGCAGGCCGACAATGCCGTCGTGTCCGGCCTGCCGACCAAGTTTGACCCCGTGCGCGGCGGTAATGTTGCGCAGATACTCGCCCCGGCCAAGTCGTGGACGCGCTCGTGGGATGAGGATGCGGCTGAGGACGTGATCGAGGCGCGAATTGACACCAAATCGGCCGCGCTGATTTGGTACCCGACGGCACGGAGCATGCGGATGCGACTCGATGTCGCCCGGCGCGTGGGCGCGTCGATTTGCGTTTTGGGAGGCCGGGCAGGGACAGATGAGCTAGTGCGTTTCAGTTTCGAGTCTGGAGGTTTGGTGCAACGACACGAGTGATCACCACTATCTCCCCGATCCAATACTGGAACGCGTTGTAGAAAAACATGAATGTACATTCATTTCCCTACCCCGCCATCACTCCACCTTGCGGCGAAACGCCTTGACCTGTTGGTGCTTGTGCAGGAGCACCGCGGCCAGCAACCCCACCACACACAAACCCGCGCACATTTGCAGGACCTGGTCGACCGGGTCAGTCCCGACCCGTGCGAGAACCGAGACCACGAGCAAGTTCAACGGAACTTGGAACACGCTCATGGCGGTGCCGCGCACGGCGTCCGGGATGATACGCGAGCGCAGTGCCGAGATCGCGGGGAAGTATAGGCCGACGGCCATTTCGAACACGCAGAAACTGAAAAACGTGCGTCCGAGGGACTATGTTCAGGGAAGAGAGTGAGCAGGCGGGACAGCGAGTTGGAAAATGGAGGGTAGAGAACAAACCTCGGATGCTGATGACGCGAGTAGGGACGTGAAGGCGAGGATCAGGGCCAGGACAGCGAGCGGCTCGCGTGGGAGGTGCGGGAAGGCGCCGCACAGCGATGACCCGGCCATGGAAAAGACCATGAACGTGGCAAAAATGATACCGAATGGGAGCGCGCCGTTCGACTCTGGTAGCACTGGGGAAAGCATGAGTGATGAACGGTTTCGAGGACGACGAGCCCGAGAAGAAGGATAAAAAGGGCAAACCATTCAATGCGTCCAACGCGGGACCATACAGGCACACGAAGCCAAACATGGCGCTCTCGAAACACGCTTGGATCGTCCCCACCAGCACAATCGATACATCTACGAGGCCACCACACAGCGTTAGATCGGTGTCAATCCTCATACGAGTGTCTTGAGTTCGCACCGGCGCGAATCGCACGAGCCAAGCTCTTCCACTGCCCAGATCCGGCCGTCGTGCGGCCATAGTTCTCGTTCCACGTCGTGGCGATCACCAATGCGCTGACCAATGCCGGGACAATGGCGAGCAAAAAAGGCGCTCGGCTGGTCTCCGCCAAGTCGGTTACAAAGTTAGCGAACAAACCGGCCAGAATCGCCATGCCGCTGTTGAGCGTCATGGCCATGGAAAAGAGGCCGCCGAGGGCGTCGGGCGGGTACCCTAGCAGCAAGCGGAAGCGCATCAGGTGGAGAAGCGAGCTAGAATGATAGGGAAAAGATTCGTGGGCACCTCGAGCGAAAAACTCGCTCGTCATCCAGGCCTCAAAGACCGAGTAGAGGAGCGCTGTCGAGACACCGCCAAACAGCCGACCGATGATGAGGAGTGGGAGGCTTCTCGACTGGATGCAGAGACAGCTCGCACACATGACGACGGGAAACAGCAGGCATAGTCTTTTCCGGCCCCTGGTCACAGAAAAAGTTGAATCGTGAGCAAAACACGGATGGCATCTTCGGGGGGAAAAAAACAACATGATTCAACGGACCACTTGTCGCTGAGACTGCCAATGAATGACCCCTAACCCGCAAGGGACCAGAAAAGCATGAGCAAACGCCGAATCAAGGTGACGAACGAGGTGGACTCTACCAAAATTCCGCTTGACAGAAACCCGACCATGTTGAGGGTCGCGATCCAGCTCAGATCAAGACCATGCTCGAGGTACACAGCGTAGAGGTACGGTCCGAAGAGCCAGTCGCTCGCTAGACGTGATCCGCAGCGAGAAGGATTGAGGTTCTGTAAGCGTGATGTAGGGATAGGACGCTGTGTCGCGCTGCATCGCGCTGCTCCGAAAAAACCGCACCATGAACGAGAACAAACACGACGACGTAATTGGTCTGGAATGCAGCAAAACCGCGCGCCTGGCCGTTGGCACGGTCGTTCCCGGCCGCATGCGCCGACGGGGCATCGAGTGGCCGCTTAGTAGACAACCGCAAATTGTGGAGCAGGAGCAGACCCGCCACGACTGACGCGGCGATGAATGATTCTGTAAACATGACCGGCGGCTGGATTTATCGCGCTTGGGCAGGCAAGCTGGAAGTCGACGGGTAGTTCCGCTAACAGTCTTGAACCGTGGCGATAAGAATGCGTGGCTCGACAAGCTAGCAACTGAGCTCAGAGTGCGCCCAGTCCAGTCGTAGTAGGGTGCGGGTTGTGGTGGTTACCGTTGGACGCGTCGCGCTGGCGCGCCGTTCGTGTTTTCGACCAGCAGTTTCACGCCACGACATCACCATCCACAACCGTCAACACTCGACTTCGATTTACCGTTGCATTTTCCAAAAGCATAACCAGAGCCGGCTCTAAACAATAAATGCCGTTATTTTCAAGGAGCTTCGCAGCGGGAAACGACGCGTTTTTCATACATGAAGGTCGGTCGGCAGGTGCTGTCGAGCCCCGCAACATTCATTGAGCGTTCAGTGCCTTGTCGACGGAGAAATCAACGATAGTGATAGCGACCTGCTTGACCACCACTTGCTGCAAAATCATGTCCTTTCAGAGAAAACCATCCCCGGTAATTGTCTCACCGTCAAGGCAGAAGTCGCTTCGTATGCATTTCTGACGCCGGCGTCCAAATTCGACACAGGTTCAGCCGTCGCTGCCACTGCAAATGCTCCTGTCGTTCCAGGAAACGGCATTGCCCTTGATGGTCGTGGCAAACCTTGGATCCTTGGCCTATAAAGGTGCATTCCCCGTAGTTCTTACCAAGACCGCAGACACAAACGTACTGGCCATCGTTACGTTGAACAGGATGGCTATTGCCGTACCCAAGGAGCGCATTTTCCGTGGAAATTGCGCTCGCCGTCCTGCAGCTCCCCATCGAAATGCTCCGGCTGCTCTTCGGTTCGTCCACGTCGCCCTTGCCATCTGCCCTGTGCGGCACGCAACCCACCCACTCATCGCGCGGCAATGAACTGACGTCTGTGTTTTCAGGGAGCAAGGGCAACCTCCTCGAATCAATTCCGCCGCTTGTCGTCTACGTTGTCATGTCGCTGCTCACGCCATTCCTGTCTGCCTTCTTCATGGTGTGGCAGACCTACGTGTGCGATTATTTCGCAGTCCGGATTTGCTCGCAGACTCTCCACTCACCCTTTGGGCGATGCTGAGTAGTTTGGCGCTCGATCAGTGGATCCACGCGGTTTTCTTGGCCCTCTCAGGCGTTCAGTTCCTCATGGCCGTGAACTTGGCTGTGCAGCTGATTCGGTTCCGAATTTGAATCAATTCTTGCCATATTTTTCGGTGGACTGGCTCGCTGCGCGGTGCGTACTCCCTGTTGAGCTCTGCTGGCCCGGGTCGCGCAGTGACACGTAGAGCACAAGCCAGCTTGAAATGGATCGACGCGGTCACGTTTTGTCGCATTCAGTGTCTCCACTGCCTCCCAGCCTTTCGGTCGCGATCAAGTTGATGAGCCGCCGCCAACCATGGCAGCGACACACCTTTCTTGATCATCCTCGACCTGCTGCAATATATTCAGCGCATTGTTTCGAAGTCAGCAAGCGAAGCCGCCGATCTGTCCGTTGCTCGCGTCGCGCGGCATACTCCGACCCGCACGACCAGCACCTGATTGATCCCGTGAACCCGCGATTGAAAGAACAACCTCATTGACGAGGAGCGCGAGATGGGGTTTATGTCGGCCATTACGTCGTTCCTCGGCCGTTATCGTTCCCGCAAGGCGTCGCTCCTGGTCGTTGGGTTGGACAATGCCGGCAAGTCGACGATAGTCCAGTATTACAAGCCCGATTCGTCGCGCGTATGTCTTTTGTCGGCCCAACAACACATTGTTTATTCTGCACCCTAACTCGAGGGCCGTTGAATTGACCGCGGCGTCGCAGGTGCCAGCCGATCAAATCCCGCCAACCGTCGGGTTCCACGTACGGCCCCTCCGGCCATCGCGACCAGGTGGACAAGTCGCTCACGCACTTCTCGCACCAGATTGACCGGTTCACGCGCGACCACGTACAGCTGACAGTGTTCGACATGTCGGGTAGCGCGCGGTACCGCGATTTGTGGCCGTACTATGCCGCTGAGACCGACGCGGTCGTATTTGTGATTGATGCGGCCGACAAGACGCGTATTGAGTGCGCGAGGCGAGAGTTGCTCGATGTGCTCCACAATTCCGGTGCGTTGTGTTGGGCCGGATGTTGGGCCCGATTGGAATGCTGGCGTGACGCGATGCGCGGCAAGTAGAGCTCAAGGTGCGCGAGTGTCCGTTCCTGTTTCTGTGCAACAAGTGCGACATGGCCGACACGATGCCCGCGGCAGAGGTCGCGGCGATTCTCGGGCTCGACGCGTTTAAGGACCGGTCGTGGTATATCTGGTGCGTGTTTAAGCATGTCTGGAACGAGAATGTGGTCTCACTCCTGGATTCGTTGTCGAGTCCAGCGAATGTAGCGCGCTGACGGGCCAAGGTCTCAGCGAAGGCATGGCGTGGTTGATTGGTTCGTTCACCAGACTCTCCACCTGCACCTCGCGTCCACTCGCTGACCGACCGTTCCCTGGTTTCCAGAGCAACTGTCCGTGGCGAGGTGAAGACTAGCGCGACTCGCGGCAGATTTGAAATCTTCTCCATCTGTTCCCCTTTGGTTACAATAAATGCGGTCGTATTCCAATGTACAGCACTCCAATTAAACTCTTGATCCAACACTCCCCCTCTCCCCTCTCTCTCTCACGACTCGGCCGCCAACGCAGCCGCGGCTTTGGCCGCCGCCTCTTCCAACAACCGGCGCCGGCGACTCTTACGCACGGGCATTTCCATGTCGGGCACGGGCATCCCAATCTCCCAATCGTCGCGCCAGGCCAGCAAAATCGCCTTTTCCGGCTCAAGGTCTTCGACGTGACACATGCGCGCCACGCGCACGTGGTCGACACACAGGTCATTGACGACAGGTTTCAGGGCTGAGCGCACGGGAATGCGCTGCATCACGAGGTCGCGCACGTTTGGGGTCACGGGCGCGTCGAGCGCAAGCACGGGCTCCCCGTGGAACTCGTACAGGTGGTAGCACGCAAACGCGCGCGTGACAGCGGTCGTGATCCCGGCAGCGGCCAACTGCTTGTCGAGCTTTTTCCAGGCCTTGCCAGAGTCGCGCGGGAGAATGCGCACCGAGTTGTGTGCGAGGTCAAACGTGACCGACTTGGTGGTAGTGGTGGTGGTGGTGGTGGTGGTGGTCAGGGCAGGCTTGCGCTCCGCGGCGAGCTGCGTTGTGTAGATGTCAAAATCAATGGCCGAGTCGTGCGACGACGACAGGAGCGGGTGGTGCGCGTCGGTATCACCGACGACAGCCTCGTCCTCGTCGCAGTCTGTCACATCGAGCTTGCTGAACCGCAACTCGAGCGCGGCATCGTCTTCGTCTTCGTTGAGGTCGACATCGTCGACTTCATGCATGAGAACCGCGGCACGGTCAAGCACGCGCGTAGTGGCGTGCACAGCGGCCGACGGAAGCTTGAGTGCGTCGCACCGGCGGCGCGTCGGGCTGGTCGTAGCGGCAGCTGAACCGGTGGAAGCGATCTGAGCGGGGCTCGTGACAATGGCCAGCGGGGCCGAGGGCTTGGCAGCCGGTCGGCCGGCATGATGGTTGTGATGCTGGTGTCGATGGTGTCGAGCAGTCATATCGGAGGTTCGATGGGTGGGTGGACCAGCGGTGAAGTGACTTGTCGGGCCCGGGCGAGCATGCAAATGCGGGGGCGCGGAAAAGGAGAGCAGACGGGCCGGCAAACCACGCGCGCGATGGAGACGGGCGAGGGCACAGCGGGACGGACAGAAGGTGAGGAGGCACTCGACGGGGCGAGGCCGGGGCGCAGGAGCGGAGCGGGTGCGTGGGGGGCGGCGCGAGCTTGGATCGGTGTCGTTGGTCGGCGGCAGCGGCGGTGAAGTCACAGCTGGGAGAAGGGGGAGCGGCGACCTTTTATAGCGCGTGTCGTGTTGCTCGGTGTCGATGCCAAGGCGAGGTTTGGGTGACAGGAGGCCGAGCGGACAGAACAGAAGCGAAGTTTGGATGGTGCGATGGATGTGCCGACCAACAACACCACGCGCGCGCCTCGCGGTCGGATGACCAGCGACAGCTGGCCGGCCAGCCACGACGCCGCGGCAGGTGACTCCGTCAAGCAAACCCCGACTTCATCGACCGGCGTGCTTCGAGCTCGTTCCTCGCGATGCAACCATGATGCCTGGGCTCGCGGTCGATGGTCGATGAGCGTGCCGTGGCACACGGCCAAGATGAACCGATCATTTCTTTCGCTTCTTGCGCGCGTGCATGACCAACCGCGGCCAGGACCCGTCAGAGGCGCCGGACTCTCGCATGCAAGTGCATGCCCGCGCATCTCCCGCATCGCCGCCAAATCTGATCCGTGCGTGCCGCTTGTGCAGGCTGGTCTGGGGCGCAACCAAATCTTGGTCCCATCTCCAACGCATTACGCGGACACTTGGACTGACGCGAAAATTATCCTTGGCGACACGCTAACCGCACGCTTCCACCATCGCAGACGGGGTGGGGAGCGCCAGGCAGCAGGTCAACGCCCGCGACGCTGGCGGTCTCCCGTTGCTTGATCGCACCAGAACAACGAGCTGTAAGGCGCGCCAGAATAGACCGTGTTCATCACGCGCGACGAGCACGAAAACGGACGCCATGCGCCAGCGGTACATCGACGCGTGTTCAATTTCGCGCTGCTGGTTGCACGACATTCTCAAGAGACGCGCGAGGGAGGTCGACTGAAGTGTACGCGCTTGCGCGAAAAGCACGCGTTTCTGGGGGCAAATTGGCCCGGTTCATTGCGCGATCCAGCTGGTTGCATGCTGCATTGTGCTGAGCCAACGCGAAGGATTTTGTCTCCCGGCTGAAGATGTCGATGCACACGGGCTGGTCGCGATTGAACCGACACTGCGCAAAGCTGCAAGAAGATATTGGTGGGTCGAAAATTGTGATCTTTCGTTGATCTTCAGCGAGAGGAAGGACCGAAACGGACGGGAGCAAGTGGCTGTTGGTCGCCGGCTTGCGAGCTATTCATGGCCGTCAGCGCGAGCCATATTGGCCTCGTGGAGCTCGCGAAATGGATGTGAGATTGTGAGTCTGGTTGAACGAGACCGTACACGACAAGAACCAGGTGTGTGTGACGAGGAGTAGGGCTAAAATAAATGGAGCTAGTTCCATTACCCGATGCTGAGTCTTCTCCACCCGACACATTCTCAGTTCAGTCCCCCTACAACGACCCAGCACGAGTACGCGACCCATCTGTTGCCGCGCTCCGAACAGCCCCCTGCGCGGTTGCCCACGTCGCCGTCACCGCCCCAGCCGGCACGGGTGCTGCGCGGCGCACCTTAATCGTGGCCGACCGCGTCTGCCAGACGCTCTGGCACACCTTGAGCCAACACTTGACGCTGCACAGGTGCCACTCGAGCGGTACGAAATTGCCGAGCACGGCCTGCAGCGTCGCAAACCGGATCGTGTCGTCGCTCTGCGACGTTGTTCGCGGCGGGTAGTAAATCCCGGCCATGCACGACGCACACACGTCTTGCGGCACGGACAGCGCCAGGACCAGCGGCGTCGGCATGATCTGGAACAGGCAAAAGTACCCGAATGCCGATGGAGGGCTCGGGATCGAAGGGGTGAGTGGTGAACGCGGGTTGCTGGTCGCGAGACTCCAGCTCGTCGGGCTGGCACCGTCACTCTTGGTCGGGCTCGAGGCGGCCGACATGGGCCCGGATCGTGGGGTCGGCGGCGGTAGATCCTTGCACAGTTCGTCGGTCCGGTGCGTGCGGATGGACAGGTGGCGCGACGTTGCGGGTTGCGCGCTCTCGTCGGGTGGAGGTGTCGACGGAGATCCAACTTGCCGAGCGACCTCGGTTGGCGCGAGCATGGCGCGAATCCGATCGAGTATCCGGCGCCAAACCGACTGCGCAAACCGCACGTCGTTGTCACTCGAGGACGAGTCGCAGTTCGCGATCCGTTCTGCGACCTCGAACCCGTTCGGATCTCGGACAAACAAATCGTATCCGGCATCATGGTCCGCACCATCGACCTCCTCGTCGGCCATGTCCCAGTCGAGCAACGACAGGTCGAGATCCGTCGCGCGCGACCGTTGCAAACCGCCGTGCATCGCCTTGGGTGCCGGATTCTGACTGAAGAGAGCCGTGAGCAGCCGCTGGACCGCGTGGTGGTGGTGCGGGTCAGGCGCGGCCCCTTGCTCCGCAGCAGCAGCCGCACGCAGCTCGCCGACGAGGTGCCGCGCGATCCGGCGCGGCGACGGGTACTGGTAGTCGGGGCAATGGTGGCAAAACGCGTGCCAGTCGTGCGACTTGAGGTAGACGGCGGCCGCTTGCACGGCGAGCTTGCGCAACGACGGCGGTTGCGTGATCGGCTGGAAAATACGTGTCGTAGCGCGGGCAGTGCTCGATGCAGCTGTCGTCGTTGTCGTGCCCGCCAGCGCTGACGCAAACTGGTTGTTGTCGACCCACAGGCGCCGGAGCGAGGGCAGCGTCAAGAGTGTCGCGGGCAGACTCGTCAGGCGATTGTCGGACGCATCAAGAACGGCGAGGCGAGTGCACTGCGCGAGCGTCGAAGGCATTTCCGTGAGCTGGTTGCCGTTGATGTGCAGCTCCACCAGGCCCGCGAGGCATGCGACGAGCGGGGAGAGCCGTGAGAGCGCGTTGTGACTCACGTTGAGCTCGCGCAGGCTCGTCAACGACCACAAGGTCGCCGGTAGAGTTTCAAGGCTATTGCCGGCGAGGTTGAGAACCGTAACGCGGTCGGCGAGGAACGGCACGTAGGTGGGCGGGATCAGGAGCGTGTGCACGGGCGGCGTGAGGTGCGAAAGCGGCAGCTCGACGTTGATCACCGCGTTGTCGCGGCCGTGCTCATGTTGTGGAACCGGGACGCGGCGCACGTCTTGGGAAACGACCACGTCGTCACCTTTGCCCATGCTCAACGTCGTGACGACCACATCGGCTGAGCCGTCGTCGGCTCGGCGTAGTACCGCAACCACGCCCGCTGCCGAAAATGGCCGTGTCGATAGTCGTGGCAAGGTCATTGCCAGCTTGTGCTTGATCTTGCTTGGCAAATGATCAACTGGTAGCGGGCCGACTGGTGCGCGTTTGGCCGCAAAAGTGGACCGTTCGACCGTTGATAAATACGGGTTGCTCTTCCGTCGCTGTAGCCCTTGGGTGAAGTTGTCGCCTTGGACGCGGTACTGCTGCAATGCTGGGACTCGCGCTCGACGCGCGTTGGGGCACGATGATTGCAAGTTCTGGTCAGCTTGCGACGTTGACTGCCAGCTGGGGGCGGGGTTTGAGCTTTGGAACCACAACACAATTTGCAGTACGCTCTGCTCAGAGTTCTGACTCCTCTCTTGAACGAACCGTCAAATTTCCGCGACTCTCCAGCGCGACCCCTCACCATCGGCCTCTGACCACCTTCCTATCTCACAGCCTGATTCGCTCCGACAAGCGCCGCCACAAGGTCAAGTACCCGCCGGTCTTGCGCAAGTCTTCGGCCCCAGTCAGCGCGGGAGTCTTGTACGCGTTGGGTCCACCCACACCGACACCCGCCTGGTTCACCGTTGGCGATGGGGCGTTGACTCACTCGCACCTTCACGCTGCAGGTCCCTGAACAATATGAAATTTCGAGTACGTCTGTTTGTGGTCTGGCTCACCAAATAGATCAACCGTTGTACTCAAGTCTGGTCCACACCCAACGACATCGAGGAAATGACAACGCGAATATAGTCTAGACACGCGTTTCCGTTACCGTCACCCGCTTCAGCCCCGACAAGTTTCCACCTCAACCGCCCCCATCCATACGATATCCCCTACGAGATCGACACCCCCACCTCACGCCGACGCCTTCTGCGGCGCTGGCGCCGCGCGCTCCGCCGTCCCCACCGCGGTCGCAGGTCCCGCCGCCGCCGCTGCTGCTGCTGCCGCTGTCGCAGCCTTCAACTTCTCGCCGAGATCCTGGTAATACGCGAGGGACTTCTTGATTTGCGAGATGACGTTGACGTGGAGCTGCGGCAACACCGACCCGAGGTTCTCAAACAGCGGCACGAGCACAAACTGAATGAACCCAATCTGCGCGCCCGGCTTGGTCACCTTGTCGCGGTCCATGAATGGCGCAACGGGTAGACCCACGAGCTTTTCGCGGTCCGACTGAGCAAAGTACTCTTCGAGCAAACAGTCGAGCCAGGGTTCGGCCACGTCCGCGGGGCGCGCTTCGTTGGAAATGTCGGCACATTTCACCATCATGACGAGCAGCTACACCATGGCGGGTCAGCATCGATACCGGAGCCCGCGGCTGGCAATTAAGAGTCGTACCTGCGCCTTGTGCTCGACATCGGCAAACTTGAAATTTTCCGCGGTTGCCTTGAACTTTGTCATAATCTCGCCGTGCTTGGTCAAGTCGGTCGAGAGTACGCACCGCACAATGCCCTTGCGCACGTGCTCGTACTCCTTGTTCGACAACTGCGCGAATATGTTGCATTTCGGCGACCGCAAGATGCGGAACCCGACCGCGCAGTGGTGGTTCTCGAGCGGCGACTGGTCGTTGTAGATGATGGCCAATTCGGTGCGCGCGTTCACTTGGTAGGCATTGTTGAATCCGGGATGGTCGACGTCGTGGATGATGCTGTTGGTCGAGTTGCGCATGGTGAGCGTGGGGACGAGGAAAATGAGCAGAGGGGTGCGGAAGGGGAGACATACCAGGACACGAGGCCGATCAGCATCTCGATCGGGTCGAGCTTGGTCACCAAATCGCACTCGTTCAGCATCCCGTAGAACTAGAAACGAACGACATCGAGTGAGCATCGCGACCCGCGCGCGAACGCCAATGACAAGAGTAGTCGTACCATTTGTGTCACGCAAAAGCAATGCCGGAAATTATGAAACGGGTTCGCGTTATACGCATCCTTGATCGTGTGCAGGAACCGCTTGAGCGTGGCCAAGTCCATCTTGAACCGTGCGACGAGTCCGAGCTCAATGAACATGTGCTCAATGAGCGCCGCCATTTCGTTATCCTCCCACTGCCAGTTGTTGAATTGCGTTTGCTTGAGGTAGGCGACCGTGTCTGGCGTGAAAATGTACTTGGGCTGGTCGGCAAAGATGGGCTCCACCTTGGTGAGCCGCTTGAGCACGCGCATGCTCGGCTTGGGCGCCTTGTACTGCGTCATGATCAGGTTTTTCTCGGCGAGCTGTTTGGACGGGAAGAGACGGGGTCAGAAGCCGGTGGAGGGCGCAAGGCGTGGAGCGCAAACGAACCTCGAGCCGCTTCTGGAATGCAGCCACCTTGGCCTGGAGCCCGTGCAGGTCGCGGATCGGGTCCATGGCCTTGGACACGGCCGTCAGCTGCGCGTCGAGCACGGCGATCCGGTGCGGTGAAAACTCGGACCCGTTGTCCTGCTCGGGCACGTCCTGGCCGACTATCATCGCGACACAGAGTCAGTAACCAAGAGCAAGAGCGAAGGGGAACGGTGTCGATGCGTACTGATCTTGACCGACAGCTCGTACGGGTCCTCCTGCGAGTTGGCCGGCAACTGCAACCCAATCGGCATCAGCGCACCATCACCCTTGCGCAACGCCAAGATCACGCGGCTGTCGGGCTCCGCGACCTTGGCAACACTACGCCAGCCCACGCGTCAGCACTCTTCACCCATCAACTCCACCCACCACGCGACCGCGGTCCGTGCGTACCTGCACAGCGTCGCGCGCAAGTCGGCGCGCGTGCATCCCTGGTACACGAGGACCGGCGCTGGCGGGTCCGTGGTGCCGAGCACCTTGACGAAGATGCGCGTCGGTTCCGTCGTTGCCGCCGGGACGGTGGCGGCGGGCATGGTGGTGGTGGCGGCGGGCATGGTGGTGGTGGCGACGACGATGGAGCTGGCGGTCTGAGCGGTCGTGATGGCCGAGGCAAGCGTTCCTGCCGGCGGCGGCGGTGCGGGAAGAGTGGTTTGCGACGGAATTGCGCCCTCCGACTCGGAAGTCGGGCCCGTGCTGTCGGCGGGCGACAGCGCCAACTTGGGTGCGGGAGCGCTGTCTCGACGCGCCCTGCGGAACATGCTGGACGACGTGAGAGCAGCGATCAGCCATAAGTGATGCAGCGTGGACAGGCGGATGGCACGGTTGAACTTACGTTGGTGGATGAGGGCCGGGTGGAGGATACGACGAGGACGGTCGTGCGGTCGACGGCACAGTTGCGCCGGTGAGAGGGCACGGGAACGGCGCACTGATCAGTTGCAGCAACGTGGGGATCGTGACGGAAGTGGTCGTGATGGAGAGCTCCAGGCTGGAAGGCAAGACGGGACGCGGAAGCCCGAGCGAGCCAAGGTCGTCAGGTCGGAGAGGGTGAAGACGCAGGCGACGAGGGGAAGGCGCGGACGAAGGCAGCACCCGGCGAGCGCAGTCAGGGCAAATCGAATTACCTTCTTGACCGTGTCGAGCACGATAATTCGATCCTCGTGAGGAATCAGAGGGTGCCCAAGAGAATTCGTGGGCGTCGCGTGCAAAAGAGGGCGCGACGTGAACGGGGGTTGCAACGGCGCTAAAGGAGCGGGAAGAGAACTCGACCGGCTGGTGCGTCCAAGAAAAGACGGCTGTCCCAGGTCTAGGACCAAAGACGCGCGCAGCCAAGTTGCGGGTTCGAGTGATCGGAGAAAGGGGGAGCGGGTTGATTGCGGGAAGTTGCAGCGGAGAGTGGGCGCGAAGGCAGGGTTCGTGTCGGGGCGGTCTGCAGCGAGCCTGCAGGGAGAAAGGCGAACAGGTCGAGGGAGCGACACTGATTTGGAGCGTTCTTAGCCGTGATATACGCGATCACGGGACGCTACTAAATCACGATTTCAAGTCTCCACACCGACCAACCTGGCCTGCGGCACCGGCTCCTTCTCGTTGAGCCCTGCGGCCGGCGGGCGACGACAATTCGATTTTGCTGGGGAGGCATGGAACGACAACACGATTCCTCATTGGTGGCAAGATTGCTTGGGGTGATTGATGCATTTGAACAGAGAAAAAAACTACTACCTTCGTCGTCGTCGACACAATGCGCAAGAGCCAAATTACCAGCATCCATTTGCCCTCTCTCCGTTTGGGAGCGGGACACAATCGCCCATGCCGCTCTACAGCTCGTCGGGCTTCGGGATCCGGCCGGGCAGGTGGTAGTCTTCGTGCTTGCGGTACCTGCGCACCACCTCGAGCGCCGCATAGTCGAGAATCTTGGGCTTGGCGACACCACCATCGGCCAGCGTGCGCGCGCCAGCGAGCGTCGGCTCCTCGTCAATGTGCAACCGCTTGATCAGGTCCGGGTGGATCTTCGGGTACGGCGAGATCGCATCGACAAACTTGGAGTAGGTCTCGAACAGGAACTTGGGCGGGTAGGCCTTGGTCACGGGCTTGCGCGTCAGCTCAATCCACAGGTCGACAATCTCGTCGATCGTGTAGGCCTTGGGGCTAATGAGAGACGGGCGACATGGTCAGTTTCGCCAGAAACGCAGCACAAACTGGGCGAGAACAAAACGCCAAACGAACCCGAAGAGCTCGTAGGTCTTGCCCGCGGCCGTGCTGTCAAAGGCAATACCGGCAAGCACCGTGGCCACGTCCGAGACGTGCACGGGGCGGCGGATCGTCTTGCCGCCGTTGGGCACGGGCAGCGCCGGGAAGTTGCTGAGCCAGCCAATCAGGTTCAGCATCGTGTGGTCCTCGTGGCCGTAAATGTCAGCGCTGCGCACGATCGTCACGTCCGGGAACTCCTCGCGCGCGGCCACCTCGGCCTGCGCCTTGGTCTTGAAGAAGCCCGACGGCGAGTTCTCGTTAGCGTTGATGTGCGACATTTGCACCAGGCTGGCGACGCCCTCCTCGCGGGCGATGCGAGCAATGTGGCGCGCCGCGTCAACGTGCACGTTCTCGAACGTGTAGTTCTTGGTCTCGTAGTCGCGGCCAATCAGGTTGTAGACAACGTCGCTGTTGCGCACGCACTCGGCGAGCTCCTTGGCGTTGTAAATGTCAAAGTGCTGGATGCGGTACGTCGCCAAACGAGCAAGCGGTCAGTTTGACGGCAAACAAAGCAATCGCCGACTCAGACCTGGTGGAGAGCAACCGTACCACCGAGGTCATCTTGCCGAGGTCGCCCATGAGCTTGAGATGACGGTTCGAGTCCTCGTAACTGCGCCACGGCATCACGACCTGCGTGCCGACCTGGCCTAGGAAGCCACAGGGAACCGCGTCAGCCAGGAGAGCGACGAGACAAACGCTTGAACAAAATCGGTACCGAGGCGGTTCACGAGGTAACGGCCGACAAAGCCCGTGCAGCCGAAAACGGTGACCGTCTGGCCCGATGCCGACGAACGACCGCCGGGGCCATACTTGATGGTCACGGCGCCTAGAAACCGGCAGATCGAGCGTCAGCGCATGGTCGGACGCGCGATGCGGATACAAATGCTGGCCAATATGGTCGGATCACACCAGTCGGGCGGCGAGCCAGATCCGAGAATTGGCGCTAGATGCGATGTTGCGTCCCCGGTCAATCGTCAGCTTGTGGCACCCTTGACGGCACATTGAGCCCGTCGCATTCGTCGTCGTGGTAGTGCCGAATGATGGGCGCCTCGAGTCATACCACAAAGGCGCGCGCTACACGCCGAGCGAGGGATGTCCGTGTCAGTCTTGGGCAACTTTGCGTCGATGCAGGGCGCGCAAGCGTAGCACCGCCAGCACAACGTTCAGGATCCCATGCAATCAAGACGGGCCCCATCAATCCAAACTGCCAGCTTCCAT
This sequence comes from Allomyces macrogynus ATCC 38327, assembly GCA_000151295.1. Lineage (NCBI taxonomy): Eukaryota > Fungi > Blastocladiomycota > Blastocladiomycetes > Blastocladiales > Blastocladiaceae > Allomyces > Allomyces macrogynus. Next base: position 2,595,613 of record GG745328.1, on the reverse strand, counting down.
TGATGGCTGTCAGGCTTGCGAAGTGGTTGACGGTGTGGCTGTTGAATCGTGCTGGCGTGCTGGCGGGCCGGGTTGCTGAACGCGGCACGTACAAGTGCGCATCGACATCATGGCGACGGGAGCGGGATGCGGCCAGTCGTCGTTGTCTTGACCGTCGTCGTCAGGAAGTGGCCACTTGCGCGCCGTGGTCGTGTCGGCAGTTCGCTTGCCGCGAGATGGAGAGGTTGTTCGTGGGACCACGTGCACCACTTCAGATCAGCGACACGACGCGGACGACCTTTGCTCGTCGTCGACGACGAACCGATTTTGGACGAATTCAGCACTCCTTCAAGGCATCCAACTTGCTGCAAGACCATCTTCGACACGAATACAATCCGCTGGGCGACCATGACCGGCCCTATCCCGGACGAGCAACCCCCGGTCGATCTTCTTGCCGAGCAGTCCAGGAAGCGCACGCGTGCCTTTTTTGCGCTCAACTCTGGCATCGGTGCCCTCGAGGAACCGTCGAGGTTGGTGCCTTTTTTTTTCACGCCGTTTGCCAGCAATTGCTCCATGGTCAATCATGATCCTGACCACACCAATTTCGACCCGTTCGCTGTAGCCAGCGCCTCAAGCTGACCTACAAGTACGACGCCGAGTACAAGGCCGTCCAGGTCCTCCCGGCCGTCGCGGTCCCGAAAGCGCGCACCGATGCCGCACCCGCATCTCCCGTTCGCCCGTTGGCCGCACCCGGGTCGACTGTACCCGTTCTACCCCACCCTGCCAATGGTGCTACCGCACCATCCGCCGCTGCACCTGGCCCATCCAGTTCCCAGGCGCTCGCGCTTATCCCGGCACCAACAACTCAGAAGCCGCAGGCGCCGCAAGGCACCATGACGCGTCTCGGCCAGTCGCGGTCGGTGCCGCCGCCAAGGTGGCACGCACCGTGGAAACTGATGCGGGTTCGTCATTCCTTCCTTTTCAAGTGCGCATGATTACGATTCTGACCGTGCTTTCTTCTTACAGGTCATCAGCGGCCACACCGGGTGGGTGCGCAGTGTCGCCGTCGACGTGTCGAACGAGTGGTTTGTGACGGGCGGTGGCGACCGGCTGATCAAGATTTGGGATCTGGCGTCGGGCCAGCTCAAGCTGACGCTGACGGGCCACATTTCGCCCGTGCGCGGTCTCGCCGTTTCGGCCCGGCACCCGTACCTGTTTTCTGCGGGCGAGGACAAGATGGTCAAGTGCTGGGACCTCGAGACCAACAAGGTCATTCGCCACTACCACGGCCACTTGTCGGGCGTCTACGCGCTCAACTTGCACCCAACGCTCGATTTGATCGCGACAGGTGGGCGCGATTCCACGATTCGGGTGTGTTTTTTTCCCCCTCGATTCCTCGACGCTGGCTGATTGTTCGCCGTTGCTGACGTTTGACGAATCGGCCGTAGCTGTGGGACATGCGCACCAAGCAGCAAGTGCACGTTCTGACGGGCCACTCGCAAACGGTCGGCACGCTCTTGACGCAAGGGTCCGAGTTCCAGCTCGTGTCCGGGTCGTTCGACAGCACCGTCAAGCTGTGGGACATTCGCATGGGCAAGTGCAAGGGCACGCTCACGCACCACAAGAAGTCGGTGCGCGCGCTCGCCATGCACCCGAACGAATCGACCTTCGTCTCGGGCTCGCCCGATAACATCAAGCAGTGGGTCATGCACAAGGACGACCCGCAATCCGAGTTCCCGAACGTGCGGTTCGTGCAAAACTTTTCGGGCCAACAGGGAATTGTCAACTGTCTAGCCGCCAACCACGAGGGCGTGCTGTTCTCGGGTGGCGACAACGGGTCGATGCATTTCTGGGACTGGCGCACGGGGTACAATTTCCAGTCGCTGTTCACGACTGCGCAACCCGGGTCGCTCGCGTCCGAGGCGGGGATTTTCGCGGCCACGTTTGACCAGACGGGGTCGCGGCTGATTACGTGCGAGGCTGACAAGTCGATCAAGATTTGGAAGGAGGACGAGAAGGCCACGCCCGAGTCGCACCCGATGCAGTGGCGGCCAGAGCTGAAGAAGACGCGGTATTGATGGGCTGGTTTGCACCTATTTTTCGGTTTTGGGCCATAGCGCGGCACGGCAACAGCAGCCAGAAATATATGCATTCCCGCCTAAAGACAAAAGAGCGGTGGCACCGTGGGAAAAAGCACGCCAATCAATCACGAGCGTGCGGAATCGACGAGAGCGATGAGACAGAGAAATATCGACGCGCTCAGCGCCGCTTTGGCGGAGAACCTGTACATGGGGAAACGAACCAGGTCAGCACTCGTCCAGCGACAAATCGCGTCAAATCTAAGCGCCGTACCCTTCTTGGACCGCTGGTGCGCCTTCTGCGCCTGCTGCACGAGCACACTGATCATCTTGTTGTGCATTTCCGCATCGAGCTGCAACTGTTCGCGCGCGTCGAGGTAATGGTTGATTTGCGCCTGCAACCCCTGGACTGCCTGCGCGAGCACCGCGTGCAACTCGACGAGTGACTCGGTCGGACGCACGCGTAACTCGTCTTCGGGAATCTGCGCCCACTGCAACAGCGTATGCGCGTCCGGGACGGCCACCGTGCGACTGCCCTTGCCAGCGGCGGGACTGTTGAGCGCATTCAACGATCCAAACGACGCGGCCGTGGCCGGCCGCGCGCCGAGCGGCGACGGCTGGTCTGGCAGTGCGCGCACGACCGACCTCCCGGGCGCCGACGCAGGGCGCACGGGATCGTCGTCGTCATTGTAGTCGACGGGCACGTCGAGCGCGGCCAGAAACAGCTTCTTGACGGCGCACCGGCGCCACCGAATCCGCTGGTTGATGTTCTCGTCAAACAGGGGCTCGTTGACGAGCCGGTCAATGTCGTTGTAGAACGCGTGCTGCGCAAAGCAAGGGTTGAGCTGCACGCGCGCGTACTCATCGTCGCCGCGCGCCGTAAAGTAGCTCGTGACGTGCAGCGGCGCGATGGCCAGGTCGGTCGGGACGACCGATGCGCTCGGCGCGAGAAAGGCCTTCATGTCGAACACGCCGCCGTGCGGAAGGTCCCCCGACGCGAGGTCGTGCATGACGGGTGGAAGCGCCGCAGGTTGCGGGTCCGCAAACGCGCCAAACGAGTTGTTCGCCGGAGCCGAAGTTAATGCGGGAACCGCGGGTGCGGCGGCGGGCACGGGCGCAGCATCGAATGCTCCAAACCCGTCGTCATCGTCCTCGTCGTTAAAACTGCTGCTTGCAGCCGCAAACCCCGAGGACGTACCGCCCGTGGTCGCAGCAGGTTGCTCGAACCCACCGAAATCGCCAAAGTCGTCAAAGTCGCCAAAGTCGTCGTCGTGCCCGGCATCCTTACTCGCAGCTGGCTCGGGAGCCGATTGCGTCGCGGCTGGACTGGGCGCGCTTGGTGGTGCGAAGTCGGAAAAGGCACCGAAATCGCCAAAGTCGTCCTTGACCGCTGGCGCCGGGGTTTCTGCAAGACGGTCCGCACAAGTGAGCGATGGAGCGACGCGGACAAATGCAGGGAAATGAACGCACCCGACGCAACTCCCCTTTCCTCGGGTTGTACTGGTGCCGAATCGAACGACGGCGTGGGAACCGCAGCAAACGCGTCGTCGGAAAAGTCGCCAAACGGATCAGCCGACGCCTCCTCTGCCTCGAGCGCGGACACGCTCTTAGCCTCGTCCTTGTCGCCCAGCGCCAGGTCGGCAAACGGCAGCTCGAGGTCGGGCGACGTAGGGAGAGCGACCTGCTGAGGAGCAACGCTGGCCGAGATCAGGGAATCGGCGGCAGGTTGCGCGTCGGCAAACAGGTCTTGCGACGACCCTGCCGTCGCCATCGTCGAGGCCGGTGGCCCACCGACTGGTTTGGCCCCCAAGTCGCTCTTCGCGTCGGACCCCCACATGTTATCGGCCGGGCTCGTTGGAAACGCGAAATCGAACGTGTTGCTGGCAGGAGCCGGTGCAGGGGTGGAAAACGGCGAGTCGTCAAAGTTGACGAGCAGGATGGGCGCCGAGCCAGACCTCGAGGCGCTCGCGGTCGTGGCAAATGCGCCGCCGACCGAGGTATGGACAGGGCTCGTGACGGTTGATGGGGGCAAAGGAGCGTGCGATGCAATGGAAAGCGGGTCGAGCGTGTCGAGCAACATGGAATGCGACGCCGCGTTCGTCGGCTTGACAGGTACCGGGCTCGGTGCTGCAGACACGGTACCGAATCCTACGCCAGGGCATGAGGTCGCGGTAAGACACAAATGGATGGTTCGAGGTGACGATACTAACCTTCATTGAACGCCGCGTCCATGCCCAGCAAATCGGTACTTGGAACCGACGGACGGCGTTCGCCCAGCGCTATTTCACCCAACCAGCCAGTTTCGTGAGAGAGAGCATCACACCATGACGCGTCGGATCTGAACTATGGCAATGTACGCACCACTCAGCGACCCCTTGGAGGTGATGCCCGACTGGGACGCGACCCTGCTCGTTGAGTTTGGCGGGAACGGGTCGGGATCGGCCCATGGATTGTCATCGTCAAACGTGCTCATGGCGGTAGACTTGCTCCGACGGCTACGGAATGTACCCAACCGTGTCAATCACGTCGGATCTCGTCGCGAAATGAGCTCTCACGCGCAATTCATTGGTATTCCGTGGTACTTTTGGCTTGAAGAACCGACCAATTGCATGCAGCGATGACGGGCTGCTTCGAGCTCGGCTGGGAGCGCGACGGTCGACTTGAATGACCTCGCAGCTGCTTCAGGTACTCCAAGCGTTCGTTTCTCCTTGCGGCGGTTCGAATGCGGCCAATTTGGACCGTTGAAGTTGGGCGCGTCGTGCTGGACACCGGCGCAGTGAGGTGATGCACGGAGAGGAGGGGGATACAAAGGCAGGGACCGGCCAGGGTCGCGCTCAGTTCACACGTGAATATCATGCCAGGGCCGTCGTCTCGATCTTCAGACGTGTTTTTTGCTGCTGAGGGGCCTGCCTTCTTCGCTGCCATTCCTGCCACTCGATCCACCAGCATTTTTATTTTTCCTCAACCTCTATCCAACCCAAGCAAGCTCCAGCAACCGACCCGCGCACTGCTGCCAACTTGGACCGCGATCGACGCGAAATCCGGCCAGCACCGCGAGTCCCGCGCGCACTCTACGGTCCAGCAAGTTGGAAGTGTGGCTTTGCCACGGCGAGTCACTCACGTTCAAAAACTTGAACCACATTGGACCAGTCGGCAAACTGCACCCTGCCGCTCTCTCGCCCGCCCGATCCTGCTCGGCCTCGTAATTCTTGACGCGCACTGAAGTCGGGGGGTATGACGGTTCTGCAACGAAAAATTCATTCATGGTCATCACTGGGCGAACCCCGTCCACATTTTTGGAGCCGGCGTGGACTGGGGCGAAGATGGATGGACATGATGCGGTGGAGAGTGGAGAATGGATAAGCCCGGTAATGCCGCGAGTGTTGTTGAAGGGAGCAAAGTGTACATGATCAATATCAACTTATTTACGCGTCGTTTGCCGTGCATCTCCACATTGTAGTCTCGCCAACATCATGGCAGAACCACACCAGATCGCCCACGTGGCCGCGCTCTGCCGGACCTTGTACACGTCGTCGTCGCTCGACGAGCGACAGGCCAGCGAGCAAGCGCTCGCCAAGGCCTTCCCGACGTTTGTCGACCATGCGCTCGTGTCGCCCGCCTCGCCAACGATGCCCATGGAAATTGGCTTCACGGGTACGGCAATTGCTCTCGTCTTTGCGCGATATTTTCCCCCAGTGTTTGGTGCACTTACGCTTCGTGTATCGAAGCCCGCACGCCGTTCGAGAGCATGGCCCAGTCCTCGATCATTCTCGAGCAGACCAACGACCGCTACGTGCAGACGTTTGTGACCAACCATCTTAAGATCCTCGTCGCCAAGCACTTTGCGCTCATGTCGCTTGAGGAGAAGAAGCAAATGAGTGCGTGCTCAACCAATCTGCACGCGAGCTTCGCGTAAACTGACTCACACCGCGCTCTTTCCTGCCGCTGTAGAGGAGTTCATCCTCGGCTACCTGCAAAAGAACACGCACGCCGAGCGATTTGTCATCTCGTCGCTCGCGCAGATCCTGGCTCTGATCCTCAAGCTCGCGTGGTTCGACGACGACAAGTTCAGCCAGATCATGACCGACATGGGCGCGTTCATCAACGTACGTTTGCTCTTCTTGTGTTCCCGCACCTTTTCCACCTTCTCCACCTTCTCTACCATACCTTGACTGATTAGAACGCGTTTTTGTCCTGAAGTCGCCGGTCCCGTCGCAGATCGAGTGCGCACAGATTTTGACGACGCTCGTCAACGAAATGAACAACCCGTCATTGCCAACACCCAAGGTCAGCAAGGTGCGCAAGGCCGTGGTCGCGTTCCGTGACACGCAGCTCGTGCAGGTGTTCCAAGCTGGCATCTCGTTCCTCAATCGACTTCTCGGCAACGGGACCGAATTCGCCTCGGGTACGGCATTGTCCCAGTCTATGGTGCTGTCGATGGTACAAAATCCGCTCACTACTGTCGCCCGCCTTTCCAGACGATCAGCGCACCGCCTACATGGTCGGCGCCGTGACCATGATCCGCGCGTGCTTGGGGTTCGACTTTATCGGCACGTCGCCCGACGAGTCCTCGGACGACGTTGGCTCGATCCAGGTGCCCGGGTCATGGCGCCCGCTGCTCGACGACACGTTTGTCTCGCTCATTTTCCGATGCTACACGATGTTTGCCACGTCGGGCCAACGCGCGGCCGTCGCAGCCGCGTCCACGGTCATGGAGTGCCTTTCATTTATCGTTGCAGTGCGACGGTCGCTCTTCAACGAAAAGGAGCGGCAACCGTGGGTCACGGCGATCATGCGCGACATGAAGAGCGTGCTCACGTCCGGTGCGGGGCTCGACAACGTCGAAAGCTACCACGAGTTGTGCAAAACGCTGTCGCGGTTCAAGACGGTCTACAACTTGTCGGAGCTCGCACAGAGCGACCAGTTTGAGGATTGGCTTCAGGCCGTCGTGCAGTTTTCGGTGCAGGGGCTGACGAGCTGGAAGGTGCGTCGTGACTCTTTATCCACGTTTGCCAGACGATATATTGTTGACCGCTGCTCCCGAAATTCCAAGTGGTCGCCCAACTCGGACCCGTACCTGCTCACGTTCTGGTCCAAGAGCGCGCTCTCGACCATCCCCGGCAACGACAGGCTGACCTACTTCACGAGTCTCGTCGCCGAGCGGTTCATTGCGTCTCGCGTCGAGGCATTCGAGGAAATCGCAGCCGACGACTTGGACGGTGCCTACCTCCTTTCTCCGCACGTTCAACTGATTGTACTGTGATTTGTGCTGACATGGTTTGAACTGTAGATCCGTTCGAGGACGAGGAAGTCTTGATCTCGAACCTCGAGCTGCTCGCCAATTTCGCGCGACGACAGTACGATCAGCTCGTGCAGTTTGTCTCCACCTCGTTCAACGCCGTCTTCACGCAGTACAAGGGACGTCTTGTTTTCGACGAGTTTTTGGTTCCCTCGACCTTGACGATTCACGAGAGCTTACTCTTTTTGCTCTTTTAGAAAACCCAAAGGCCAGAGCAGCTCATGCAGCTCACGTACCTGATTTACGTGATCGCCGCCTTCCTCGGTGCGCGACAGCCGTACCAGTCGCCCGAGCGGCACGACCAGCTTGACGGCGAGCTGAGCTGCCACGTGCTCGAGACGATGAACTTCCACCAAGGCCTGCTGCCCAACGCGTCGATCGACATGGCGATTCTCTACTTCTTTTCGCAGTTCCGCAAGTCATACGTAGGCGAGTCGGAGCGCAGGACGTCGCAAGTCTACACGGCGCTCGCGCGGTTCCGCGTCGAAGAGCAGGAGCACGTCATGGAACTCATGGCGCAGCACATTGTTTGGATTCTGCGCAACCGCGCAAACGAGCACGCGGCCATTTTCAAGACGCTCAAACTGTTTGACGACTTGTCGATGGGCTACGTGAGCGTCAAGTTGCTGTCCAAGATCGAGACGGTCAAGGCGTTACTCGGCGCGCACAATTTGCCGTTCCTCGACGGGAACCCGAAATTCCGCATGCGGTACTACGCGACGCTCTCGCGACTGCTCTTTGCCGAAGAGATCAACGATGCGCAGTTTGCGGCCTTTGTGCGGCCGCTCGACGACCAATTCCAGGCGCTCGCGTTAATGCAGGCCAGCAACTCGCTGCACGTGCAGGCGCGCGACTCGCGGGTACAGCAGGCGTTCACGAATGTGTTCCGAGACCTGCGCGGCCTGCTGACACCCGTCATGAACAAGCGCAACTACGCGCTCTTCTTTGACTGGCTGTTCCCGGACAAGCTGCACTTGATGTTTGCGTTTATGCAGGCGTGCGTCGACGTGCACGCCGTCGTCAACCCGCTGCTCAAGTTTTACCTCGAGTTTGCGCAGAACCGTAGTAACCGGCTCGTCACCGACGGGAATTCCGTGAATGGCATCTTGCTGTTCCGCGAGACGAGTCGATTGCTCCAGTTTTACAGCTTGCAGCGCGTCAATGACGGCATGACGTCGCCGATGCACGGTGCTGCAGCCGCGTCCAAGGTGGACGAAGTTTACAAGGGGATCACGACGTGCCTGCGCGTGTATCGCAACAACGTCGGCGGTACGTTTTGTTTCTTGTGGTGTGGTGGGGAGTGAGGTGGAGAAGCTGACACGACGGATTGTTTCCAGGCAACTTTGTCAACTTTGGCGTGTTTGCGCTCTACGGCGACGACGCGCTGGAAGCAGCCATGGACGCTGTCTCGGCGCTGATCGTATCGGTGCCTCTGCCGCACATGCTCGCCTACCCGAAACTGTGCCTGGCGTTTTTCGAGACGCTCGACACGATGACGCAGCCGGCAAACCTCGCACTGCTCACGACGATCGACGTGCGTTTTTTCGCGTACATGACGCAGGCACTGGCCGAGGCGATCAAGTCGGCGGCCCCGGGTGTAGCCGCGAGCGCAACGAACGCGGTCGACAATTTGGCCACGTTCCTGTACACGGAGCAGACCAAGCCGCCGCGCAAAGCGCTCGGCAAGGCGCCGCACTGTATTGTGCAGGCGTTTACGCGGTACCCGGAGATTCTCGCGTCGTGGATGTCGCTGTTGCTGAATACGGTCTTGTTTGAGGAGACGACGATTCAGTGGAGCTTGTCGCGGCCGCTGTTGCCGCTCGTGTTGCTCAACCGCGACGTACGCTGTTTTTCTCTGTTTGATCATGGACTCACTTGGCTGGTCACGAGCTGATGAGGTTCTGATTTGGCTGCGTGATGTAGCTCTTCGACACGTATTGCCAGCACCTCGTGCAGTGCCAGCTCCGCGAGCGGCAAGAGCAGATTGCGACACTGCTGCGCACGGTCATGAACGACGTCGACCTGATGCTCACGTCCAAGATGCGCGACAAGCTCACGAGCAACATCACGTTCGTATCGCTCGTTTTTGGTCGCCAATCATAACGAAAGCGGCATGCTGATTCTGTTCCCTGCCTCAGGCAATTCCGGCGCGAGACGACGGCACAGAACCTCGCCGTCATGATCCCGCCCGAGTTCCCGCTTCCCATGTTTTGAATAAGAACCGGGTCGCGGGGGATCGGGCTCGTGGTCGCTCGTTTTGTAAATGAACCACGTTCGCGCTGCTCATTCTGGACTTGGTTGTTCAGCAACATTGACAGGAAGCGCTTTTTTGGAAGAGCAAAGGCCACCCAACATCCAGCCAAGAACAAAAATAAATGACGGCAGGAACACACCACACGACACACACTCCACCCCACACGCAGCGCTTAGGCCGCGGCCTTGGCCTTGGCGGCACGGCGCGACCCCGTTTGGGCCTTGAACCCCGACGTGATGGCCGACACGGACCGCGTGGACCCGCACGACTCGCACTGCATGAAATGCAAGCGGTTCTCCTTGCGCAAGATGGTGTCGGGCGACTTGCACGTCTTGCACGTCACGTACTCGACAATGTACCGGCGCAACACATTCTCAATCTGCTTGGGCTGGAACCGGCCCTTGATGATGAGCCGCTGCGACCCGTCGACGGAACCGGAGGTACCCAATTCCGAGTAGATAAAGGCAACGACGTGGTCGTAGTTGCGGCGCATGCGGTTGCAAATATCAGCAATGTTCATGAACGCCGTCTTCTTGGACCCTTCACGCGCGATCTGCGGCGGGACCATCGTGTACCGCTTGCGGCCGCCGGCGAGCGCGGGGTTGTGCTGGTGCAGGATGCGGAAGACGCGGCCGAGCAGCTCGTCGTACGTGTAGTCGCGGTCGGAACCGAGCCAGGCCTCCTCAGCGGTCTCGCCTATCGAATGTGCAAGCCAAACGTAAGCTCCCATGTCGCGATCAACACTAGACGAAAAACGGCGTACCCTCAGCCGCAAACACCAAGTCCTCGGCACCCGCGACCTCCTCATCAAAGTCGGCGCCATCATGGTCATGCTCGTCGTCATCCTGGTCCTCGTTCTCGCCATCATCGCCGTGCGCCGACGCGCCCGCGGGGGTCGCGGCACGCTCGGAGCCCTCGTCGGCCTCGTCGTCCGCGGCCTCGACGACCTTGACCTTCTTGCTCTTCTTCTTCTTCTTGAGCTTCGACAGGTCGAGCACATCCTCGTCACCGGCCTCGTCAGCGGCAGCGGGCGCGGCAGCCGCGGCAGAGGGGGCGGGAAACTCGTCTTCGGCGACCGCAGCGGGCACGGCCTTCTTGGACTTTTTCTTCTTCTTCTTCATGGCCGACGGGTCAAAGACCTAGCGCGAGATGCCCCGTCAGTTGGCGGTCCGTGATCGGTGGGGCAGTGCGGCAGCCCGGGAGGGCCGGGCGCGCACCTCGGCGTCCTCCTCATGCGTGAGCTGCAACTTTTCGGCGTCGGTCATGGTGGCGGAATAGGATGCAGCGAGTTGGATCGGCACAGTGTCGTCGTGATCGGCGTGTTGGTGCTGGCGTCCTGCTTGTCCTTGTGGCAGGCCGCCATCGCGCACGACGCGCCCGGAGCGTAGGGTGGGTGTGGCCAGCCGGACTCACGTGGACGGTCGTGTTTCCAGCAACACGTCTGAGTCAGTGGCCAGTTTGCCTGAACATGGAAAAAATAGAATGCTCTTGATACACTCATTACCCCAACCTCACAAACGCGTCTTTGCTCGTCCTCCTGGCAGACTCCGCCGCGGCAACGATGCTCTTCACATCATGTCGATTCCTGGATCCATCCCGCCCGCCCCATGCCCGCCAGGCGCCTGGACGACGAGCCCCTGCTGCACCAAGTGCACCTTCAGCAGCATATGGTGCGTGTTCGTCAAGAACGTGGTCCCGTCCTGCACGGCCTTTTGGAACGTGCGCGTGCGCTCATCCGTCGCTTTCGCGCGCAGGACCTTATGCTGCGAATCAATGCGCGCATTCATATCCCCCGCGGAAATCAGCGCGACCAATTCGCGCTCGAGCACGTCGGCCGGACATGCGAACGCGCGCGCCATGGCGTGCATGTCGACGGTCTTGAACGGCGCAAAGTACTGCACGAGCGCGCGGCGGCGCACTTGCGCGAGCAAGGGCTCGACGTGTGGGGCCAGATAGAGGTCGAGCCGCCAATCGTTGCGCGCCTGGTCGAGGAGAGACAGGCACTGCGCGTACTTGGTCTGGTAGAAGGAGCGCAGGATTTCGCGCACGGAAGGTTCGAGCTCGAGGTATTCGCGGAACGTGGCGTTATCGAGGAGCCGTTTCAGGTCGGTGCGGTCGTAGGTGGCGAGCGCGCAGAGCCCGCCGTAAATGGCCACGTCGCTGGGCGCGACGAGGTCGGCATAGTGTGCGGCGTTGGTGATCGGGATGTTGACCAGCTTGGCCGCGGCTTGCCGGTGCTGCTGCTGGCTGAGGTGCACGAGCGCCCAGAGGACTTGCGACTTGGTGTAGAGTTCAGGCGTCTTGTCCTCCGACAAGTGCTGCTCCATGCGCGTGAGCAGGTTGCTGACGGGGGTCAAGTCGCGCGAGGCGAGCGCGACGCGGATCTGGTTGTAGTGCACGTCGAGATGGTGTGCGGCGAGGGAACAGTAGTCGCGCGCGCGCGAGTACTGCTTGGACGCGGCGGTCATGTCGCCGCACTTGTAATAATGGTTGCCGAGGTCGTTGAAGCCCATCTGTGTGTCGACGAGAAGCCAAAACGCGTCAATCGCCATCACCACGTCACGGAAATATGCTCAGACCAAACCCGTACCCGAATGCTCTCCTTGATCGAGTTGTTCTTGTAGGTCTTGAGCTCCAACTCGAGCTTGTCCGTCTGCATGCGCACGGCGCGCCCCGTCGCGTCCATCCAATCCGTGTCAGTGTCCTCATTGGGCAGACCGCGGTGCGTGAGCGCCTCGTTGAGGAAAAAAAGCGTCTTCTTGTACTTGGTCAGGTCCATGGTCTCGGCCTTGATGAGCCCAAGCGCGAGCCGGAACGCGTCAACGGCAAGCGGCGGGCACCGCTCGCCAATGAAGATGAGTCGGTCGATGCGGTTGCGGCCTAGATCATTAGAGAACGTCGGTTCAGCACGCACACGGCGACCAGCGGCAACGACGTTTTCGCACGAACCCTGGTAATTGGCCAAGATCGTATCAAGGTCGACATTGGTCGCTTCAACCACGGCGGGCGCCGACTTGACGCGCTTGGGCGGCTGGCCAAGCGCGAGCGCGGCGGGCGCGTCGCCGCCGGCCTGCAGGAGTTCGGTCAGGTGGTATTCTGCGGGCGGAGCGGGCCGTTTCGGGGAGCGCGAGGGTGCCATAACGGTGGATGCGCGTCAGCGTCGCGGTCGGTGCGGGAAATGCCCCAAGTAACTCGCGAAATGGTCGATCGCCGGGAGGAGCGGACGCGACGGACCTCGGTCCATGCTTGCAGCCATGTCGAGCAGCGATGCGGGCGGTGATGCAGGCGCGGTACGGCGTCGCGGTCGCGGTTGGGTTGCTTCTGCTGTGGAGACGGGTTCGCTTCTGCACAAACGTCGCGCTTCTGGCCGACGCGGAGGAGCAGGCGCGCGACCACGACTGTTCGGCCTGCACGCGCCATCGAGTCAGAGGCAGCGCGTGGCGGACGCAATTGTAAGAGTGTCTCCCGCCGTCTCCCACCCACGCGCGAACCATTCCCACCTTGCCATCGCGACCAGCCATGCCCGCGCGCGACTGGCCGCACCGAGTGCGGAGCAGTGCGAAATGACGGTGGGCGGCAGACGCGCTGTGGTGGGCGACCATCTCAACCGTCTGGTCGGGCCATCCGGGGTGCTGTTGGCCTCAAAACGCGCATGCTCTCCGTCCGAGCTGCCACCTTGCCATCGACCGTCACCAGCAAATTTCAGCAAGCACGCCTCGACGCGATGCCGGTCCAGCCATCCAGAACACGCACCATCACCACCATGAACGCGCTCGTCGTGCTCCTCGCGCTCGCCGTCCTCTCGCCGGCCAACTTTGTGTCGGCGCGCTGCCCAAGTATGCCTGTTCATCCAACGTGCTGCCCACGAATCGCGACGACCTTACCTGCTGACCGACGTTCTCCGGGTGGTCGTTGATTATTGAACAGCCGGCGTCGCGAATCTCATTTCAAATGGCGATTTTGTACGTGTTCCGCTGCGCTGTTTCTGTTTCCGGCGCTTGCTCAATCGCCGTTCTCACATCACCGTCGTCGCGATCACAGGAAGAAGCCGTCCTGACCAACGTCTGGCACACGCTCTCGTCGCATGGCGGTTCCGTGACCATTGCGACCAACCCGACCGACACCGACTCGGGCGACCAAGCGCTGCGGCTCAACGTGGCCGCGACTGACGCGACCACTAAAGCCGAGGCCGGCGCGTTCCACGCGCCCGTGTTCCTGTCCGAGGGCACCTACTTGTTCTCGGCCAACGTGCACAAGCCCGCCGACGCTGGTGCTCTGGAGTTGGTCTTGGCCAGCAACGCCGGACCCATCACGTCGTTTACGCTCGGCGATGGTCAGACGACGGCCGACCAGCCCGACCAGTGGGTGACATACTCGCACGAGTTTACGGCCGAGCCGGGCCACCACGCGATTTCAGTGCACATCAAGGCCACGGGCAGTACCGATGCGGGCACGATTTACGTGGATGGTGTGTCGCTGTGCCCGACGGGTGCGTCGGCCGAGGCCGCATCGGAGCGGTCGCGCCGTGCCGTGGCGGGAGCGCCGCAAGCGTGCAGTACGTTCCGTTGTGACTTCAGACCGCAATGAAATGCGAAAGTTCAGATCACTCACCTTCTGTCCCGTTCTTTTCCCCCAAAAAAGACGAAAACCTGCTCGGCTCCGCGAGCTCCTACGTCGACGGCACCTGGACCTTGACCGACGCGACCTTTGAGCGCGTGCCCGGCACCGAGCACCCTCGCTACGTTCGTTTCCACACGCCGACGGCCAAGATCGCGCGCACGATCGCGATGCTCCCGGACGCGCAGTACCGGATTTCCGGCATGTACCGCACGGCGCTGAGCAACGTGCTGCTCGAAGCCGGCGGCATTCCTTTCTCGGCGATAGCGACGCGCCCTACAGGCGAGTGGACGCCGTTTGTCCAGACGGTGCCCGGCGCGGTCAAGCCCGTCGAGTTGGCGCTCAAGGTGGGCGTGCCCGAGGAAAAGGCTGGCACGGTCGCGCAAATTGCGCGTGCCGCCGGCGCGGGCGTTCTGGATGTGGCCCGGCTGAGCGTGGTGCGTGTTGGGTGCGCGCACGCCGACCAGCAGCGGCAGCGCGCGCGTCGTGAGCCGAGTGCGAATGCGCGCGAGGAGCTGTGAGTGAGGAAGCCGGGCCGGGTGGAGAAGGTAGCGCGAGCCGCAGGGAAGCGAGCGCGCAGGTCACAACGCTGGAGGGGTCCGGGGTTCAGAAATGTTTTGCAGTCGTCGGTTACGTTCGCGCCAGCGTCGCGCGACTAGGAATTGAAATATTGCAATTTCTTACTTTGCCAACGTGCTCCTTTGTTGCTGCAGGAGCTGCACGACTTCTCCGCACGCTTTTTTGCTTTCTTTGCTTTACACTCTCTGCTGCAGGCCGCTTTGCTTTTACGCTTTTTGCATGGCGTTTGTGGCAAACACTCGCGCACGCCACCATCGATCGAGTTGTCCTCCACCTCCCGATCAGAAGTAGGCACCCGCTCCCCCGGACCACTTCGGAACCGTTGCAGACGTTGCACATCGCGCCGGACCGCCCGGCCCCCGCCCAATAGACGTTACCCGCCCGCCCAACTTGCCGCAGACTGTCCCGCTGCCGCGCGGCCCCCGCGCGGCGCAATCCCGACCCGCCTGGGCCACCATTTTGCCACTCCCTCCCCTCGTCGACGCCGCATGCTTGTCCTTGCCCGCCACCAGTACTTCGACGACAACTGTAATTCGCTAAAACAACTGTACCTGTCCCGATAACCGCGTTCCCGCCATGTCCGACCTCGCCATCATCCTGCCCATCGTCTTTGGCACGCTCGGCGCGCTGCTCATCCTGACCACGCTCGTCTGGTTTGTGCGGCGGCGGCGCCAGCAGCAAGCCAACTCCAAGAATGCGGCCGCGACAACAACCAGTTCCGGTGCGGTGCCGCCCGCCGCGCATCACCCATTGGCCACGGCCAACCAGCTGACGCGCACGATGGTCTCCGACGCAGCCGCCCCCGTCGTTTCCTCGACGTCCCCGACGACCTCGCCGGCCACGATGTGTTTACTACTTTCGCTTGTTCCCTCCTCTTCCTCCACCACGTCGCCGCGCTGCGCAAGGTCGGCGTCGGACGTGTCGTCCAAGGCATCGAGTAAACGCATGGCCGCGCCGGTCATCTCGGCCTTGTTCCCGGACACACCAGAGACGATCGAGTCGCTGTCGCGCCGGTCCGAGTCGAGTTTGGCGCGATCGGCGCGGAGTGACTTGTCGTCGATTTTGGAGGACCCGATTCCGATGGTCGTGGTCGCGAGGTTTATTCAGTCGAACGACGACGAGTTGGCGATCAAACCGGGCGTACGTTGATGCTTTGATTGTGCTGGTGATTGATTGCACGCGTGCCTAACCGACACTACTCCACCACGAACAATGCAGGACAAGGTGCTCGTCTACAAGTCCTACTCGGACGGCTGGTGCCTCGCCGTCGACGAAAACGGCAACGACGGGTTCGTGCCCGCCGCATGTGTCGTTGAGACGGGCGTGCTCAAGACCATGCTCACGTCGGCCACCAACCAGTACCACGGCCCCGCCGCGATCGTGATCCCGGCGGTCCCCTCCACCTTGGCCACGACCCTCCCTGCCGCGGCAGCAGCGCGCCCGCCATCGGGCATCACCTCGTCAGGAATCACGTCGTCGTCAGCGACCTTGACCACGGTCGCAACCCCCGCGGCACCGGCCGCACCGGTCGTGCCCGCACCTGCACCCGCGGAACTGCCGACGTTGCCGCAACTGGCCCCGAGCCCTGCAGCACCGGCAGCAGCGGATTTGATCATGGCGACCCCCACGCCCTCCTGTGTTCCCAACGGGGCTCCCGCGTCGCGCACGACTTCGTCGTCCTCGACGAACCGGTCGCAACCGTCGGTCCTGACGCTCCCGCTGGCCACCGCGCCACTCACGATCCCAACGCTCGGCCCACCCCCGCCCGCCGTCTCGACCCTCGCGCGAACCGACCCGTCGCTCGCGCCTCCGATTCCACCGCCACCACCACTGGGCACGCTGACACTGACGATGGCCGACAATGAAGAAATCGCGACGCCGCGGTACTTGCCTGGCACGGTGCCCAAGACGGCGGGGCGGCCGACCATGTACTTGACGGAGGAGGAGGTCATGGACGCGCTGAGTGCGATTGAGCATATCGAGGAGATGCAGCGGCAGGTCGTCCTGGAGCGCAAGATTAGTCGGGCGTCGCGCAAGGCCAAGGAGGAGTGAGCGTTGCGGTGGCTGCCGTGGGGAAGGAGGGCGTGGGGTGGGCTGCACGGGGTAGTGACGGGCCCTGGCGGGGCCCTGGCGGTCTTCGTCGTGCTGGTGGATTTCGCTCTGCTGGTCCATTTCTTCTCGAACCCCTCCCTCGTGGGCGCTTCCCGGCGGGCGGGTGCGCCCCCTCTTGATGTGTCTCTGTCATCAGTTTTGTGAACGTTGGTTGTTGGTTGAAATTGTTTTGGCTCTTGGTTTTGGTGTTGCCTGCCGCCCAGTAGGCGAACAAAAATAGAAGACTACGGATTCGTTTCCCGATTCAATTCTCATTTATATACACGACTCGCGCGTTCCGCTCGTCCATTCCGCATCAAAACGAGAGCGTGAACAGATTGCAGAGCGCACGCTGCTGGATCAGAGCACAGACGCGGCCCCGACCCCGCACATTTCCCAATCGACACGACAAAAAATACAAGACGGCACCGGGTGGAGAGAAATGCGCGCTGGCCACCGGCACGTTGCGAGGACTTGAGGGGGGGGGGGGGGGGGGTATGCAAAACAGTCCCAACAACCTGCACACCCATTCGCGCGACCCGGGCGCGCCAAGAAAAAAACAGTACAGGAAAAATACACGGAGGACGACGGCGGAGCAAGGACGCGCCCCGCCAGTCTGCCGGAATGAACGCGCGAAAGTGCGCATGCCGGCCCTTGCTTATGGCGGAATTCTCGTTCGAGTGGTGGCGAAAGCGGACCGAACTGGATACAGCGCAGGTACACGCGCGAATCACTCGTCCGTCCATGACGACCCGACGTGCCCGGTACGCTGCACGACCAGGTACGCGTCGTCCCCCTCCTCGTCGGGTACCCGCACAACGAGCACATTCTCCGTGTCCACGACCACGTCTCGCCCACCGTGGCGACGCGCCGCTGCCCGACGCGCCGCGTGCCGCTCCCTCGCGCGTTCCCGGACCGTCGGCCCCTCAGGCGGCGCAACCACATCAATCGCGACCCTCGACAAGACCATCAGCACGATCCTGGTCAGGAAAAACGCGCCGAGCGCATTCAAGTGCATCGCCGCCGAGACGACGCACGCGGCGGCGACGAGCGCATAGGATTGGCGCGCAACCCATGCGAGCTGGCGCCCGCGTTTGGCCAGGTCGGCGTCGTTGCGGCGCAGGGCTGCGGCGGTGCGCCGCACGTGCAGCGCGAGTAGCGTGAAGAGCACAATGGAGGCGAGTGGGGCCGGGTGTTGTGCGGCAGTCCGCCCGAGTAGAGAGAGCGGGGACTTGGAGGTCGCGACGACGGCAACGAGCGGGACGGTGCGGATGGAAGGTAACGGCGAGGCGACCGGGACAGCGAGGAGCGCATCGAGGTCCGGGCCGCGCACGGGCGGGCCGAGCAGGAACTGGTCCATGGCGGTGGTGGAGCGCGGTGGCAGGTGGAGCCCGTTGGTTGGACTGGACTAGGCTTGGATTGAATGGTGCGGTTGGTTGGCAGCTGGTGCTTGAAGAGCGTTGGTGCAGGAAGAGAAAGCGTGAAGTTGCTGGTGGGTGCGATGCGCAGTGACTTGACTGCCACTGTGATGGCCTTGGCGATGTCAACACTCCCCAGGGCTGCCACTTGCTGACATGACGTTAATTATTTGTGATATTGGCTGCGTCCCCCATATCGCTCTCTGTTGCTCTTGTCCGCTGCCGAGCCTTGCCTCCTCCCTCCACTTCGCACGGTGCGGGTCGCGAGCATCGCTGCCCGCGAGGACCTCACCACAACATTGGGTCATGCTAGTGTATTACGAACGCGCAAAAAAAAATAACAATACCCTCCCCATCCCCTCCACTCCCACCCCAATCCGGTCCCATCAAGCTCTAAAACGTCCTCCGCCGGCACCGGAACCGGTACTTGATGAGCCCCGCAGCGTGTCCCTTGGCCGGCACCGACCGCGTGATGCTATCCTTGACATTGCACCGCCCCCCCTTTGGTTCAAACTCCCACGCGCGGCACCGCTCGTCGCGCTCACAGAGCAATCGGCAATGGTTGGCGTCGTGCGCGCCCGTCCACACCTTGTAAATCTCGCCCGGCCGACTCGTATCCGGCTCGATATCCGGCAAGTTCGGGTCAAGATCGACAAAATGGTACCACAGGTCCTCGAGGTGAATCGGCGCGTAAAACGCCGATGGGACGGCCGCAGGCAAGTGCGCAAACGCCGGGTGCCGCACGGACCCCTCGGGCTGATCGAGGTGCGGGAACTTCCCGCGCGGCGGACTTACACGACCCAACGTCTCGGCGGTGCGGTTATGCACGAACCGCTCGATATCGTGCAACTTCTGCATGGTCGCCTGCGACAGGTGGTGGAACGTGACGACGCGCTTGCACGGGTCCTCGTAGTACGGGTGCACCGACCAGTGCGGCGTGACCGGGTTGAAGTACCGGCGGCCGGGGAACATGTAGCTGATCTTGACGCCAGCGTCTCGCAGGCACAAGCCGAGGCGCACGTCGCCCGCCCAACAGGGACGGTACCGGAAGACACAGTCGTCGGCGACTTCTACCATGCGGCGCACGGCCTCATGGCTGAGCACGATCCCGGACCCGCCGTGGCCGAACATGGGGCCGTCGCCGATCTTGTCGACGCCGTCGCAGCCGCGGAAGTGGTTGGGTGCGCCAATGTAGTGCGGTTCGGACGAGTTGAGCGGCAAGAGCAGATGGTGCAGGTTTTCCATGAACACGTATCTGGACGAGAGCACCAACGTTAGCGATTCTTCGCTTCACGAACAAGCGAAACAGGAACACGTACGAGTCGTCGTCAATCATAATGTACCACTTGGCATTCGGGAATCGCTTGTACATTTCCTTGACGGCGGGAATGTTCTTGTGCGCGTCGAGCTTCCACCCTTGGCTCTTTTGGTCGGGCAAAATCTCACGATCGTGCGCGGGAGTCGCGCGCTTGTGCAGCTCCTTGTTCCCGCTCGCGCCCGACTGACCCGCAGGCGGGTGCGCTTCGTCCGGATGGTCCTCGACGCGCGGGTGCTTGACCTTGGCTATTTCAATCCACGCAAGGCAGGTCAGTTTTCCGCACCACCTTCACCCACCAACCACCACGATCGCGCGTCCGTACTGTCATGGTGTTTGAGCTTATACCGCGGCGTATTCGCCTCCTCCCACTTCCCCACCTGGCGCAGTCGCGCCTCGGTCTGTTCGTAGAGACCCGTCACGACATCGTGCATTTCCACGTCGCCGACCTTCATGTTTCCGTCGCCAAACAGCCAAATGTTCTTGACCGACCGCAAAAACGTGAGCAGCTGGATCGGCACTTTATCGACCGCAACTTCGATCCCGGACTTGAGCCCAATCACATAGTCGTCGAACCGCGGGTCCGTGACGCGGTATTCGCGCGGTTCCCAGACGAACCTGGCCGCGGGGGGCGAAGTCGGCGTGCTCGACGCGGTGCGCGTGCTGGATACGGCGACGGCAGGGGTGGCAGCAGCTGCCGTGAGGGTGGTCGAAGGCGTGGCCCCGATCACGGCGCGTGTCGTCGTGCTGCTGCTGCTACTCGTCTTGGTCGCGATCACGGCGTCAGTCGTGCGCGTCGCCTGCACGCGGCGCGCATCGTGCGCGGTCGTCGTGGTCGCGGCGTGCTGCAGTGCATCTACGAAAGCAAACAGCCTTCGCGATCAGTTGCGAATTCAGCGCGTATTGTGGCGTGATCACGGTACGGCGCACCTTGAATGATCGTCGTCGCCGGCTCGTTGAGCGCCAGACCTGCGGGCACGTCCTTGCGCCCGAGCCCCCACTGCTTGGCCTGGGACCGCAGGGCCGCGAGTTCCTCGAGGTCGGCATGCAGGAGAAAGGCGAGCAGCAGGACGAGCAGCAAGCACGGCGTGATCACGAGCAGCCGCAGGATCGGGCGCGGGAGCCTTGGCGGCGGCATGGCAGGCCGTTACGCGGAACGGGAAAATACTTGAACGGCGAGCGGGTTCGCAGCAGAGGAGCAGCGAAGCGCCACGCGCGGGGGTGGAGAGCGTGCGGGCGCCGGCAAGAGAGGACGGGGAGCACGGCGACGGGGCGGCAGGGCGGGTGCCGGGCGTGCAAGAGAGCCGGCCCGTTTCTTGTGGCGAACGTTTGGCGTGCTTGCCAAGCAAAGAGGGCAAAGAGGAACGACGAGATAAAAACGCATGATTCGTGCGTCGCGTGTCGCGTGCAAGTTCGCCACAGAGCTTCGTGGCAGGCAGCCAGTTGCTGCCCGTGTGCGCCTGCACGCGATAGTCACGCCGTGTTGTCTCGCACGTCGACGTAGTTCGCAAGCGCGAACAACAGCTCTCTATCGCCAGTTTGGCGAGCTTGCCATCGCTTGTCATCAGCCAAGTCCACAGCTTGCCTGCTGCAAGGCCAAGCGCAAACGAGCTTGCAAGTAGCATCCTGGCCGCCGCGCTCAACTGGTCGCCTTGCAGCACGCTGAACCGGCCGGTAGCGCCAATTGTGCCGACCATCATCATCACCACGACCTGCCATTTTGGGTTGTGATGGCCGTAGCAACTCGCTCGAGCAACACCGACATGCACCATCATGAAATGGCGCCCCCCAAGAGCGCACGGCCAACCACCGCCGACGGGACCTGGTCGATGGGGTAGCCGCTGCGCCCGTGCCACGGGCTGCCGCCACTTCCGTCTCGCCAAGGCCCGCTGCTGCTGCTCCCACCTTGCGTGCGCAGCCATCATGATTACGCGACGCTGAACCAGTCGCGCTCCGCTGCACCCCATCGCCCTGTGCTCGGTGTGGCGGCCGCGCACAGCTGGAGCGCGTGGATCGCGCCCGTCCACCATCGCTAGCTGCATTCACCAGGTCAATCTCCCCTCGTGGCACTCGGTAGTGAAGCCCTTCTACCAGTCGGCCCTTGTTTTGGTGTTGAACCACCCGCAGACCCGCGTGGGGCGCTGATCTGATGGTGCTCCACGGGATTCCGTGTCATATTGGTGCGGACGTGCACTTGCCGTCCCGGTCGATTGGCATCCGACGCGTCGCGCACCGCCATGATCGCCCCAAGGTGTCCCATGGTCCTGCGCGGCTGCTCCTTCCCCCCTTGGCATGCTCCTTCCCCCCTTGGCATGCTCGCGGCCGGCCGGCGCTTCCTTCGGCCATTCCGACCTGCCCGGATGGAGCACCGCTGCGGCGCGCTGCTGGTGCCACCTCGCGCAACCACCACCGCTGATCGGATCGGGCGCTGCCCGTTGGCCGTGGTGCCATGTGTGGGGCGTGCTAGTGCGCCGTGTGCGGTGGGAAGGCCCCGGCGGGCCGGCGCACCCGTTACCGACGCTGCGCGCGGACGTGCGGTAGACGATCACCACCAGCATGCAGCTCGGCGCGCTATAAAAAGGGCCAAGCCCCGCGATCTGGCCTCCGGACTCTTCCTCACCCTCCCTCACTCTCGCTCGCTCTCGCTCACCGTCGTCGCGCCTTTTCTGTTGTCGCGCGCGCCCTCTTCGTCCACGGGCCGCTCTTCTTGCTTTGCTCTCGATTCATTCATTGCTTGATCACCGCTCATCAAAATGTCCTTGCCCGCGTCGGTACGTATCCACCTTGCTCTGATTTGATCACCCCACCCCCGCGTGCGGTGAAAACCAGCATGTCCCACCGATCACAAACTGACGCGCCGCGCACTCCCCCACCCCTCCAGCTCTTTCAGTCGCAGGCGCAGAACCAGTACCTCGACGTGGCTGCGCAAAAGGCCAACCTCGCGCAGTACCAGTCGCAGTACCAAAGCCTGTCTGGCACCGCCGGCGGGAACGCGACCCAGGCGCAGTCGCAAGCGCAGTCGGCTTCGACCAGCGGCCAAGCGACCGTGAACGCGTCGCAATCGCAGTACCAGAGCCAGTCGGGCACGGTCACCTCCTCGTCGAGCCATGATCACGCCATGACGGCTTCGCAGAGCCAGGCGCAGAACCAGTCGGGCACGGCTAGCGCTTCGTCGGGCCATGATCACGCGGCGAGCGCCGCACAGAGCCAGTACCAGGCGCAAAGCCAGTCGGGGACCATTCCGGTGGGTCACGACAGCGCCCTGAGCGCTGCGCAGTCGCAATATCAAGGCCAATCGAGCTCGGCGACGGCTTCGGGCCATGACGGCGCTGTTCAGGCCGCGCAGTCGCAATTCCAAGGCCAGCAGAGCACGACGACCGTCTTGGGCCATGACCAGGCCGTGACCGCTGCGCAGAGCCAATACCAGGGCCAGTCGAGCTCGACCAACGCGTCGTCGGGCCATGATCACGCCGTGAGCGCGTCGCAGAATCAGTACCAGGCGCAAAGCCAGTCGGGCACCATTCCGGTGGGTCACGACAGCGCCGCGAACGCTGCGCAGAGTCAATACCAAGGACAGTCGAGCTCGGCGACGGCTTCGGGCCATGATCAGGCCGTGAGCGGCGCGCAGAGCCAATACCAGGGCCAGACGCAGTCTTCCACGGCGTCGTCGAGTGGCGACAGCGCTGTGCACGTTGCCCAAGGCCAGTCGCAGTACCAGACCAGCACGGCGAACACGTCGGGAGACCACGGTGTGACCGCGACGCAGAGCCAATCGGCCTACCAGAGCGCGTCGACTTCGGGTTCGACCACCACCACGGCGCAAAGTCAAGGCCAAGGCCAATCTACCACGGTCTCTGGTGATAATGGCGCTGCCCAAGTCTCGCAGACGCAAGGCCAAGGCCAGTCGGCCTCAACGTCCGGTTCGACCACCACCACCACCGTGCAGAACCAAGGACAAGGCCAAACTACCACGGTCTCGGGTGACAATGGTGCCGCTCAAGTCGCGCAATCGCAAGGGCAGGGCCAGTCGGTCTCGTCGGACTCGAACACGACTACGGCGCAAACGCAAGGCCAGAACCAGTCGACCACCGTGTCGGGCGATCATGGCGCTGCCCAAGTCTCGCAGACTCAGGGCCAGACACAGACGAGCACGACCACTGTGTCGCACGACGCGGGCCACACCGCTGATCCAGCTCCGATTCCGGCACCCGCACCTGCTCCCGGACCTTCCTCCGATCCCGCTCCAATTCCGGCCGCGACGCCAGCCCAGCCGCAGACGACCACCACGACCACGCACGATGCGGGTTACTCGACGGCCGCTCCCGCAACTCCGGCCGCACCTGCGCCTACTCCTGCCACGACGCAGCCGCAGCCGCAGCCGCAGGACGCGTGCCACACCACGGGCTCGTCGACTGCACCGGTCGCGCCAGTCCCCACGGTCGATCCGTCGACGGTGGCCGTCCCGTCTCCTGCTCCTCCGGCCCAACCTGCTCAGCAGACGACGACCACCACGACGACCACGAACGATGCAGGTTACACGACGGGTTCGTCGACGGCGGCCCCAGCGGCCTCGGCCACGCCAGCCCCGACGCCGTCCACCGAACCGGCACCAACCACGGCCGCGCCGACCTCGCAAACGACCACCACGACCACTAGCACGAACGATGCTGGTGCTTCGACTGCGGCCTTCCCGGCAACGCCGGTCGCGCACACGACCACCACCACCACGGCGACGCCCGACGCGTCCCAAACAACGGTCTCGACGACGGCCACCCCCGTCACGCCGGCTCCGGCCGTTGATCCGTCGACTGTGGCCGTTCCAGCAACGCCGGTCGCGCAAACGACCACCACCACGGCGACGCCCGACGCGTCCCAAACAACGGTCTCGACGACGGCCACCCCCGTCACGCCGGCTCCGGCCGTTGATCCGTCGACTGTGGCCGTTCCAGCAACGCCGGTCGCGCAAACGACCACCACCACGCCGGCGCCCGACGCGTGCCACACGATGGGTCTCGACGACGGCCACCCCCGTCACGCCGGCTCCGGGCCGTTGATCCGTCGACTGCGGCCGTTCCAGCAACGCCGGTCGCGCAAACGACCACCCACCACCTCGACGCCCGACGCGTGCCACACGACGGTCTCGACGGCGGCCGCCCCCGTCACGCCGGCTCCGGCCGTTGATCCGTCGACTGCGGCCGTTCCAGCAACGCCAGTCGCGCAAACGACCACCACCACCTCGACGCCCGGCGCGTGCCACACGACGGTCTCGACGACGGCCGCCCCCGTCACGCCGGCTCCGGTCGTTGATCCGTCCGCTTCGGCTGCTCCCGTTCCTGCGCCAGTCCCGCAGGCGACCACGACCACCACCACCACGTACGACGACGGCTCGTGGGCACCGGGCCAGTGGGAGGGCGGTAACACTGGATACCAAGATGGGCAGTGGCACCAGGGACAGTACGAGGGCGGGAATTCGGGTTACGACGACGGGCAGTGGCACGCGACCACCAACATCACTTCGTCGTCGGGTGCAGCGCCGAGCGGCACGACTGCCACCACCACCACCACCTCGGGCGCGGCGCCGAGCGGCACCACGACGCACACGACTTACGACGACGGCTCCTGGTGGGTCGGAAAATATGGTTGGTACACCCAGTTCAGCCTCTTTGTGGTCGTTGCACCTGTCAACTGACGTTCCGGTGATTTGATAGAGGGTGGCAATACCGGCTTCGACAACGGCCAGTGGTCAAGTGGGAAATATGGTTCGTCCACCCAGTTCAGCCTGTTTGTGATCGTGGCACCTATCAGCTGACGTTCCGGTGATTTGATAGAGGGTGGCAATACCGGCTACGACAACGGTCAATGGCACGCTGGCAATACGACGACGACCGTGACGACCAGTCCCGCTCCGACTCCGGCGCCCGCACAGCCCGCTCCCGTCCAGGCTGACCCGAACTGTGCGCCTGTCGCGCCCACGCCCGCGGCTCCCGTCCAACCGGCGCCCGCGACCCCCACTCCCGCGCAGCCCGCTCCCTCGCAGTCGGCTCCCGTCCAGGCCGATCCAAACTGCGCGCCTGTCGTGCCCGCTCCCGCCCAACCGGCGCCCACGCAACCCGCGCCGGCCACGCCCACCCCGACTGCAGACCCTGCCGGTGCGCAAACCTCGACGACCGTGACGCAGACGCAATCGCAGGCGCAGACGGCCTCCACCTCGTCGTCGGCGCACGGCAGCTCGACCGCCGCGCAGCAGCAGAGCCAGTGGCAAGCCCAGAATGTCGACGTGTCGTCGGCGGGCCACGCTCACGGCGGCACCGACTTGTCGCAGATCCAGCAGCAGTTCCAGCAGTTCAACGCTGGCGGTCACGATGCGGCCGCGTCGGCGGCCAACCAGGCCCAATGGCAAGGCCAGTGGGGCGGCATCTCGGGGCATCATTTCGACTCGTCGCTGCAGCAATCGCAGGCGCAGGCACAGACGCAGACGCAGACGCAGTCGGCTGACGTCGCCTCTGCCGGCCACGCGCACGGTGCCGATGCTTTCGCGCAGCAATTGCAGTCGCAGTGGGCTAGCTTGTCGGGCAACCATGGTGCGGACGCGATCGCGCAGCAGGCTCAATCCCAAGGCCAGTGGATCAACGCGTCGAGCAACCACGGTGCCGACGCGTTTGCGCAGCAGGCCCAGTCGCAGTGGC
The DNA here is from genome assembly GCA_000151295.1 of Allomyces macrogynus ATCC 38327. NCBI lineage: Eukaryota > Fungi > Blastocladiomycota > Blastocladiomycetes > Blastocladiales > Blastocladiaceae > Allomyces > Allomyces macrogynus. The sequence goes on along the minus strand of GG745328.1, from coordinate 2,569,297 downwards.
AACAGGCCACCGCATCGGGCCACCACGGTGCCGACGTGCTCGCGCAGCAGGCCCAATCGCAGTCGCACTGGGCCAACGCGTCGGGCCACCAGGGTGCTGACTTGCTCGCGCAGCAGGCCCAGTGGCAGTCGCAGCAGGTTGACCTCTCGGGCCACAACCACACGGCCGACGTGCTCGCCCAGCAAGCTCAGTCGCAGTGGGCCCACGCTCACGGCCCGGTCGATCTGTCGGCGTTCCAGTCGCAGGCACAGGCCCAGCACTTTGACGTGCACTCGTTTGGCGTGCACCCGTTCTAAGCGCTCATTTGATTCTGATTCGACAAAGACGATCGTGCGTCCTTGTACCGTATCGCTTTGAACACCTGTGTTATCCCTCGCACTGCCTTTTGCCGCATCTGCCCAGCATCCTAAACCCCATCCATCCCCTCATTTCACAATGTTCGATGAAGTCCATAATGCAAACTCTCCATCCTCTATAACTCTTTTACGCTTCTCCACCACCAGTGCAAACGCAGAATGCTTTCTTGAAATGTGAAAGTAGTCTCGAAATGTGACTCTTGTGTTTGAATGCTAACTCTGATTTGATGCTGCCTTCCATGAATGGATCCCACGATGTGCTCGCCGTTGCCCAGGGGGCATAACAAATGCAAAATAACCAGCATCGGCGCCAGTGGCGGCCCGACGTTGTCGCGGTGTGAGATGGCGTCGCGCGCAAGACCAGCGGTACGCCGCGTCAGATTGGGAGAGGATAGAGACGTGGCGCGCACCGACGTCGGCGGCGTCTACGATTTTGACGGCCACAAATGAGTCGCTCGAAGGGGGGGAGGGGGTCGGTCGGTACCATCGCTGCTGGTCGGGCTTAAGTGGTCGAGTGAAGTGGCGGTGGATGTGGGAGCCCTCACCGCGATGTCACGAGGTCGTGGTCGTAAGCGGTCGGGGAAGGCGGTAAATGGTTGCTCGGGAGCTGGGAAATATCACACTGGAAAGAAGTGCGACACACGGTCTGTTGACAAGTGACAAATTGTGGGTATTGTCGGTCAACGAGGTGCGCATGGCCGTGAATGTGGTCAGGTTCGAACCGGCGACCTTATCCACACGTCCGTTTAAGAACCGTGAGTCTGAGCGATCAGTCGTCACTGGCGCGAGCTGGTCGCACCGGCCATCGCTGGCCGAATCCGAAAACGGTTGCCGAGCGTCGTGGGAGCCGTCTAGCGTCGTCCACGGGTGGCCCTGCGACATTGGGGAATGTTTGCAGAAATATCGAACCGCATACGTTCATGGTAAGTTGGTCCCTCCATTGTTTCCTTGGCGCTCCAGAACGTGCCCAGACCGGGGCTTCGCGCAGGTTCGCGTCGTCCTCGGCTGTATTCTTCGCCAAAAATGCTCTTTTCTGCGCAATGCTTTCTGCGGGTGCGTGCAGATCGCAACAAGGCATCGTTCCGAGCCCAGGGAACAAGGACCTGCCTGACGCAAGGCGGCGGTCAACAGCAGGACCGTCATCTGCCACCAAAAGATCAACCATATTGCCCACATCGACTCACTCGCACTTTCCTGCACCTTCATCATCGCACCGCCTCGAGCGCGCGACACGCTCGCGCACGACTGTGGCCGTGAGGCCGCGCTCGCGACCTGGTTTTCGTTGTTGAAGGGAGCGCGTGACGCGTGCAGCAACGGCCAACTCTCCGTGCGCACCTCAAGGCAGCTTCGATTCTCGACGTCCACACGCGCATCTCACCAAATGTCGGCTCGTCATGCCTTCCGCTCGGTTCCCGGCCGCATCTCGCTCACCATCGCTCGCGTGGCCACATTTTCCACGCACGCCGCGGTGCCTGGCGCTGGTGCTGCGACAAGTACCATCCTCGCTGGCCCCGTGCGTCCCTCGCGTTGCTCGGCGCAATATAAATTGGTTGCCTCAGTTGCGCCAGCCCTCTCTCCCGCGCATCGACTCGGTCCTCTTCACCAAGCTCGCCCCATTGCAAACACTCACACACCAACCACGATCATGGCTGCTCCCGCATTCACCGTCTACTACTGGCCTGGCAAGGGCCGCGCCGAGAATGTGCGCCTGATCCTCGAAGCCGCAGGCGTTCTCTACGAGAACAAGTACCCTGGCGACGACTGGGCGGCCGAAAAACCGACGACGCCGTTTGGCCAGCTGCCCGTGCTGCTCATGACCGACGACAAGTCCAAGCAGCTGATGCAGCTCGCACAGTCGGCCGCGATCGTGCGCTTCCTCGCGCGAAAGTTCAACCTGGTTGCTGAGGACCCGTTGGATGCGGCGCTTGCCGATTCGGTGTTTGAGCATTCGATCGAGGTCAGCAACAAGATCATCCGGCTTGTCTGGCTGACGCCCAAGGAAGAGAAGCCCGCTGAGATTGAAAAGTTCAAGCAGGAGGTCGTGCCTGCGTTCATCAAGGCACAGACGGCCATCTTGGAAAAGAACGGCAACAAAGGCATCTATGCCGGCAAAAAAGTTCGTTTCCGGCTGTTTTTTTTTGGGAGCGCAATACGCGGTTTCGAGTGGGGGCAGCGCGAGTTGCACGCGTTGTTCATTCCCATGACTGACCGACCGCGCGTTCTATTTGTCTTGCGACTTAGATGACCTACGTCGAGATTGCCGCGTACAACACCATTGACGAGATTAACACGCTCATTCCCGGCACTGTCACGGCCACGACGGCGCCCGCGCTCTGGAAGGTGCACGAGCTCGTCGCCAACAATGCCAACATCAAGGCCTACCTCGCGTCGCCGCGCCGTCATGAGATGTGAGAGCGCGGTCATAATTGTACCATACATAAAAGTCGCTTATTTGCTCGTGTTGAAGCGTTCAATCTGGTGTGCAGTGAGTCCCAACCAGCCGAGACAGGGAAGTCGGAAAGCTCGGGGAACAAGATTGATTTTCTGCGCCGAACGCCCAGCCTGAGATAAAGCGCGTGCATCGCTCTGTCAAAAACACGACCACCAAACGACCAATCATTTTGCCCCACATCGACTCACTTGCACCGTCCTTCGTCGTCCCTCATCTTCATCTTTGAGCCGCCCTCTTGCGCGCGACACACCCGAACACGACGGCAGCCGCCCTGCGCCGGTGTTTTCCGCGTCCTGGCGTAAAAGCGTGTTTACCGCTCGGTCAATACGACGACCAACAACAACCAATCCTGCATCCAACCATTCTGTCCCACATCGACTCACTCTCTGCTCCTGGTCATCCAGCCCTGCTTCTGGTTCGCGCACGGCCCTGCTTTCGCGCACATTTGCTTGTTGCTGCGGCCGCGCCACCGTCCTGGCCGCTGCCGATAAATGCACCGCGCGCGGCCGCGCTCTCCCTGCGACCCACAATCCACCGCGCGCGCAACACTCACCATGGCTGCTCGACTTGCTTCCCGCTTGGTCCATGTTTGCGGCCCTTCCGCTGGCACCGCCCGCATGGCCACGTTTTCCACGCGCGCTGCGATGCCAGCTGGAGCTGCCCATGTCGTTGGGGTTCAATCCGTGCAGCGCGCCAACCCGCAGCAGCAGTATAAATTCGGTGGCTGGGCCGCGGCCACTCTCTCTCCCGGTCATCGACTCGATCACCAAGCTCGCTCCTTCGCGACCACTCCCTCCTCCCTCACCTCAACCTCCATGGCTTCACCCAAGTATGTCGTCTGGTACTACCCCGGCAAGGGCCGCGCCGAGAACGCGCGCCTGATCCTCGAAGCCGCGGGCGTTCCCTACGAGAACAAGTACATTGGTGACTGGGCGGCCGAAAAGCCCACGACGCCGTTTGGCCAGCTGCCCGTCCTGCTCATGACCAACGAGAAGACCAACCAGCCGATGCAGCTCGCGCAATCGGCCGCGATCGTGCGCTTCCTCGCGCGCAAGTACGACCTGGTCGCTGAGGACCCGCTGGACTATGCGATTGCCGACTCGGTCTACGAGTCGACGAACGATATCAACGAGCTACTGATGCGCATCGTCTGGGCGACGCCTGAGCCCGAGAAGCCCGCCGCGATTGAAAAGTTCAAGCAGGAGACCGTGCCCAACTTCATCAAGTCGCACACGGCGATCTTGGAGAAGAACGGGAACAAGGGCATTTACGCGGGGAACGAGGTCCGTTTCTTTGACGTTTTGGTGCGCGCGCACGAGTTGGTGGCCGCTGCGCCCACGTGGGACTGGGCGCGTTTTGCTTGTTCTCTTTTCTCACCACCGCGCGCGCTTCTCTCGATATGACTTTAGCTGACGTACGTCGAGCTGGCCGCGTTCAACACCATTAACGAGCTCAACGCCGTCGTTCCCGGCGCGATCTCGGCCACGACCGCGCCCGCGCTCTGGAAGATGCACGAGCTCGTCGCGAACCACGACAAGATCAAGGCCTACCTCGCGTCGCCGCGCTTGCACAAGGTCTAAGTCCGAGTGCGCGCGGCGTGCGAGCGTGCGTGGGTGTGACCAGAGCAGCAGCATCATTGTGAAGATACAGATAAATTGCTCATTTGATTCTCGTTGCTGCATTCCACCGTTGTATTTTCGCAGTGAGTCCCAACTCGGGGCCAGTGGTTCATACGGAATCCCTGAACGCGAGCTCGCAACGCTAGCTAAACTAGACATTTGTATTCCACGCTGGCCGTCCAAAAATCCCATCCCGCATCGTCCAATCCAACCCAACGCGCGAACGCATTATCCGTAGTTGAGGAGCACGTCGTTGTAGACCCAAAACGACTTGCCCTCCGGGATCAGCTGGAACGTTTGCGAAAGGCCCAGGTTGTTACGTGGAGGACGTGAGCAGGCAGGTCTGACGTGGTGCGTCGTGTGGCGACTGTTTTTGGAGGAGATGCGGTCGCGACCAGCTCGGGAGACAAACCAAACCCGAGCGGACAATGAAAAATCAACAGATAACAATCCTTTTGAACACAACAATCAGCACATATCACTCGCGCCATGAAGTGGAAGGGTGGAGGCGACGTGGCAGATGCATCGTCGCCTGCAAAGGGATCCGCGACAGTGATCCGCACGCGGTCCCGCGCCCCGTCCATGGCACTCTTGGTGCGTTCAATGTTGTGGAGAGCACCACGGCCACACCGCGCATGCGTTCTTGCCACGGGCAGACGCGTCAGCCCACTGGCGTTGCTGGGGTGCGGATTCATGATCCCGAGACGGGCGAGCGAGCCCATATCCGTGAAAGCAAGCAAACGCGCTCACGCAGGCTGCTGCCACATTGCATGAATCACAGCGTCGCGCTCAAAACTGCGTGAACCCCTGCGACTGAAACCCACCCTGCGACATGAGCCCGTCGTCGTCGAGCTGCGACATGCCCGCCGTCGCCGTCGCCGCAGCCGCGGCCGCCGCTGTGGCACCGAGCGGCGGGAACTGATCCATGCGCAGCGCCTGGTTGGCCGTGAGCGCCGGCTTGGCCGCGGCCGCAGTTGCGGGCTTTCGCCCTGCCACCGACTGCTGCGAGTGCAAGTAATCCTGCGAGAACAGCGACGCCTGCGACATGGACTGCGAGATCAGCGTGAGCGGGTCGTAGTACTCGTTGGCCAAGTAGGGGTTGGCCGGCATGTGGCTCGCGGGTGCCGTCGGGACCGCGACCTCTTGGCCCGGCGCGAGCCCCTTCGCCTGGTCGGCCTGGAACGTGCGCTTAAGTCGTTCCTCATGCACATTGTATGGCCGCTTCGGGCGCGCGAGCTGCGCGGTCGACGGTTTCAAGTGCCCAAGCGGGCCCTCAACAAGCACGTTCTTTTCCTTGAAATACGTCAGCAGGTGGTGCCAGAGCCCGTGGCGGCTGAGGACTTTCGGGTTACCGAGCACGACGACGCCGTACTTGGCGCGCGTCAGCGCCACGTTGAGACGGCGCGGGTCCGACAAGAACCCGATCCCTTGGTGCTCGTTGGACCGCACGCACGACAGTATAATGTAGTCCTTTTCGCGGCCTTGGAACGCGTCGACCGAGGCGACTTCCAGGTCCTTGTAGAGATCCTTTTTCAGCGACCCGTGTGCCTGCATATACGACACGACAAACGACCGCTGCCCTTCGTACGGCGTTATCACGCCAATCTGGTGCGGCTGCACGCCGGCCTTGAGGAACCGCGTCACCACCTTTTCACAGTTGGTCGCTTCGGTGCGGTTCAGATACGACGTGCCCGACGACGCGATTTCCTCGTTGCCGTAGCACGCGTAGAAAAACATGGGTAGGTCCGGCACGGGCCATGGGAAATCGAGCCCCGTCCGCAACCGCTCAGCTGCAGTCACACCATTCTGCAACGACCCTTCGTAGAACATGTTCGACGGGAAATCCGACAGGCACGGGTGCATGCGGTACTGCACCTGCAGTCGGATCGGACGGATCCCGAGCAAGACTAACCGCTCAAACAGCGACTGCGTGAACCCAGCACGTGCCGCGTGCTTGCTCATGACCACGGGCCCGAGCTGCTGGTGGTCGCCGACGAGCACAATCTGCTTGGCACCCAAAACGATCGGGATCATGCACTCGGGTTCCGTCGCCTGAGTCGACTCGTCCACGAGCACCGACCGGAACCGGAACTTGCTGAGCCTTGGGTCGCCAGCACCGACACACGTGCAGCAAATCACGTCGGCGGCCGCCAAGATCTGGTGCTCCACGGCGCGCTTGAGCTTGGCGTATTTCTTGAAATCGGCCATCGACAGCTCGCCCTGCTCTTGCTTGAGCTGCTCGAGCTTGGCGAGCGCCGGGTGCAGGTTACTGTTGCGCACTTGCTCGTGCAGCGTCAAAAACGACACGGGCGAGTCAAGTTCCTCGCGCGACTTGGCCGTGAGCCGCACCACCTTGAGCCCCGTCTGGTGAATGCGTTCCGTCAAGTGATCGACGGCCACGTTCGACGGAGCGCAGACGAGCACTTTCCCAGCATGCATCTTGGAAAAGTGGTAGACGAGCGTCGCCGACGTGACCGTCTTGCCTGTGCCTGGCGGCCCTTGGATCAGGGACAGCGGCTGGCCGAGCACGCTGCGCACCGCATACGCCTGCGTGTAGTTGAGTTCCGGTAACCCCGGTGCCGTGAATCGCTTGCTCGCCGGCATCGGCAGCTGCGGCGGATCGACGTCGTGTCCGAGCAACCGGTGGAAAATGTACCCCGAGACGCAATTCTCATCGAGCGCAAACGTTTTCAAGGCCTGCTGCATGCGGTCAAACGACGTGGACTTCCAGACAAAATCCACGGAAAAATTGTGAGTGCACTGGATCGGCGCGTCGTGGCCGTGCTTGACTTCGAGCGCAATCTCGTCCGAGTGGTTGTTGGGCAGCTTGATCACATGGCCCTCGCCCTCCCACGGCGCACGCAACTCGCCACGGTACCGTAGCCGCAACTCGTCGCCGACAGCGAGCCGAACTTCGCCGAGCTCGTATTTCGGCAGCACAAAGCACGCGACGCGCTGCAGGTTGAGCCCAACGTCCCACCGCACGACCACCTCTTCCTGCGTCTGCGCCTCGGTCATTTTCTTGTCATAATCGGCCTCCATTTTCACGAGCGGGCCCATCACGTTCTGGTAGTGGTAGGCGTCCTCGTACCGCAGCTGCACGGGCGCGGCCAGGTCCTCGGGCGCAACCACGCCGCCATTGGCCGCGCTCGCATCGACCGCATCGAGCCCGGCCTCGCCGAGCCCCTGCGTCCACAACGTCTCAAGCGTATTAATATCCGACATCGCCACTTTCCGCGCGCGTGCCTGCTCTTCGGGCGGCGGCGGGTGCACGAGCCACGGCAAGAAAGCGCGGTCCTCAATCAACGGCTGCCACTTGGCCGTATCCCACTGCACGTCCTTGGACGTGGCCGCCGACGCGCAGGGCTGCCGGCACAGCAGGACAATCACGGTATCGGACTTGGCGGGAATAAAACCGAGCTGGAAGACATTGCGCGACCCGCACTGGTAGCATTCGAGCACGGTTTCCTCGAGCGCCGATTTCGGGTGTAGCGACACTTCCTTGTGCCGGTTGCGCACCATGTGCGTGATAATGTGCGCGGCCGAGGTCGCGCCGCGCGCGTTGCAGAACCATTTTTTGCAGGGGAGGCACTTGACGACAGACCCGGGCGAGTGTACGCCGCAGTACCTGTTGGTCGTGGGGTCAGTGATATTGTGACGCGGATGCAGAGACAGAGACCAGCGTACTTGCACGCGTGGTGCGGCAACGCTTCCTTGCCACCGTCCTCGTCCACCTCACCGTCCTCGTGGCCGTCATGCGCGCCGTTACCCGTCGCGTCGAGCGCGTGCGCGTCGTCAGCGGCCGTGTCTACGACACGACCAGCCCCAACCACGCGCGTCTCGTCCTCCTCGTGCTCATGGTGATCTTCGTCGTGCGCCGGCAAGAGCACGTCCTGCGTCAGCTGCGTGAGCTGCGAAAAATGCTGCGACGGCAGCGTCAGGTCGTCGTAGTCGAACTGCGACGCGCCGCCAACCGCTGAGAACTGGGTGCCCTCGAGGTACGAAAAATCCACGTCCTCGGCGGGGGCCGCGCTGGTCGGGGCGCCGGTCGCGGGTGCGTAGCCGGACATCGTTGGTGGTTGGGGGTTGGGTTCGAGGTGGTTTCGGGTCAAGACAGGGTGGGTGGGCACGGGCGGGAGCGGGTGGACAGGTCCGGGCAGGTGCAGCCGGTGGCGGGCGCGCGACGACGTTGATCGCGCGCGTGCTCGTCGTGCAGCTTGTCGTCGTCAACGACGTGGTTCGAGCGGAGGAGCGACCAGGGGTATGGCGCGGCCACGTGCGCGCTCGTGGTCCGTCTCGGGGCGCGTGTTTTTTTGGCTGCCTTGGCGCGCCCCACCGCAACCCACCACGTCCACCATCGCTGACAGCAGACCGCGACGACGACGACGAGCAACCCGACGCGTCCGCACGACACCATACTCCACCGCACACGCTGCAATTTTCCGGCGAGCCCAAGCGCGCACTCGACGCGCGAGATCAGTACCCGACTTCACGCCAGCATTGCGGCCCGACGCGCCACCACCACCAGCGCCGATCCCCATCCAACTACGGCTAAATCGACCGATCCGCCAAATTAACGACACCATGAGCGGCAAGATTATTGTCTGCGACAATGGCACCGGGGTCCGTGTGCCCACCCTCGCCGGGCCCTGACCCGCACGTGCCTGTGCCTGACCATCTATTACCACGGCACCACCACCACCACCGCAGTTTGTCAAGGCCGGCTTCTCCGGGTCCAAGTTCCCGACGACCGTCTTTCCCTCGGTCATGGGGCGCCCGATGCTTCGTGCCGAGGAGGCAATGGACTCGTCGATTGAGCTCAAGGACCTGATGATTGGCGACGAAGCCGCCGCCGCGCGGTCGATGCTGCAAATGTCGTACCCGATGGAAAACGGCATTGTGCGCAACTGGGACGACATGGAGAAAATGTGGGAGTACACGTTCCACGACAAGTTGGGCGTGACCGACTTGACCGACGCCAAGATCTTGCTCACGGAACCGCCGCTCAACCCGCGCCGGAACCGCGAAAAGATGGTCGAGGTCATGTTTGAGAAATTTGGGTTTGAGGGCGCGTATATCGCGATTCAGGCGGTCTTGACGCTCTACGCGCAGGGTACGTTTTGGAATTGGGCTCCGTGCGATATGGGGAATGCGTGGTGGCTGACTCTGGAATGGAATTGGGGTGAATAGCGCTCATGACGGGTGTGGTCGTCGACTCGGGCGACGGCGTCACGCACATTGTGCCTGTCTACGAAGGCTACTCACTGCCGCACCTGACCAAGCGTCTGGATATTGCCGGGCGCGACATTACGCGGTACCTGATCAAGCTCATGACGCTGCACGGGTACAACTTCAACTCGACGGCCGATTTCGAGACGGTGCGCCAGATGAAGGAGAAGCTGTGCTACGTCGCGTACGTTTTGGATTCGGTATGATGTAAAGTGGTAGAAGGGCACGATCTGACGTGCAGGACTCCTTCTCCAGGTACGACCTCGAGCTCGAGCAGAAGCTCGCGACCGAGACGACGGTGCTCGTGGAGCAGTACACGGTACGCGTTGTTGTCTCGCATCCGTTGTTGCTGACACCACAATCTGACACCTTTCATTTGCTTTCAATAGCTGCCCGACGGCCGTGTCATCAAGGTCGGTTCCGAGCGGTTCGAGGCGCCCGAAGCGCTCTTCCAGCCGCACCTCGTGGACGTCGAGTCCCCCGGTCTCGCCGAAGTGCTGTTCAACGTGATCAACGCGTCCGACATGGACACTCGGCCTGAGCTCTACAAGCACATCTTGCTGTCGGGCGGGACGACCATGTACCCGGGTCTCTCGTCGCGGTTGGAAAAGGAAGTGCGGCAGTTGTACTTGCAGCGCATTCTCAAGGGAGACGTGTCGCGCATGCACAAGTTCAAGATCAAGGTCGAAGACCCGCCGGGGCGCAAGCATGCCGTGTTCATGGGCGGCGCCGTGCTCGCGGAACTGATGAAGAACAACCCGCTGTTTTGGATGACCAAGGCCGAATACGAAGAAAAGGGGGTTCGCGTGCTCGACAAGTTGCAGGGCGCCATGGGAGGGTCGCTGTGAGCGAGGAGGGCGAGGGTGAGGGCCCGTGGAGCGGGCGCGCACTGCTTTGGGCCGTTTGGCTTGGACGCAATGCATTTTCGATTTCGATGCAGTTGTTGGTTGTCGTCGTTGCCTATTGTTGCCTTGCTCGTCGATGGACGATGTTGGCATGTGTCCAGCGGTGGCCAGGCTGGGTGAAGTCGAGTTTGGTCAAGGTGGGCGCAAGACACGTCACGGCGCGTCGTGACCGGAATTGACAGAAAAAGAAGGCCAAAAAGGAAGAAAACTTAGTCATGAGGCGTGATGCACGCGTGCTTCAACACAGGCCCACAGGCAACCGCGTCTGACCAGCTGTGACCGACAACCACCACCCCTCCACCATCGCCACCACCGCCGCACCTCTGTCACCGACCAACCGCCCGTCATCCTCGACGTTGCCTCGCTCACACCTGCGCCCTGCTTGCCGCGCTCCTGCCCGCATTATCGTCCACGCCGTCGTCGCCGCCGCCCCTGCCTGCCTCCTGCTTCTCGGTATGCTGCCGCCGCTCGCTCCTGCTTCTTCCTTCTCCGCGCGCCCTTCGCTCCCATGCCGCCGTGCCCGCGGGCACCGTCGCCGCTGCCGTGCTCCTCCGCGGCTCCCTCTCCCTCTCCTCCACTCGCCATGTGGTGCCTGCACGCCATGGACCAGCCAGACTGACCGACGCCTGCCCTCGCACGGCGGACCCCCCGCACCTCGCCACGATCCGTGACTGCGCCTTTGGCCCGGTCCCTGCCAACGATGCCGCTGCCCAGCCGTCCAGCCATCATCCGCCATGAGCCATATCGGCGACGGCGCGCTCGCCTTCGACGAGGACTTTACCATCTTTGACGAGCCCGCCGCTGGCGGTGCCGGCCATGCCACGACCACAGCTCCGACACCCGCACCGGCCTCGACAGCAGCCGCCGCCACGCTCGCGGCGCTCGCGCAGGCCGCGGCCTTCCAGCAGCACCAACAGCACCAACAGCAGCAGCACGCGCAGCGGCAAGCTCAGGTTGCCGCGGCCCAGGCGGCCGCGCACGCAGCCATCGCGGCATGCCCGTCGTCGCCGAATCTGAGCCAGTACTACGCCCCGCCACCGCCGCCTTCCGTACACCACCCGTCGGCGATCACGATTCCGGCCGCCGGGTCGACTCCGGCGCCGCAGTCCTCCAACGCCGTGGCAGCGGCGGCTGCAGCCGCCGCCGCCGCCGCCGCGCAGTTACAGGAATGGCACCCGGCCACGCTCATGTCGCCGTCGTATACGCCCGCGACCGTCTTCGACTCGCCCGGGCTCGGGTACGACGCGTCGGCGCTGTTTTCGCCAGCTCTGCTCGACCATTCGCCGTACCTCGATGTCGCGTCGCCGCTGATCGAGTCCGAGTCGACTGCCGCGGCCGTCGCACAGTTGGCGTCGGTCCTGCCAGACGCGGCGGCCAAGTTTTTCCCGGATTTGGGACCGCCGGCCCCACCGCAGGTTTCGCAGGCGCAGGGGCAAGGGCAGGGGGGTAACCCGTATGCGGCGGCAGCGGCCGCGGCGGCGCTCGCTGCCATGACGTCGCCGTACTTGGGGATGCACGGGTCGTTTGGGATGCCGACGCAGCATCAGCAACAGCAACAACAACAGCAGCAGCAGGCGCCGCCGTCGCTGCTCCCGGTCAATGGGCCGTCGTATCCCCAGCATCAGCAACAGCAGCAGGCGCAAGCCCAGCAACAGGCCGCGCACCAGCAAGCGCAGGCGCGGCAGCAGCAATTGCAGCGGCAACAGTCGCAGCAACTCGCGCAACAGCAAGCCGCAGCCACGCAGCAGTTACAGCACCAGCAGCAGCAACAGGCTGCGGCACTGCAGTCGCAACACGCACGGCAAACCCAGCAGCAGCAGCAGCAGCAGCAGCAGCAGCAGCGATCCACGCCCAACAACGGTCCACCCCGCGTGTCCCCCGCGGCGCAGTACCCGACCCCGGCGTCCGCTGTTCCACCGGGCAATAACGCTGGTGCGCTCCCAGCATCGCGGTCCTCGGCATCGCTCGGTCTCCCGCGCACGTCGCCGATCCCGCACTCCTCGACCGCCTCCTCGGCCAGCCCGAGCGCGCGTCCCTCCCCCACGGGATCCACGTGGCTCTCCGGCCCGAACCCGGCCGCCGCCTCTGCCGCGCACCGCCCTCCGCCCGCCAAGCGCGCACGCACGTCCGAGGACCCGCTCGACTACGACGACCCCGAGTCCCCACCGGACATTGCCATGGCGGCTCCCTCGGTCGACCCCGTGGCCGTGAAACGCGCCAAGAACACGGACGCTGCGCGCCGGTCGCGGTTGAAAAAGGTGAAGCGCATGGAAGCGCTGGAAACGCGCGTGACCGAACTCGAAGAGGAGAATAAGGCGCTCACGCTGAAATTGGCCGTCGGCGAGAACGAGCGCGCGAATTGGGCCGCAAAGGAGGCCGAGTTGAAGGCGCGGATCACATACCTCGAAGATAAGCTGTTTTCGGCGGCGGCCGCGGCGGCGGCCGCGGCGGCGTCGCATGCGGTACCGGATGGGCCCACGTCCCCGCGAGGGACAGGTGGGAGGAATTGATGTGGTGGGTGGGGCGGAAGGAGAGTGAGATGGATGGGGTGCTTTGTGCCATATACACACATTTTCGATCTTGGTATTTTTTTTCCCGTCTTGCCCGTAACGACATCTTGGACAGCAGACAAGACGTCTCATGGCGTTGCCGTCGTCGTGTGGATGGCAATGGATCAACACGGGCAATCCCGCGACCTCAAACGACGACTCGAGACCGACAGGTTGGCACAAAAGACACCCATCGTCTACTCAATATCGGACACGCGCGCTATGATACAAGACCCTCGTCCGCCCTCCCCAAAACTCGATGAAAAAACCCGGACCGACGCGGCCTGCGATCACGCCTGCATCTCAATCCACACGTTATTCTGCTTGAGCGCGACCCAATCCTTCCGCACCCCCCACAACCACACCAACCCGAGCGACACAGCAACGCACACATTCACGGCGGGCCACGGCGTCGACTTGATCCAGTTCCAGCGCCACTGCAGCACATCGATCCTCTCCACCGCCAAGAAATGCGAGTCCCTAGTCGCGGCATATGCCCACTGCTTGGCATCCGCTTCGCGATCGGTCTTGGACGCCGTATACCCGAGCGCGCGCAACATGGCCATCAAATTCGGGCCCAAGGTTGCAGTAAACGGCCGCCCCATGTAGGCCCCCGTATCGGAAATCAGCGGATAGTCGGGCGAGTCCTTGTAGGTTTCCGAATCCAGATGCACCGCCGAATTCGCCGTCACGTTGCCTGCGGGGGTATCAACCAGCACCAAGTGCTCGTCGAGTTTCGTCCGGTCGGGCGCGAACCCGACGGCGCGCGGTGTCGATAGGAGCGTGGCCAGTTCCTTGGCGGCCTTGTACGCGTCGGGCGCGTCGCGCTGCATCGCGGCCCCCAAATCCGCGGGCTTGATCGTCGCCCATTTCGGCTGGTACGTCTGGATCGTGCGAACAATGTCGGTCAAGGGCCGTTTCCCCTTGACGTCGACAAGGTGCGTCACGTATTGCGGCGTATCGGTTGTCCAATTTGTCCAGAGCAAATTGCCGCCAATAATCACCATCGGCTGCTGCCAAGGCAAGACGGCCCCGGGTACGGTCGCCATATCGAACCCAGTAAACGACACGCCAAACCCGTGCATCAATTCGTGCTGCATCGTGATGCGCACGTCCATTTGGCCCTTGTTGATCCCTTCGGGTGGGGCATGGTCCGGGAAAAACCAGCCCTCCCAGTCGGACCGCACTTGCAGCATGATGTCGGCGGGGAAATCAAACGCGAGTCGCGACCCGTCCTGCGCGCGTAAACCCGCACTCGCGAGCAACTTGACCACGGCCGACGACACAAACACCGGGCTTGGTCCCGCGGCCGCCTTGGGGTCCGCGCGATGCAAGTCCCAGAACCGCACGGGGGACGCAAACGCGAGCGCGTGCTGGTGCGACAGAGCCGACGCGCACCGAGCCGACGTCCCGGAGTCTTCTTCGGCAAACGCGTCGACGGCTTCTTCGCAGAACGGGATAAACGACGCGTCGAGCGCGAGTGGGGCCGCACCGTGCGCGCCGAGCCCGAGTTGCGTCTCGAACGAGTCCATGACTTCGCGCAAGGCGGAAAAGAAGGAGCCGCAGCTGTAGGTCGGCGGGGCGTTGAGCGGGATGAGGCAGGTCACGGATGCGGTCACGCCGCCGTTTTTGCTCGAGATGGTGGTTTGCTCAATGTCGAGACCGAGCCGCGATTCGTTGGCGTGGGTGGCCGTGGCGGCGAGGAGGACGACGAGAGCGACCAGGAGTATGACGCGCAGCAGTGTCCTTGGTGGCGACATGGTCGTCGTCGTGGCGATGGCGCGAGGTCGCCTTGGCATGGTCATGCAATGGTAGTCGTCGTGCAATGGATGCGGATTGCGAAATTCGTTCGTGCTGGCAACTCGCAACTTGGACAAACAGGCAGCAGCTCGAAGCCCACGCGGCGCAGGCTCAGCTCGAGCGTCTATTTCGCGGGAATGCTGCAAGTCGTCGTGCAATCTGGTCGGCAGGCGTGCGGTTGGCCGCTGTCGCTTCAAGCACACGGCCGACCTGCAGGCGAAAGTGGCCCAGCGCCAAGCGGACTTTGACGTGGCGACGTGCGGTGGAGATGAGGTGGACGCAGCGTGAGGCACGATGTTTGTGGCAGAAGTGGAGTTTGACGGGTGGGAGACATGCGCGAGACGCGCCGAGGCAAGCCGCGTTTCTCAGCCGCGCCGTCGCTTTCGTCGCCCAGGTCGTGCGCCTCGCGCAAGTCGCCCTGCACCATTCAACCACGGCCACCGCGCGACCCCGCTCGGCACGAACGACGACGACGGCGACAACCACGACCACGACGACGCCAGACGGCTCCACCAGCTGCCTTTCTCCCCGCCAAAAGGCTTTCGGCCAGTTTGAATACGCGGCACGGCCAGCCCCATCTGCAGTGCTCCGCCGCCATCGCAGCCCTTCGCATCGGCCTGCTGTATCGCCACCCCCGCAACCGCAAGCTCGCCCATGGACCTCGGTCTCCCGCTCTTCAAGTGCCGCGACTGCGGTCGCGACGTCAACGACCCGACCACGCATGTTTGCGCCCGTAAGTCGCCAGCTCAAGCCCTCATCATTTGTTGGAGGACCTGTTTGAATTGACGAGAAATTCGACTGCTCTCCTAGTCGCTGCGCCCAAGAAGCAAGCTGCCCCCGCTGCGCCAAGGCCACCCGCGAGCTCGGGCCGCGGATACGGCGGCTCCCCGCCCAGTGCGCCGCCTTACGACGATTACGGTGGCCAGAGCAACGACCGGGACGGGTACGGCCAGGACGACTACGACAGCCGCGACCACCGGCCAACCGACCGCTATAACCCGCAACGCGACGACCGGTACCAAGATGACCACTACGACCGATATGGCAACGACCGCCGCTACAACGACCGTAGCGGCCGTGACCGCCACGACTCGCACAATGACCAGTACGACCGCCAGTACGAAAGCGACCGCAAGTACGACAGTGGCCGTCGGTACGAGGACCGCAGCAACTCGTACGACAGTTACGCGCGCGTCGCGCCGAGCAAGGACCCGTACGGCGCCGCGCCGAATGGCCGTGTCCCATCGCAAGAGGGGTCCGACGTTGGCGCTCCAAACGTACCGATTGCGGGTGCAGCCGGCGCGGCCAAGAAAGGCCTCGACTTTCTCTCGTCTTCGGTCGGCAAACTGTTTGGTGGGTCCAATGTGCCTGCTGCCAACACCAAGCCCGACCCGACCCTTGCGAAACCCGCCGCGCCGACGACCGACTCGGCCATTGATGGCATGTCACGGCACCTTGCCGACACGCGGCTCGATTCCAACGACCTGTACCGGCGCACCCCCTCTCCACCCCCAGCCGTGGCCGCGCCGGCACCATCCGCCGCGTCAACCATCCCGCTGAGCGAGATTATGGTCTACAAGGACGCCAAGTCGCTGACGTGCACGGGCGCGTGCAAAGGCCGAATTTGGAAAGGTGAGGAAATCGTCTTGATTGGCGACGACGTGTTGCACGCCAAGTGCTGTGTCTGCGCCGAGTGCACTGAGACAGCCGCTGGAGACGAGTACGGGTCGGACGGGTGGATTTCGCACGAGCCCGGGCGGATTATCGTGTGTGCCAACTGTCTCGAGGCTCACGATCAGCCTGGCGATGACAGCGGGGGGTACCATCACGACGAGCCGCCCGTGCACGCGCCGATGCCCGCACCGATGCCCGCACCGTTCCCACCACCACCCGTGGTCGCCCCGGAACCCGATTTCCCGACGTGTGGCACCTGCCTGCTCTCGATTATGCCAGGCGACCAAGTCGTCGAGCACGCAAAACTGCCGGACATGCACCACGCGCGGTGCCTCGACTGCACGCAGTGTCGGCGTCCCTTGTCGGCGACGCTCTCGCCTACGAACCCAGTGCATGTCCGGCAAGGCCGCCCGCTGTGCCACCCGTGCTACTTGCAAACCCTCCCGCGGTGCGGCGGGTGCAAGAACGTGATTACGCGCGACACGCGCGTGGTCGCGGCCCTTGGGCGCAAGTACCACCTGCACTGTTTTGGGTGTGTGCGGTGCGGCAAGAATTTCCCGGACAAGTCGTTCTATGTGCTGAACAATGAGCCGTATGACAAGTGGTGCTATCACGAGGTCAACGGGTCGCTGTGTGGTGGGTGTGGGCACCCGATCGAGGGCGCGTGCGCATGTGTCGTGGAGGGGCGATTCCATCCGCGGTGCTTTTGCTGTGCGGCTTGCCACGTCCCCTTGAACGATGTGTATTTTGCGTTTGAAGGGCGCGCGTTTTGCGAGGTGCATATTGCCGAGGTGCAGCGGCGGCGCGGTGGGGGGAAGGCCGAGCGGCGGCAGACGTTTTTCAAGCAGTTGTCGTAGGAGGACCGGGTGGAGAGGGTGGAGACGGGAGGCGAGGATGCGGTGCTATCTAATAATCAATTATTTACATCAGCTTTGACCCCAAGCGAAGGCCAGGGTGGGTCGCGCCGGACGCTTCGCTCGCCCTCACCGCAACGAAGGCGTGACTCCCACAAGTGGTGGCAAGCGCGCAGTGGTCACGGGCCATCACGTTGCTCGGTTGCCATGGCCAGCATGTCGCTGCCATAGCGGAAAACCGCGCAGACCAAGGTCAAGCTGCGCAAGCCGCGCTCTTTCAACACGGCCCTCCCTCCAAGACCTCCAACACTAACACCAACACCTACACCAACACCAACACCAACACCAACACCTACACCTACACCAACACCAACACGAACCACCGACCACCGACCAACACTTGCGCCAGCAACACCAACACCGACGCCGACAGGCGCCGCTATGATTACGACTCGCCTGTGCCCGCAACGCAACGCTACTCCGACCAGCCGCGTTCCGCTGCCATAACGTGGCCCACGCCCAACGCTCGACACTCAACAGCAACCGTTCACCGACCTGTCGGCTCAACTGATTGTTCTTTCGCCTGCACGCCCACCAACACGCACGCATCGCCCCCGCCCCTTCATGTGGTCCGCGATCCGCGCCGCCGCTGCCCTTGCGCCATGGCGCACGCGCACGTCCGCAATACGCCCCGGTGTCTGGCCGTCCCTGTCGCGCCTGATCGCCCCACCGCCGCGCCCGCCATTACGTTCACCCTCGACCCCGTTCTCGCCGCTGCGATCCGCCTGGACCGCGCCTGCTACCCGCCCGTACTCGCTCTGGACCGCGTCGTCCCTCCCGCCGAGGCTGCGCACGACCCCACGGCTCCTTCTCCACCCGCTCACGCGACGCAGCCTGGCCAGTTCCACGCAACCCCCACCCTCGCTACGCACCTACCTGCACTACCTGCGCGCGCGCGTCGCCGGCATGTTTAAGCGCCCGTCGCGCCCCTGGACCGTCGACGACGTGCTGGCCATGGCCTCGTGGCTGTTTGTCGGCAACTCGTTGCTCCTCCTGGTCGGGACCACGACGTGCGTGTCCGTCATTCTCTGGGTCGCCAATAGTTTCCAGTTCCAGGAACTGGTTGCGCGCGCCGTCGGGTGGTACCTGACGCGGTCGACGGGCGCGACCGTCATTTTCGAGTCGGCGATCGTGCCCAACTGGAAAGACGGGAAAATCGCGTTGAAGAACGTGACCGTGCGCCGGATGCACGCGCTCGACGAGTCGCAGCTCGCGCCGCATTATTATTATTACTCGGACGAGGAGGCCGAGGAAGTGGCTGCTGCCGCGGCGGCCAGTGCGTCCAAGTCGTCGTCCGGCGGGTCCTCGTCGGTCGTCTACGCGTCTGGCACCGACCCGCCGCAACCGCCCACGGCCTCCTCGCTCGCTGCCGCATCCATCACTTCCCCTGCTCCAGGGGACGTCTTCACGCGCCCGCAACTGCCTCGCCCGCCACGTCCCGTCTCGCGCGACGCCAATAACTTCACCAAATACGAGGTGCGCATCGCGTCGATCGACGTGACGCTCGACCTGATCCGGTGGCTCGACGGCAAGGGGCTCGTCAAGGACATGGTCGTCAAGGGCGTTCGCGGGATCATCGACCGCCGCGACGTGTTCTGGGACGACGATGCGGCCACGCCCCCAAGGCGGATTCACCAGCCGGGCGACTTTGACATGGAACGGGTGGTCGTCGAGGACTTGTTCCTGACCGTGTATAACCCGAATTTCCGGCCGTATTCGGTGTCTGTGTTTAACGCGGACTTGCCACGGTTAAGGAAACAGTGGCTGCTCTACGATATCATTTGCGCGTCGTCGTTGGTCGGACTGTTTGATAATTGCTTGTTCTCGCTGCATACGCCGCAGCATCCGGCGGATTTGTTTGTTGATCCGACGACGTCCGCGGCGGGGATCCTCGATGCGAATGGGGCCGATGACGAAGGGGCGGGAAGCGACGAGTGGGTCGGATTGCCGCGACGCGTCACGCGGCTCAAGGTGGACGGCGTGCCGATTGACCACCTGAATTACGGCACGACGGGGCCGTTTGGCTGGATTATTGGCGGCACGCTCGATATCACGGCGCTGATCCATATTCCGCGCCGCCCGCAAGAGTATATGTTGCAGCCAGACGACTTGCTCGCGCTACTCGTGGGGGAGATCAAGGCCTCGGCGCTCGGCAAGATTGACCGCGTCGGTGGCGGGGATGAGGACGAAGAGGGGATGGACAAGTCGAAGCGGCCGACGGATCGGTTGCGACGCAAGCTGCGCAAGGTGCGCGAATCGTTGCGCACCAAGCGCGACGACGAGGACGAGGAGGTGGTGGAGGAAGTGGTGGAGGAAGCGGTCGTCGAGCCGGCGCCTGTCACGTCAGGCCTCGTCGCATCGCCCGACTCCCCCGCCGAAACCGCGACGGACCCATCGTCCCCTGCAGCACCCGCCGCGACCACAACCACCGGCCGCACCCTCTGCATGGACCTCGACCTGCGCTTCAACAACCTGCGCGCGTCCGTACCGCTCTACTCGCGCGACCTTCCCTACCTCACCACCAACGCCCTCGTGCGGCCCGTCGTCGGGTACATGAACGCCCACCGGACCGCGATCCCGCTCACCTGCAGAATCACCCTCCCGCTGTCCAATTTCGACGGTGCCTGGACCATTTACGACTCGCAGCTCGCGGACGCGCTGGCCATGTCCATTGGGCGCGCGATGGTGAGGTCGATGCTCGACGATGCGGATCGCGCGAGGCGAATTAGGAAGGTCGGTTTGTGGTCAGTGCGGACGGCGGCCGAGGCGGTCGCCGCGGTGTGGCAGTACGTGTCGGGCGCGAAGAGCCTGGTGCATTTCTTGGAGGGCGCGCTGCGCGCACGCGCGATTGAGGCCGCGGCAGCGGCGCCGTCGCATGCGGTGGTGGGGGTGGGAGTGGAGCCAAGGGGGAGGCAGGGGGCGGAGCCGTGGGCGGTGTGATTATGACGGTGAGGATTGGGGTGTGGTGTTGTGTGTTGGTACATCTTGCGAGGTCTTCATTACCTTTATTTCTTTTGTTCACCGTTGTTTGTTTTCCGCTTTGGTTGGTGCTGCTCACGGGTTGAACGGTCGATCCTCTCTTCTCTCGCCTTTGCCGTGATACAAAAGTTGGATGCGGAAATATTTGGTCCAGGGCTCCTTCCGCGACAAGAACGCGGGCGGCCAAAGCGTCAGGTAAAACATGGGACATTTTTGCCCAACAGAAAACGGTCTGGACAGTGGACAAAACGGACGCGACCCGAGCCTTCGAAGACCCACAAAACCAAATCGCGCGCGCTCACGCGCGTCTCTGCATAATTATGCGTCTTCGCTCGACGGCACCCACCTACAAGCAATCACGAAATCCACCCACCACATGTCAGTCTCGACCCATCCATCCATCCATCCATCCATCCATCCATCCACCTTTCCTCTCCACTTTCAATACGTACAGCCGCACCGTGCGATCATCACTCGCACTCGCCAACATCCCCGGCACTCTCGGATTCCAGGCCACCGCATTCACCGTATCCGAATGCCCTTCCAACACATTCACGAGCGCGCGCGACGCGCGGTGCCAAACATAGACGCGCGCGTCCTCGGACCCGGACGCAATAAATGCCTCGCCGTATCCACCCAACGCACTGCGGATCACAAAACGGCCTTGCTTGTGGCCCGTGTAGGTGGCAGCCAGGTCCGGGCGCGCAGGGAAGCCGGACGTGGTGGCGGCAGATGCGGGGGTCGGCGACGGGTGGCCGTTGGAGATCAGCGGGGAGCGGAGAGGGAGGGAGGAGCTCGAGGAGGAGGGGGACATGCGCGAGGCGACTGTGGGGAGGGTTGGGGGGAGAGATGAGAGAATGCGCCGTGGTAGAAGAAGAAGAGGAGGGGTGGGGAACGGACGTACCTGGCGAGTCGACATTGTCGGCAGTCGGCGTCGGGAACAGGTCCCAGAGGTGAATCTCCTGCGCCGACAGGTTGAGCAGCAGGTACCGGCCGTCCTTAGACAGACACACGGACGTGATCCCATGTGCCTCAGTGAGCGAGCTGGAATGGAATGGTCGCGGTCAGTCGCATGCGCAGGACGCAGGCAAAAAAAAAAAAAAAAAAGAGAGCACGAACCTGATCTCGGTACGCGTGTGCAAGTCGTGTACGCGCACCTTGTCGGTCGACATGACGACGACAAACCGGCCGTCATCACTGACTTGCATATCGGAGACGCGCGCGTTGTTGCTCCACCGGTGCACGAGCGTGCCGTCGACGTTCTATGTGTCACAGTCAGCCTCGAGCACGACACCAACCGCGCGGCACACGCTCGGAGATGCGTACCCAAAGAAACAGCTGCTTGTCGAGCCCACCCGTAATCAAGCGGCGACTATCCGGCAACCACCCCGCAGCCGTGACAAACTCCGAGTGCGCGTCGAGCACCGTGACACAAGTGCCATTCGCCGGATCCCAGATCCGCGCCTTGGTGTCGTTACTGCACGAAACGAGATACTTGTCGTCGGGACTCCACGCCAAGTACGTCGCGGCCAGCACGTGCGCATGGAGTCGGAACAGCAGGTGTCGCGTCTAAACACAACCCCCACATCGTCAACCCACCATCCATCACCAGGTCCATCACTCACCAGAGGCAGTGTACGCACCCGCACGTCCCAAATCAACAGCCGCCCATCCTGCCCCACGGCCGCGAGCCGGTCGCCCGCATGCGAGAACGCCAAGTGCCAGACTTCGTCCTCGGGGTCGGTGAACGTGGCCAAGCACGTGGCGGGCACCGTATCGCGCGTCTCGCACGCGTGGTCGGCGAGCAGACCGAGCGGTTTCCCGTCGTGCGCCTCGGCCGAATGGTAGGTGCACTGCGCGACTTGCCGGGCGAGCGCTTGCGCGATCAAGGTTTCGAGCCGGCCGTCACGGACCATGGCCGACGCGGGCAGGACGTCCGTCTGCAGCCGGTGGAGCAGGGTCGCGCGAGAGCCGCCGTTGACGCCGGTCCATTGCGCGGTGGCGCGCAGCATGTCGGGTGGGCCGCACATGAGGTAACTAACATGGGGCGAGTGGAGTGAGTTGGGGGGGGGGGGGGGGGTCGTGTCGTGATGGAACACAGCCGAGCGCACCTCGACAGCTCGTGCAGACGCGTCGGGTCATGCTGCAGCGGCGTGAGTTCCTCGCGCAGGACGGTCAGTGCCGCGGGCACATTTTGCTGTTCAAGCAGCTCGAGGTACTGCTGCTCCTTGATCAGGAAAAGCGCCGTCACGTAGGCGCCGTTGGGCACGTCCGGTTGCCCCGGTGGGACGCCGACGGTCGGGAGCAGTTGCACGGCGTCGGCCCATTGGCCGGCGAGAATAGCCGAGCGGAACTGGGCCACGTCGTGCGACTCGAAGGGAACATTGGATTCGCGCTCGAGTTCGGCGGCAGATTGGCTCCATGGGTGGAGAGAGGTTAGCGGCGCGTTCTTACTCAAGGGCGCGGGGGCGGTAAGAGAATGCGGTACGTGTAGCCGAGTCGGCGCAGCTCGTCGGTGAGCAGGCGAACGAGCTCCTCGCGGCGCACGTGCAGGTTGGGCCCGACGGTCAGGATCGCGCCCTGTTGCGATGTGGCGGCGCGCGCGGGTGCGGCGGTGCCGTTGGGTGCGGGCGGGCTCATGGCGCTGATGCGTGGGATTGATTTGCACTTGGGTCGTTGGTTGCAGATAATCGTCGGTGCGAACAAAGAACGGGTCGGTGCCGAGTAGTTTGCTTGGGTGACAGAGGGGCGGTGCCGGTCGAGGCGACCGCGTCGGCAGCAGGTGGTGGTGGACCCGAGGCGGGCGTGCGGGATCTTGCGGGGAGGACGCAGCTGGATGCCGTGATGTGGAGCGGACGGCAGGGACGGCAGCGTCGACGACGACGACGACGACGACGACGCGCGGCAGGACGCGATGTGCGCAGCACGTGCATGTGTCGTGATCGCGTCGCGTGTCGCTCCCTCTTTTGTCGAGCTGGCAGCCGCTCTGCACCTGCTCCGGCCACCACCATCGTCATCGTGCCCATCGTGGCCGACGCGGCCTGCTCCAACCAACGACCGCCGACGACCGCGCAGCCGGTATCCTCTGCCAACAAGCGACCTGCCACAGGACCCGCAATCCACTCCCACAACCAGCTCCTCCAACAGCCGCCGCCAATATGCCCGGCGTGCCTGCAGAAATCACTGCCATCACGACCACGCTGTCGCTCGTCAGCGCCGCGGTCGCACTCGCTGCATCCGCTTTTTACGTGCGCCGCTATGCCGACCGCCGAGAGCGCGCACCCGGTGTCCTTGCCGTTGCTGTTGTTGGCCTCGCGATCGCCCTGACCGCCGCGGCCTGTGCTCTCCCGGCCGACGTGTTCCTCGTGTCCTCTTCCTCAAACGCAAAAACGGGCTTCAAGCAACCATGGGCCGACCCTCCGACGCTCGAATCGATTCGCAACTCGGTCAACTGGATCTACGACAGCCTGTTCCTCGTACTCGCGCTCTACGCGTTCCTCGTCGTGCCGTTTGCCTATTTTTACTTTGAAGAAGAAGATGAGATGCGCACTGCACAGCAGGTGTGTTCTTCCTCTACTGGATTGTTTGCGACCATGGCTCACGCTCTTGATTCATCTCCAACGAACCCAAAAGCGCTTCAACGCCGCCGTGCGCATGACGCTCGCCACGGCCGTCATCCTCATCATCCTCATGCTCGTCGGCCTGATCCTGAAACCTAACGACCTGAGCCTCGGCGGCCCCATCGACTTTGACTTCCTGAAAAAGGCGCTATTGGGCGGCAGTTCGTATCTCTCCACCCCTCTGCGTACCTGATTCGCTCATTTACAAATCTCACACTGGCTGTTCCGTCGACAGGCCTCGAAAGCGCACTTCTCTTTATCCTCGCCATGTTCATGGTCCTCGGCATGCTCGTCTTCCTCGTCTACACGGCACCCGGCGTGTTCTTGCTCCCAATCTACCTGCTCAAGCCGCTCAAGTCGCTCGAAACTGATATTCTCGCCGTCACGGCCGAACTCAACGACACGCGCGCACGGCTCCAGGAATTGCACGCGCGGCAACCGAATCCGAGCCTCATGACGTCGCGCGAGCACCAGCGGCTTGAGGACCTCGAGGAGCAGGAACGGTGCGACCTTTGCGCAGAGACTCTCATGTCGCGATTGATCGATGCCAAGCTAACGTGCGGTGCTCCACGACGACGATTGTTTAGCAAATGCCTGCGCAAGCTCGACCGGATCCAGGCCGGGGACCGGCCCATGTGTTGTGGCCCGCTCTGGAAAATCGCCTCGTTCCCACTCAAAGTCGCGTGTTTTGTCTACTCGGGCGCCGTCATTGTCGCCATCATCAGCACTATGTCCGTTCCCACCTCCCTTTATCCCCCTCCCCGATGTCCGGAACGCACCTAACGCCCTTCTCCACCCGCGGATAGCCAATCCAGCCCACCCCTCTGCGCCAAATGCCCGCGTCTCGTTCTCCCCGTCGCCTCGGCCATCAACCCGGTCGACGCATCTCTCGCCTTTCTCGCGCGGTTCTATCCGGTTGATCATCTTCTCTTCGCGTCAGTGCTCGTCTACTTGCTCGCGGCGACCCTGCACGGCGTCAAGGTGGTGGGCGTGCGCGTCTTGTGGATCCGGCTGTTCCGACTCCGTAAGGGACGGACGGCACCGCAGGCGCTCCTGCTCGTGACGGTGGTCGTGATCATGACGTTGCTCGCCCTCCTCTGGGAAATGACGGCGGTCGTCGCGCCGCAGTATGCGACGTGGGGGTCGCAGGTCTATGTACGTGTCTTGTTGTGAAGGTGTGAATGAGATGGGATTTGGCTCACTGGAAGTGGGCGGGATGGTAGTGTGCGGCCACGCCCGACAAGTGCGCGAACGACGCGTATTTCCGGAAACCGTGCGACTTGTCGGCGCCCGCTGGTACGTGAACCGCATTCGCCTGGTCAGTTCCTCAACGTGGAGATCCCTCACCTTGGCCCTGCGTCTCCGTAGCCGCATGCACGCCGACCGTCCTCTCGGTCCTCCTCGCGCGCGTCGGGCTCACGGCGCCCTTTGTCGCGACCGCCTTCTACTACACTCAGATCGTCGCTGTCGCCGTGTCCGGACTCGCCCTGCTCTATGGCCTCATCTCGGCGCGCAAGTCCCGCGCGGCCGATGTTGGCGACAGCGACAGCGACAGCGAGTACGATGACGAGGTTGAAGAGCACGGAGAGCGCGCACGGCCCGCCCCACCAGCACGGCGCGGCGAGCGGCGGCCGTTGCTGCGCGGCGACTCGAACTAACACCCCTTCAATCATCATCCGTAACTACAGATTCATTCAATCTATTTTGAGTTAATCCAAAAGATCGATCGCAGGGTTCAAAATCCCGTTTCGAGCGTCGACGCCACGGGCAGCGGCACGCACAGTCGGTCGCGTTGGTCGCGCGTGGTCCCAACCTCATCCACGAGCGCCTTGAATGCCGCGTACGTGCACAGCGACGGATCGCCGGGATAGTGCGCACCCGGTTCTTGGCATGCGGGCACGCGCAGGTTCGTTCCGTTGTGCCGGAGGCGGACAAAGTGGGAGTCCTCGGCGCGCTGGGTGGACGCGGGTGACTTGGACTGGAAGAGCTCGAGCGTGAGCTACATTCACCCCGAATTAGTTAGCCTCTGCACTCCCCTCCCTTCTCCACCCCATCCAAATTCACGTACATGGCTCGCAAACGGCGGCCAGGTATGATCCCACACGCCGAGTGCGGCCATGAGCGGGACCAGCGTCGTATCGTGGCCCGAGTACAGCGCGAATCGCGGAGGTTTGGCCGTTCCGGACGCACGCATGTGCTGCACGTGCATCGAGAACTCGGCCGGGTCCGGCGCAGTGCCCGTAACGTGGTGCGCCATCAGTTCGTGCAACTCGGTCACAAACCGGCCAATCAACAGCTGGCCTATGCCGGGGTACTTGACCATGTGCCCAAACCAGAGACGGGTCGAGGCGTCCCGCAAAGTCTCGTATTCGGCGGGGGTGACGACGTCGGTCGCGCGGCCGTGCGCAAGGGCTAGTGTGGCATTGAAAGTAAGCCTGGGATCGCAACGGAGAATGGGAGCGAAGGACACGGCACGTACCGGCGCCCAAGATATCAAACGCCAACACTGCGCCATGTTTCGGATCGCTCGCCAAGTCCTGCAGTTTCGCGCTCCACGACTTCATCTCCTCGCCAACTTCGTGCTTGATCAGCGCGTTAAACTGCTTGGCCAGCCGGCGGTACCGCTCGCACCCAAAGTCGCGGTAAATGTTATCGCTGCCGACGGGCGTGCGCGTGAAGATATGCATTGGCGGATGCTGAAACAGCACTGCCACGGTCGGTCTCCGGGTACATCCCTTCGACGACCGAGTGCAACGACTCGAGCGTGCGCGCAAAGTCGGACGAGCGCAGGTACACGTCCCCCGGGTTCTGCAACTTGCCTGGTAGGAACTTGAGGGTATCCACATAAAGCGACCGCGCGGCACGGCCGAGAGTGGTCATGGTCGTGCGCCCTTGGTCGGTCAGCATCCCGGCTGCGCACGTGCCGGGCGTCGCGCCATGCTGCGGCAAGTCGGCGTCGTGCAGGACCTTGGTGTACTGGCGCGTGCTCTTCGACGAGGAGAGCGCCGAGTTGAGCGCGAGAAAGGCGCCGAGGTGGCAGTTGGTGTAGATGGGGTCGACAAGGTGCGAGAGGCCAGGGACGATGGGCGTGCGCTCGCCGTGCCGGTGCACGATCTGGACGAGTTTGAGCGAAAGGTCCGACGGGTACTGCGCGCGCACGGTCGATCCGGGCGAGAGCAGCGACGCGACGGGCGCGACATAGCGCGGGCCGGTCGTCGTCGTCGTCGTCGGGGTGGTGGTCGCGGTGTTGGTGCCTCTGCTGGTCCTGGCCGACATGGTGGTGGCGTGTCGCGTTTCTTGGGGCGTGCAGTGGGGAGCGCGGAGGACGTGGAGAGATGGGACAGAAAGGAAGCCGGCCGTCGGTTCGCACGCGGCCGATCGGCGCGGCAACGGCCGGATCGCGGTCCTGTCGCCGCACGCGACAATTGGGCAGGGACGCGCGCTCTACCGTCCACGTCACGCCCTGGCCAATCTTCCCCTGCTCTGCGACACGTCGACGACCTCGGTCCTGACATCAACCCACGCTCACGTCCGCAACAACTGCCCGCACCGCCATGCCGCCGCTGCTGCTGCACTCGCGCCGCCTGCAAAAGGAGCTCGCCGACCTGCAGCGCAACCCGCCGCACGGCATCCAGGTCATCGACGCCGACGACCTGTCAAAGTACCAACACCAATCGATCAACGGCACCGAACCCGGCACGCCATGGCCACCAGGATTGACTGACCGCCATTGATGCTCTCCAGATGGATCGTTGAAATCCACGGCGCCGAAGACTCGATTTACGCGGGCGAGTCGTGGCGATTGCAGCTCAAGTTCCCGCACGACTACCCAATGGAAGCACCCGAAGTGATTTTCCTCGCACCGACCATCCCAGAGCACCCGCATGTGCGTGCTGTTGTCCCTTTGGCTGTGCAGTTTCGAGCTGAGACTGACGCGCGACGCGGCGACGACGCCCAACCACAGATTTATTCCAATGGCCACATTGTGCGTGCCATCTGTGCCATAGCCGCACCTGACTCACGCCTAACGCCCGGTTCCGCTCGTTCCAGTGCTTATCGATCCTCTACGACGGCTGGACACCCGCGCTCACGACCAGTTCCGTGTGCCTGAGCCTGCTGTCGATGCTCTCGTCGTGCACGGCCAAGGAGCGCCCGCCAGACGACGACCGCTACGTGCGCCGTGTCGGCATGAACGCTAACCCCAAGAAGAGCAACTGGCTCTTCCACGACGACAAGGTCTGACGGCTTTTCGGACCTGCGCACCGCTGTAAAGGGCGGCAGCCGCCGCGTGGCACCCGCCCGTCCTCTCGGTCGCGTGAGCAAGGGGCATCGCAGCCCGCCCTTGCCCCCTGATTTGTATATGAGCGTCGCAATGCATGCGTCAGTTTTGGTTTGGATCGTTTCGGCCGCGGCCGCTGGCTGCCAGTTCTGCGGTGAACCGGCGCGGATTGGCAGCGAACAGCACGCAGACCGGCCCGGCCAGCGCACCAGCGCCCTTCCTCGCGCTCCAGGCTCGCAACTCCCATGCATCGCGCCGTGATTGAGGGCCGCTCCGCGCGGGCGACGTGGGCGGACGTAGGCGGCGAGGTCCGCAAGGCAGGCCGCAAGGTCCGCGAGCACGGGGGCGATGCGGTCATGTGGTGCCACGCGTTCCGGTCGCGGCGGTCGCCCGACACGCGACGGCCGCCAAAGAGCGCTGCAGCCAACCAACCATCCCCAACCCAACGCCGGCGCGACCACCCACCACGACGACAACGACGACCACCGCACCTTGAAACTGCACGCACCAAGAACCAAGCAACCG
The DNA here is from genome assembly GCA_000151295.1 of Allomyces macrogynus ATCC 38327. Lineage (NCBI taxonomy): Eukaryota > Fungi > Blastocladiomycota > Blastocladiomycetes > Blastocladiales > Blastocladiaceae > Allomyces > Allomyces macrogynus. The sequence goes on along the minus strand of GG745328.1, from coordinate 2,540,396 downwards.
CCGGCAACCCGCACCGTACCAACCGCATCCATGACCACCGCCGCGGCCGCCGCCTTGGCCGCACGCGTCGTGCGCGGCGCCCCCACCGCACCCGACCCCAACAGCGACAATGACAACGACGACACGTATACGCCGTCGCCGCCCGGGGCTCCGCCGCGGTATCAGTACACCAAGGCGCAGCTGCTTGCACTGCGCGACGCGCCACGCGTGCCCAAGACGGTTGCGATCCCGAGCGATGTGATTCGGTGCCGCACCAGGTACGTGTTCTGGAACTGGGAGTCGCGTTCACTTGGAGAATAGGCGAACTAACGATGCCTGGCGGTGGTGTATCTAGCGAGGAGCCGGCGAGCCGGCCAAGGTTTGTACTTCGAACGAGACTTGCGATGCATCGCTCGACGGACCTGCTGACGACTGGTCGCCCGTCTCTCTAGCAGGACGTCGGCAAGGTCCGGCCAGCGCGACAACGATCCGACGACAACGAACAACGGCCGGTCGCGCACGCGGTCCGACTCGGAGTCGACGCCCGAGTGGGCGCAAGGTCAGTACTCGGCGCCGTTGTCTCGCTTATATGCCCGCCCAGTACCTTGCTGACGGCCAAACGACCCTTGTTCTCCAGCCAAATTGTCCAGCGGACCCGGTGCTAAACGGTGGACGCCGCGCGGCGTGCGGTCGCCCTCGCCGACCCGCCGCGGGTCCGACGATCCTGGAGTGCGCCCATTTCTCGGTCCATTCTCCCCCACACGAACCCATCCACTCACCCCAGCTTCCTCCTCCTTCCAGAGACGCACAACGTCCGGCAGCGCCTCGTCGCTCTCCCGCCCAACCCGCACCAGCTCCATGTCCGAATCCGACCCGCCACGCACGTCGAGCACGTCGCTCTCCTCGTCCTCCACCAACGCGACCCCACGTCGACGGGACATTGACTTTGCCGCGCTCGGCGACCGTCGACGCAACGCTGACAGCTCATCGCACGACGACCGGCTCGACAGGCCCGACGAAATGGACGCCAAGAACGACGAAACTTTCGGCGGCCCCGCTGGCGCGCTCGCCGACGATTTCGATTTTCAGGCGCGCGACTTTGATCCGATTGCCAGCTTCAAGGCGCAGATGCGCGCGCAGGCCCGCGGGAAGGAGCGGAACAGCGCGCCGCCCGCAACGGCGGGAGGGACCGCGGACGAGAACCCAATAGAGGCGTTCCGCAAGATGATGAAGGCGTCCAAGGCCGCGCTCACCGACGACGCGCCGCCGGGGATCGGACGGTCGCCACCGCCCACCGAGGCCAAGCCTGCGGCCCCGGCCGCAGCGCCCGGAACGCGCGGCGCCAACGTCGTCGCGGTTCGCCGGGGCGGGTTGTTTTGCCGGCCGAGACGTCAAACCGCCGGTTGCGCCCGGCGCCCCGCTCCCGGGCGCCTTGAGCCGGCCCGGAACCCGGCGCAAACCACAGCCGGGCGATGAACCCCGGGGCCAAGGCGTCGAACGGATTTTGCGACAAATGGCTCCTTCCAGGGGCCGGCGGCCCGCGCCGGTGTGTCCGTCCACGCCAATCGCCCAGGCGCAAAAGTCGTCAGTGCAGCAGGCGCAGCGGGCTCCGACGGACGATGCCGATCGGTTTAATTTCCTGATGGCCAAGTTGAGCGGGATGCAGGTGCGCACGGCGCCACCCCCGTCGCAGGTGGGGAGTGAGCCGCCGCGCACGCCGACGTCGCATGTGCTCGAATCGCCGCCGCCGGGGCATCCGTTGCATGCAGGGATGATGGCGATGCAGCAGCAGCAGCAGCAGCAGCGGCAGGAGTTGCAGCAGCAACAGCAGCAGCAGCAGGACCTGCAGCGGCAGCAGGACCTGCAGCGGCAGCAGGCGATTCAGCGGCAGCAGTTCCTGCAGCAGCAACAGCAGCAGCACCTGTACCAGCAGCAGCTCCTGCAGCAACAGCAACAGCAGCAACAGCAGCAGTACGCGGCCATGCAAATGCGCGCCGCTGGCATGCTCCCGCCGCCACCCCTCGGCCAGCCGCAACCGCCGCGCGTTCCCGGCGAACCTGATACGCTGAGCCCGCGCATGCAGCAGCGCGACTCGCCGCCGACGAGTGTCGCCGCACTCGCCGCTGCGGCCGCCGCAGGCGTGCCCAAGAAGAAATCGAGTCTCGTGCTTGCCGGTAACGTCCCGACCTCGGTCGCGCGCAACCTCGCCAACTCGCGGCAGATCGTCCAGCAGCAGCCGCAGGGGCCGCAGGCGCCGCCGGGCGTCGACCCGCACGTGCTCGCGCGCGAGCAGGCGCACATCAACATCCTGCAACAGCTCGGCGCGCGCGGTGCCGCCGGTGCCGGCCCGGCACCGCACCACCCGCACCACCCGCACCACCATATGGGCTACCCGTATCCGCCACCACCGCCGGGCCCGCCCATGGGCAGCCCGCACGCGCCGCCGCAGACGGGAGGGTACCCCGGCCCGAACCCGGCGACCGCGTACCCGCCGGCGGCCATGCACCACGCGGCGATGCGCGGCGCGCGCCCACCGGTCGGTCCACCGCAGGGTCCTCCCGCGGGAATGTCCCCCATGGCGCGTCCGCCGCCGCCGCCCGAGGCGCTGTTCCAGTACCTCCAGCAGCAGCAGCAGCAGCAGCAGCAGCAGCAGCAGCAAGGTCCGCCGCCGCAGCAGCGGCCTCCCATGATGCCGCCGCACATGGCGCCGCCGCCGCATATGATGGGGATGATGCCGCCGCCGCCACCGCCCGCCGCGTACGGCGCACGGCCAGGCATGATGCCTCCCGTACCGCCTGGGCCGCCGCTGCCGGGGGCCGCGGGGATGCCGCCGGGTGCGATGCCGCCGTCGTATTACGTGCACCAGCAGCAGTTGCAGCATTTGATGGCCGGTGCGATGGGGGGGAGGCCGATGCGCGATGGCGCGTAGGTAAAGAGAGGTGGGATCGCGTGGTCGGGGAGGTTGGGAGGGAGAGACGGGTGGAGAAGGGACGAGGCATGCATTTGGAGGGAATGAATATGACGCGGGGCGTGTGGGCCCTGGCCGCGCGGTTGTTGATGGCGGACTGCGAGTTGGTGTTGGTGTTGGGTTGAAAGTTCGACACCGTTGAGGGCAGGCAAGAGCAAGCGCACGACGCGGTCACGCGCGGCGGTGGCGGCGGCGGCGCGTGGCGCAAACAGCTGCTTGGCGGTGCACGTCACGGCAACATCGAGTTCCCACTCTTCCACCGTCCTTCTCGTCGTTGCCGTCGACTTTATATATTTTTGGCCAGCAGCAAGCGAGCAGCAGCACTCGAACGCCCGCGCGCGCACTTGCCGCACTCGACTCGACGCCGTTCGCCGGGGAGGACGCACCTTTTGGACGAGGCGGGACTACCCGCTTCCCTCTACACTCTACTCGACCAACGACCAACGACCAACGACCAACGACCAACGACCACCGCGCACGGTCAAGACACCCGTACTTGGACCGGCAAACGTTTCCCCGGCCGCACGGTCGGTTATTGTCAAGCTCGAGCAGTACCATCGCTGCCCGCCCGAGCGGCAAGCAGCAAGCTCGTTCGCCCCCCTCGTTCTACGGACGTGAACGCTGCTCTCTGCCGCCATGTCGCTATCGTCGCCCGATTTCATTGACGATTTCGTCAAGAATGGTGGGTGGTAGTCGGAGTTTTGCTCCATGAAGTGCACGGCGATGCTGATCTTTTCCGCTCGTCTCTGCTAGGCGCCAACACCATCGACGGCCTGTTTGCGCAAATGGGCCTGACGAGTATCGTCGGGATTGGCGCGGTGCTCTTTTTCTCGTTTATGCGCCCGCGCAACCAGGACGTTTACCAGCCCAACAAGCTCTATTCGGACTCGCTCTCGCGGCGCGGCCTGCATCGCTTCTTCCACGACTCGCAGATTCCCGAAAAGCTGCCCGAGGTGCCCAACACGCTCTTTGGCTGGCTCTCGGTCGTCTACCGGACCACGGACGAGCAGATTCGCGATTCTCTCGGAATCGATGCCGTCATGTTTGTCAAGCTCGCCAAGACCATGCTCAAGACGGCGTGCGCGTTCATGGTCGGCTCTGTCATCCTGATCATCGTCAACGCGCTCGCGTGGCCGCTCGGACCTAGCAAGTTCCAGGTCCCGTCCCCGTACAGCGGGACGCTCGATTCGCTGGCCACGACGCAACCTGTCCAGTTCGCGCCCGATTTCTTGTGGGGTCACGTCGTGATCGCCTACATGACGACCGCGGCCGCGCTCTACCTGTTCAACAAACTGTGGGTCGAGTTTGTCGCGGTGCGGCAAGACTACTTCCGCACGCCCGCCTACTTCCACTCGCCGCACTCCAAAACGGTGCTCGTCACGAAACTCAAGCCCGAAATGCTCAGCGATAATTTGGCGCTCGCCGAGTCCATGCGCGAGGCCAACGTCACGCACTTCACGTCGTGCAACTTGGCCCTCAAGGTGCCCGCGCTCGACGAGGCCGTGGCTCAGCACGAGAAGCTCGTGTTCCACCTCGAGGAGGTCCTGCATCAGACGTTTGGCAAGCAACTCGCCGCGTACCAGCCGACCAACGCGGCCGAACTCGCACTGCCCAATGCTGTCTTGCCGCCCGAGGCCGAGCGGCTGTGCGCGCAGATTCGCGACCTCGAAATGACCATCTTGAAGATGCGCCGCGAGGGGTGTGAGGCCAAGCCGCTCTACGCCGGTGCGCTCATCTTTGCTTCGTTTCTCACGGTGGAGAGTATTGGGCACCGTCCTCACTCATGAATTCCTGCTTGCGGATAGGCTTCGTCGAGTTCACGCAGGCGACCGAGTCGCACGAAGTGTGCTCGCAGCTCGGCGGCCACGGCAAAGCGCCGCTCGGCCTGGAACTCGAGCTCGCGCCGAGACCGTCGGACCTCATCTGGAAGCATCTCGGCAAGGACCCAAAGACGATGAACAGCAAGCGGCTGCTCGGTAATTTCATTGTCTTTGGTGTGAGCGTCTCGTGGCTGTTCCCGCTCGCGGGCATCACGCTGCTCACGCAGCCCATGACCATGTACAAGATTTGGCCGCAGCTCGGGATTGTCATGTCGAACAACCCCAAGACCATGGCGTTTGTGCAGAGTATCTTGCCGCCGATCCTGTTCAACTCGTTCCTCATGTTCCTGCCCGCGTTCTTCGGCATGATTACCGACATGCAGGGCGCCTACACACAGGCGCTGCGCACGCGCATGATTACGCGCAAAATGTTCATTTTTTACACTACGGGTTTCTTTTGTTTCTTCACGGCTATTTCCATTTTCTACCAAGCGTTCTCGAACTGGACACCTGAAGGGTACGTCGGTTTTCTTTGGTTTTCTTTGGTTTTCTTCGGTTTTCCGGTCCTCTGGTCGCTGATTTTGCATTGCCGAGTTGCTAACCTGCCACTGTCTCGGTTTCCAGGTTCGTCAAGAAGTTCGCGGGGCCGAATGCAGGCGTCGTGCTGTCCAAGGTCTGGCAAAAGATCCAGCAGTATCTGTTGCTCGTGTCGGTGACGTTTGCCTCCAAGGGCGTGTTCTGGTATGGCTTTTCTGTCCTTGTCTCGTGTCGTTGTGTAGACGCTGAATGACTGATTTGCTCGCGACGGTCAAACAGGATGAACTACGTGGTCAATGGTGCGGATTCTTCGAGCGTTGTTGCGTTATCGCCCCGTGTCGTTGACTCCTCCCTTTTCTCTCCTTCCTCCCTTACCATCAGGTGCCGGCTTCTTTCCATTGGAGCTGGCACGCGCGTGGCCCCTGATCGTCTCCTACGTGCGCCGCACCTACTCGTCGCTCACGCCGCGACAAGAGATTCTGATCAACAACCCGCCGGCGTTCAAATACGGTACGGGGTGGCCTGTGTTTTTTTTCTCCGTGGCAGAGATATCCTTGACGAACTGACGCTTTTTGGTGTGTAATGCAGAGTCGGTCATTTCTCTCATGCTGTTCTACTTCTTTATTGGTAACTCCCGCCTTCCATTTCCCTATCATATTTCCTGCTTTCTCACTTACTCTTGTTTCTCTAGGCTCGTGCTACGCGTGGGTCCACCCTTTGATCTACGGTTCGTCTTCATTTCCGTCATGCGCCGCGCGTGAGGCCAACTCAACTGATGCATTTTGCGCCCTTTCTTTTTCTTTTTTTCGTGCTCTTTTAGTGTTTGTCGTGCTCTACTTTGCGTTCGCGCTCATCATCTACAAGTGGCAGCTCATGTTTGTCTTCTCGCGCGGGTCCGACAGCGCCGGTGACTGGTTCCCAACCGTGTCGAAGGTCGGCATTTCTCGCTCCTTTTCCCCACTCGTTCTTGATTTTCGGCTCCTGGCGTCGCTAACCCCTCCGCTCCCCACCCCCTCTTCTCGTCCCATAGCGCCTTTTCGCAAGTATCCTCACCGCGCAGGCACTCCTCGCCTACTACTTGCTAACAGTCGCGCGTTGGGTGCCTGGCGGGTTCATGGTCGCGCTCTTCCTCGCCACCTTCTTCGGGGGCCGCTATATCACCGGCAAGCACCTCAAGGCCGCGCAGTACTTGGCCGACAGCTACGGTCCCGTCCCGACCCCCGTCGAAATGCCGCTGCGGTCGGAACACGCGCAGCGCCGCGAACGGTACATGCACCCGGCGCTCGTGCAGCGGCTGATCTTGCCGTACGTCGACCCGCGCATCGAACACTTGCTCGTGCCCTACTTCCCGGACCTGGCGCCCGTGCACGCCAACGCGGGCGGTGATCGCCGGCACTCGGTGAACTCGCTGTCGTCGGCGTTCACGCCGTACCACAATGGCGGCACCTCGGCGACGTTGCCCGGATTGGACGGGATCGCGGGACCCGGCGGGGACTCGGGGTCGTTGTACAAGCCGACGCTCGATTCGCCGCAGTTGCGCCCGCGGTCGCCCGCGGCGCCCGGCGAGTACTACGACCCGTCGCGTGGCCCGCAACCGCAGCAGCCGGGCGTGCAGTACGGCCAGTATTCACAGTACGCGCAGCACCAGACGCAGCAACAGCAGCACCAGACGGCGACGACGACGACAACGACCTACACGACGCGCGTCGAGACGCAAATGGTGGCTGTCGACGAGCATGGGAACCCGATTCCGGGAATGACGCCACAGAGTCTCGGCGTGCAGACGTTCCAGACGCAGCAGCAGCGCGTCGCGCAGCAGCAGCAGGCACAGTTTGCGCGGCAGCAGCAGTACGCGCAGCAGCAGTATGGGCCGTCGCCGCAACAGCCGCAGCAACAGTACCCGATGCAGCAGTACGGGACGGGCCAGCCGTCGCGCAACCCGCAGCTCGCGCTCCCGCAACAGCCGCAGTTCGCGCAGCAGCCGCAGTACGCGCCGCAACAAGGCCAACAGCAGTATGCGCGGCTTGCGCCGGCACAGCAGGGGCATACGCCGTTGCGCCCGGCGTCGCCGGGGTATGGCGTGCGCCCACCGTCGCCTTTGAGCCATCGGAGTGGGGGGAGTGGCGGCGCGTCGCCGCAATTCATGGGCGCCAACGCATACCGCGCGCTGCCGCCGGGCAGGGGCGACGACGGGTATGCGCCGGCCGACCGCCGGTACTAGAGTCGACGCGCGCGCGATGCGGCCATGGTTCGCGCGTCAAGCCTGTTTTTCGTTTGGATTTTGCTTTTTGGATTTGTAATTCGTTCGTTGGCGCAGTTATTTCCTTTTGCTTGCACCTGCATGTCGCCCATTCCCTCTTATGCAAATGTAGTCGCATTGGAGTAATCTCTTTTTTGTTTCCATTGCTCTTGCGCACGAAATGAAGCGAGGTTGTCGTTTCGTGACGTTGGCACCTGCCAGTGTTCGCACGCTTCAAAAGATGCGCTTGCTTTGCCTCAGGAGAAAAATTACCAAACCATTTTCTGCCCCACCGCCGAAACACCCACGACCATGGCCAGCGAACCCTCAAGATACGCCCATGAACCACAGAGGAAAAAGGCATTCGCCCGGGCGGAACCAAGCCATGATCAGCGTTGCCCATTTTCCGCACCTCGTTGCTCAACCCGACCCTGCTTGGCCATTGCCCATCCTTGTCGCGGCCCTTGCAACCACCGAAACAGTACAAAAGAGTCGACCCACCCACCATCTCGCTTCTCCGCCCGAGCGTTGATTGCCAAGTGGTACGTCTCCATTGACATCGGCGTCCAGCCCACCAAGCAAAGAAGCTGACTGTGAGCAGTCGTCCATTCTATCTCCTCCACTCAGAGAGCCCTCCTGTCGTCCCCGCTGCCCTCGACTAGACGTTCGAACCATGCTCGAGTTCTCGTCGACGAGTCTCAACGCTTCTTCCATGCCGGCCGAGCCGCTTCGCCGCGAGCGCCGTTCCGTGACAGCGCCGCGACCCAAACTGCCGGCTCTGGTCGTCGAAACACCCTCCATTGAAGTCATTTGCCGCAAAAAGTCTGGCTCGCTCGGCACCCTGTTGCGCAATACCATGGCCAAGCTGCGCAACCGCGGCACGAGTAAGTCGGCCCCACCTGCCGTTCTGACGCCCGCCTTAGCGACCGTCGTTATGAACCCCGCTTCGGTGCCGTCGGTCGCTTCCAGCGCTCCCAGCAGCAGCAAGAACCTGACCGCATCGACGCCGCTTCCGCCCGCATCGTCTCTCCTCACCGTTCCTGGCCTGTGTACACCGCCATCTTCGACCGACCACCTGCCAACCAATCTGCGCACGCAGGCCGACCTCGACGAGTATCGGCACAGCATCTACGCGGCGCTCAAGCATCACGTCAAGGGCATGAACCTGAGCCACCTACAGCGTCGCACGCAGGCATGGCGGCGCCGGCCCATGGGTCTCGTCTCGCGCGTCCTGCGCCGGACCAAGCTCGTTGCGCCGATGCTCGCCCAGCCAACGGCCACGACGGTCGCGCAATTCCGTGCGGGCGAGGCCAAGCACTGTCCGCAGGATATGATGGGCTGGTACTTGATTGTGTTTGACGGTGTCTGGGCGAAACCCGACACGATGCTGGCGTATGAGCTGCGGATATTGCAGTTTCAAATCGCCAAGGTGATTGTGGCCTTGCACGCGGCGTGCGATGCGCCCGTCACGGTACTCGCGCTGTTTAATGTGGCCCGCGCCATGGATAAGTTTGTGTTTGGTAACCAGACGCCAGTCGAGTTGGATGAACTCACGTCGTTTGTGTTCCCGTGGATGCTGCGCGTCGCGCTGTGACGGGCTGCATTGGGCAGCATGGATGAGTTGTGCCGGCGCCGATTTACATACCCAGAGATTGTAATTATGTACATAGCAATGGAATGGAAATCGTTGGTGGTGGATAATGAACATTGCATTTTGGTTCAAGCTGGCCGTGGATGGATCGGCAGGAGGAAATCGTAAGCGCGAGACGCGCCACAACGCGGTCACGACTATGCTTCAGCACCACGTCGAAAGGCCAAAGCACCTTGCAACGTCGTTTCCGTTGTCGACTTCACGCACCAACAATCTCTTGACAAACGTTGGCAGCGCGACACTTGCTGCATTTCATTCAGCGCTGGCTCGATCTTGCAGCGATCCGCTCCCGCTGGGACCTGGCTCAAGGCCAAGTCCGCTGTCCCTTCTGCACCCCTCAACTCCGTCGATCGCCAGCCCTGGGGCAATAACTTTTCTAAACCGCCCAAGCACGAACAAAAAAAAAGCAAGGGAATAATGGCGCCGATCCTACGCGTCGTGCGCGCCGCCTATGACTACGACGCGCAGCACGACGACGAGCTGGCTGTGCACGAAGGCCAGCTCCTCTATGTGATCGGCGAACCCGAACCCGACTGGCTTCTGTGCTCGGTCAAGGGACCGGACGGCCAGGCCGACTTGACCGGAAACGTTCCCGAAAACTACGTCGAGCCTGTACCGTCCACGCTCGTGGATCGACCAACATGCCGGCGGCGCCGCTCACACGATCATGGCCCGTTTGTAGGCCCCCGTGCTCTACCATGCCGTTGCGCTCTACGACTACGACGCGACCAACGACGACGAACTGACCGTGCGCGAAAACGACGCGCTCGACGTGCTCGAAGTGCTCCCGGACGACTGGGTCGTCGCGCAGCGTGGCCCTGCGTTCGGTCTCGTACCGGCCAACTACGTCGAGGAACGCGGCGACGCCGCGCCCGCCAGTGCGGTCCCCGAACCCGTTGCAGCTGCACCCGCTCTCCCAGCCCCTCCACCCGCCGCGAAACCCCTTGGCCCGCCTAAGATCGCAACGGCGCTCTACGACTACGATCCCGTCGAACCCGACGACCTCGATATTCACGAGGGCGAAAACTGTCTCGTGATTGAAGACGCGGACCTGGACTGGTGTAAAGTGCGCATCATTTCGAGCAAGAAAGACCGATCAAACAAGGAAGGGTTTGTTCCGCGCGGGTATCTGCAGTTCAAGGAGGTTGGCAAGTCGCCTGCTGCGGCAGCGACAGCGACACCAGCAGCGGTAGCAACGGCAGCACCTGCATTGCCGGCGAAGCCCGTCATTCCGGTTACTGCACCAGTACCGCCGCCGCTCGCGGCCCAGCCGGTTATCGCGGCCGCCCCTCCGGCCATTCCGGCACTGGACGCACTCGCAAGCGCTCTCTCGGCCCAGGCGCGCGAAAGGGAGAACGCTGACCGGATCCGCCGCGAGCGCGAGGCCGAAGAGGAGCGCGTCCGACGCGCGCAAGAGGAGGCGGCGGCACGGCGTGCATCCGAGGAGGCCGAGCAACAGGCGCGTGCAGAGCGTGAGCGGCGCGAGCGACTTGAGCGCGACCGCCAGGAACGCGACCGCCAGGAACGCGAGCGACAGCAGCGCGAAGTGGAAGAGGCCGCAGCAGCAGCCACGCCGCCTGCATTACCCGCGCGACCTCCACTGCCGCGCCGTCCATCGTCACCAGCTCGCCCGACCGCCGCGCCCGTTGCAGCCAACTCGACGGGATCGAACTCGATTGGCTCAGCTGCCAAGGACATGCCCGACCCGGCCAAGGTCCGCATTTGGCTCGACACGTCGGGCCAGCACCGCACCGAGGCCACGTTTGTTGATTTTGTCGACGGCAAGGTCAAGCTACACAAGACGAACGGTGCGCGAATCGACGTGCCGATTGCGGCACTGTGTACCGACGACCAGGTTCTCGCCTACAAGCTCAAGGGAATCCCGCCTCCGGCCTCGCTTGTTCCAGCCGCTCCAGCCGCGAAACCCAGCAGTGTCAGCACGCCGTTGGTGACAGGCGGTGGCGGCCGCAGTACCATGTACGGCGGGTTCGACTGGCTCCCGTTCCTGACGTCGTGCGGTGTCGACCCGCAAGACGCGCATACTTACGCCTTCCACTTTGTCGCGGAAAAGCTCGACGAGTCGTTCTTGCCCGAACTGACGCGCGATATTCTCAAGGGGCTCGGTGTCAAGGAGGGTGACATTCTCCGCATCCAAAAGCGGCTCACGACCAACAAGACGCAGATCCAGCAGCGCGAGGCCGACTTGACCACGCAAAACCTCGCGCGGATCGAGCAGTACTTCCAGGAACGCGTCAAGCTGTCGGACCAGTCGGCGAGCCAGCTCAAGAGCGACGAGGATCTGGCGCGGCGGTTGCAGCAAGAGGAACTGGCGCGTGCGAACGCGGGCAAGCGGCAAGACTGGCAAGCCTGCGGGTGCCGCGCCGACGGCTTTGGTGTCGAGCACGGCCCGGCCTGCTGATATGCCGCGACGCGCAAGTGTGTCGACGTCGTCGACGGCCCAACCTGCCGCAAGAATGCCGCGCTCGACGTCGGGCTTGCCGGTGCAGTCGACTGGGATGCGGCCTCCAGTCCAGGACCGCGCGAATCCGACAGCTGTCCCGGGAGCCGTGCCGGTTATCCCCGCGGCTGTGCGGCCCGTGGCGGCACCTGTTGCCGCTCCAGTTGCTGCGCCCATGCCCGTCATGCAGCCGAACCGGTCGTTGCCGGCGCCGCTCATTCCGACACAAGGAACTCGCCCAGGTTTCATTCCGACCAAGACGGTAACACCGACACCCGCCGCCGCCGCCGGTATGGGCTCAGCGGCGGCAGCGGCTAACGGCGTGACGAACCCGATCCTCGGTCCCGCGTCGCTCGGCGCGATGAACATGGGCATGAACCAGGTCCCAGCGGGGATGACGCAGGAACAGATGGTCGCGCTGCAGCGCCAGCAGCAACAGATGATGGCTATGGCCGCGGCGGGTGGCGCAATGCCGGGTGTCGGTGCCGTGCCGGGGATGATAGGCGTGCAATCGGGCATGGGGATGGGGACGATGCCCGGAATGATGGCGAGTGCGTCGGGTGGAGTGCATCCGCAGGGGCTCGCCGGCGCCGTGCCCGTGAACCAGACGGGTCGCGCCGCGAATTGGCAGCACGCGAGTACGTTGTGATTCCGTATCCTATCTTCGCTGCTTGCCGACCTCGTGCATCATCTCACTTTCAAACGTTTGACGTACTTGCAGCCCCGGATAATCCGTTCGGCACACCGCTCGCAGCCGGTGCAGGCGCGCAAGCGCGACCCGGGGCGATGTCCATGGCGCACTCGGTCTCGCAGGGCGCAAACCTCGCGGCCATGGGCGGGATACAGGGGGGCATGCCCGGGATCGCGGGGATACCGGCGGGCGGCGTGTCGAATGCCGGGCTTGGCTACGCGTACCCAGGCCAACCGGGTGCGTCGTACATGGGCATGCAGCTGACGCAGGCGCAAATGGCGGCGATGCAGCAGCAGCAGTACCAGCAACAACAGGCTGCCGGTGCGTGCGATTTACATGGATTTGCTCCCCTCACCGACCCGCGGCTGACCTGTCCCATTGTCTAGGCGATCGATATGCAGCGTTTCGCAACATGAATGGAATGGGCTAGGGCGAATATACTCAGCCATTTCTTTTTTCTTCTAGCGACACTTGCTTCATCAGATCTCTTCTCGGTGAGGAGGTCTTGGTGGCCTCGACACGTCTCACACCGCGTCCCTGCGCGACCCACACTGAGCGGTCACGCGCGACGACGAGCTTGGCAACCACTCCCACGCACTCCAGCACGCGCGAGGATGGCACCCATGTGGCCACCGCCAGCACGACGACCATGGGCCTTGCCATGCACCACTCTGCTATCCACGGCCGCGTATAAATTGCTGCATTCGCCCCTCACTCTCCGGCCCACCTCCTCATCACCAAGCGACATGAACGTGTCGGCTAAAGCGCACGCGCAACTGATCAACCCAACAACCAGCCCTGATCCGGCCACGCTGCGCCAATCCGCACGACAGACATCTCAATCCGCACGACCGCCGTCACCATGAACAAGCCCGCAACGATTATGTTTCTGCTCGTCTTGGTTGTCAGCGTCGCGTTCGTGGACACGGCCAGCGTCGCGTTCGTGGATACGGCCAGCGTCGCGCAAGTGCAGATCATGACGTCGGCTCGTGCAGCCGATACGATTCTGTACACCGACCTGATTGCGTTCGCGGTTCCCAATTACCCGTCCAGGACCACGACGCGTTCCCCAGACAGGTGGATTCAATTGATCCATTGTGGCGCGGTGGCGTCCAGCCGGCCGGACACGTACGGCTTCTCTACATGAAGCCCATGCGCAAGCTGCCAGACGACATCCAGTCCATCACGATCACGGCCACATTTTCGGCGTGGGCCAAGGTGCCCAAGACCAAGCTCTCGTCGGCGCTTGAGCGGCCCATTTGCACGACCAGCTCGCGCGTGATTGAGCTCACAGATGGCGTTGCGCAGTACGACGTGATCAAGAGTTGCTATGGTGCAGAGTGCGAGAATGTCACTTCAGGACACGGTGCCCGTGTTGGCCGTGAACCTATTTTCGTTCAAGCCCATGCTCAAGATCACGCACGACCGCATTTTTACCGGACGTGCAACGAGGAGTCGGTAATACGGGTCAAGGACTTGAGGGTGATTTTCCACAAGCCCCCTCCCCTGCCAAACCTCAGGCGCCGAGTGCGTGTCCTACCTTTTTTTTGTACCGTGTTGCCACCAGATGAATGAGTAACGCTGTTCCGAACATGGCGGTCGGTAATGGCGTAGCGCGTGTGGTGTGCCATCCGACGCCCCTGTAACCCACTCGCCTTTCGCACAACGATCAATGCGTGTTCATGTGTATGCGATGGACATCCGTTGACCAAATTTGAGAGGCAGATCCAGGAGTGTTTCAAAACAGTCAAGCGCGGCTCTTTATCATGTTCTTTTTCCGTTTCGATCTATTGGCGCCATGGCATGATTTACAAAACTCATGCTTCCGCCCCTCTTGGTAGCGTCCGTCTTGATGGGCTCGCTCTCGGTCGGATACGTCTACGAGTCGTTTGACGACGAGTATGATGAGGACTTCTCTGTCTTTAATGATGCGCACGACGACGACGCGTGGGATGACGCTGGCGACGGCGATTGGTTCTCGGATGCGGACGAGGCTTTGGCGGCGCGTGGGATGAAACGGACGATGAGTAGTTGGGCACCAGGACGCAATTGGCGGGTATGCGCTCGTGGTCAACGCCAGGCGTCACGTTGGTCCTCAAATGGCCGTCCTTGCTGGTTGACGGCGGGGTGCGTAGGGCCGACTCCTCGGCGCGCAGTCCAGAGTGGTCAGCCAATGTGAATACAGATCATAGGTTGCCTGCATTATCTGGCCTGGATACCTGTGCCGATATGTCGTCTGACTGCTCTGCGAGCCAATTTCGGGTGGAGAAAACAGTTTTCACTTTCAATATCAAGGTCTATGATCTTTGGGACCGCTGGAGGGCATGGAGGGTGAGCGTTTCCGATTTGTTTGTCGACAATTTGGACGTTAGTGCATCAAGCAAGAGTGCCAGCGCCATCCCGCACCCACCAAACTTGAAGAATGAGCAGACACATCAGCGCCTCTGATTCATTAGTTCTGACCCCCCCCCCCCCCCTCCGACGTGAAAACCGAAGCCCAGATAGAAAGAACACGCCGACAAAGTGTGTATTACTCCTTCTGGGGAACCTCGGTACCTCATGAACCCGACTCGGGCCCAATCCCAATTCCAATGCCTCACGTTGCACGCGCCTCTTGTTGGCGCGCATTACCACGTACTCTTCGAGAGCGTGTGCTGCCGCTTCCACCCGCGACTAGGCGGCACACGTCACGGCAAACTCGCGCTCCTCGGCCATCCGCGCGCGTTTTTCGGCGATGCGCGCACGGTCCTCAGCAGCGAGTGCACGTTCCTCAGTCACGCACGCGCGCTCCTCGACGGCGTGAGCGCGGGTCGCAGCATTGCACACTAGTGCCTGGCAAGACCGTGACGCAAAAGACGACGCGTATAAAGTATGCGCCGTAGGAAAGAAAATATATCGGGTGGAGAAGACAGGTTGGAAACTATTCATTTGAAATCCTTGAGTGTATAGGACCATTGTGGCGATTTGATGAAGGGCTTCTGATCACTGTCAGAAGGTAGGAATGCTCTGCTCCACTCTGGAGCAGCAACGCCATGACCTCCTTCATCAAGATAAACCTCCCCTTTCTCCTGCATGAGAACCGAAACACAAATATAAACAACACGCCAACGAATTATTTGTCGATCACTCGGCCATGCGCGCGCGTGCGGTCCGAAGTGCTGTTAAACGGAGCGGCAGGCGCGTTCCTCGACGTCGCGTTTCGTGTCGCGAGCGGCTTGATAGAAGTGGTCGGACGCGAGTTGCTTGGCTTCGAAACGTACGGCTTCGTCAAGCGTGCCATTGTTGAATGGACCCACGAGAGCCGCGAGAGTCGTGAGAGAGGGAGAGCAGAAGCTTTTGCGACCAGATTGCCGCTCACTCGTTGGCTCTGCAACGCAGGCGTCATGCGCTCGCGTAGCTGCAGGTAGCTGCCAAAGCCTGGACGCGTCACAACAAGACTCCCACGTCATCGAGAAGCCAACTCTCGGCTCCTGACAGCGCGGGCCAGCAACGCGTGGGTTGCGTGGAAAACAAGAAAGAAACTGAAACGTTGGGTGGAGAAGAGTGCTGGTAATTTCTCCATTTGATTTCCGCGTGCGTTCCGCACGCTGGCGTTTTCGGCGGGTGAATCCCTGGATGGTGGTAGTCGACAGGGCGTAGGGAGGGGCGAGAGAGAGGCGAGAAAGTAGGATCAGCCTGGTGATCGCTTCCGTGACGGGACTGCCGGATGAGGGTGACTCAGACACAGCGAAAGGGATGCAAGTGGCAACCAGTCACATGCGTAAATGTGACTTACGCGCACGGTGATCGCTCGCCAGACCGCTCACCTGGCCATCTCGCGATTCGCGACATTCACGACGAGCATCAACCATGGCGGCAGCAACACCAGCACCAGCAAAAAAGGGAGCGAAGAAGCGCAAGATCGCCGACGTGCAGGACTCGGCGGCCGCACCTGCGTCGGCAGCTAACTCCACTCCGTCCGACGCGTCCGACAAGCCCGCACCGAAAAAGGCGCGTGTGGACGCCAAGCCCGCCGCCACGAGCAAGGCCAAAGCCAAGGGGAAGGGCAAGCCAAAACCCAAGGGTAAGGGCAATAACTCGAAAACCGGCAAGGCCAGGGCGACCACCGCTGCCGACGCGAGCGATGCGAGCTCAACGACGTCGACCGAGGAGGCGCTGATGCTCGACGAGATCAACGGGTGGGGATGGAAGGAGGTTGCGATTCCGGAGGGCGCGCTGCTCACGGGCGCCGACGACATGGGCGGGTTCATGTGTCTCGAGGAGCTGAGCGGCGTGGATGTCGTGACCAAGGAGTATGCCGGTCGCGCGGGCAAGCAAATCGTGTTCAAGGTACGAGCGAACGATCCTGAACTCGTTGCGCAATAAGCACCGTGCTCATGGCTCCGTGGTGGTTTGTAGAAAACAAAATCTTTCAAGCCCGTCAAGAGCAAGGAGGCGACCCTCGAGGAGGGCCTCGACGACGAGATGATGGCCAAGATGGGTTTTGTTCACGTCGATACGGTCTTGCCCGACGACGACCCGGAGGTCGTCAAGCGGCTCGCGCGCGAGGACGCCAAGAGGCGCGCAATGGAGCAGCAGGGGTCGGGCGATGGCTCGGGCGATGAGTCGGACGCCGCCGACCATGTCGCGGACATGACCCTTGATTCGGACTCGGAGCACGGTGATGTGAGCGACGACGCTGACGGCGACGTGCACATGAGCGACGCTAATTCGGACAATGTCGATGAAGAAGTCGACGAGGAGGAGGATTCCGACGACGCCGACAGCGTGCGCGATCCGCCAACGGTGGACGCTGACGCCGATTCCGCTTCGAACGACGAGGACGCCGCCGATGCCGACGACGATGATGCCGAGGCCGCATCTGCTTCTGCGCAACCCGAACCCGTCGATCCGTCCGCTCCAGTCTCTCGCCCGGAACTGCCCGAGCCCGAGGGCATCGACGGCATGTCGGCGTGGACGAAGGTCGCACCGACCATCAACCCGTGGCTCCTCAAGGGTCTTGCTGACCTCGGCTTCACCGAACCGACCGCGATCCAGGCGCAGACGCTGCCCGCCGCGCTCATGAAACGGCAAAACGTCGTCGGTGCCGCCGAGACCGGTTCCGGGAAGACGCTGGCGTTTGGTCTGCCGATTCTCGACTACCTCGCGTCGAGCGATGTGGTCATCAAGCACCCCGTCGGTCTGGTCCTGTCGCCGACGCGCGAACTGGCCATGCAAATATCGGACCATCTGCGTGCCGTGATCAAGCCCTTCTCTTACTCGCACAAGCTCAACCGCGTCAATATCATTACGCTCGTCGGTGGCTTTTCCGAGGAAAAGCAGCGGCGATTGATCGCGTCGAGCCCGCACATTATTGTCGCGACGCCCGGTCGTTTGTGGGATCTGCTCGAGTCGGGCCAGCTTGACGGCGACCACGTGCGCAACGTGCCGTTTTTTGTGCTCGACGAGGCCGACAAGATGCTCGAAAAGGGCAAGTTCAAGGAGCTCGAGAACTTGATTGGCATGATGACCAAGGAGGAGTCGACGACGGAGTGGCAGTCCAACTTCAAGGTCTTGCCGTCGGCCGTCAAGGTGCAAAAGCCGCCGCGCAAGCGGCAAATGTTTGTCTTTTCGGCAACACTGCCAACGTCGGGCCCTACCTACTCGTTCCGCGGCAAGGAGATTACGCTCAAGCTGCTGCTCAAGAAGCTCAACCTCAAGACGTTTGAGACGGTCGACGTGACGGGTAGCAACAAGACGACGAGCAACCTGATCGAGGCCAAGATCGACTGCGTGCCCGAGGAAAAGGACATTCACCTCTACTACTTGCTCACGCGGTACCCGGGGCGCACGCTCGTCTTTGTCAACTCGATTGCCTCGATTCGCCGACTCGTGCCGCTGCTCTCGCTGCTCCGCCTCCCCGTCTACCCGCTGCACGCACAAATGCAGCAGCGGCAGCGCATGAAGAACCTCGAGCGATTTGCCGCCAACGAAAACGGCATCTTGATTGCGTCGGACGTGGCGTCGCGTGGTCTCGATATCAAGAACATTGAGCACGTCATTCACTACCAGGTGCCCATGACGAGCGACCTCTATGTGCACCGGTCGGGCCGTACCGCGCGTGCCAATGCGTCCGGTTTGTCGATTGTGCTCGTTGCGCCCAAGGAATTGCCGGCCTACCGCAAGATTTGCGACCAGCTTGACAAGACGTCGCTCAAGGAGTTCCCGATCGAGCACCAGTACATGCGCGAGTTCCGCAAGCGGTTCAACCTCGCGCGCCGCATCGAGTCGGCCGAGCACACGGTGGCCAAGAAGTCGCACGACGATAGCTGGCTGAAGCGCGCGGCCGAGGCGCTCGAGGTCGACTTGGAAGCGAACGAGTACGTAGTGTTGGCTCGATTTGATTTGCGGATGCGAAACATTTGCGGTGGGCTGATTGACTGACCTTAAATGGCAACGTCGTGCAAATAGTTCGGACGAAGACGAGGGCGAGCGCCGTAAGCGGATCCGTCACGAGACCATGGTCGATTCGCTCAAGGCCGAGCTGAACGCCGTGCTCGACAAGACAATTTTGCCCAAGGGCGCGTCCAAGAAGTACCTACGGCCCGAGCTAGCGCAGGCGCTCAACAGCGCGACCAACTCGGTGATGCCGGCCAGTTCAACCACGGCGACGTACGACTTGAAGGCGCTGCGCAAGAAGCTGACCAAGAAGCTGCCATAGAGGCTCTGCGGTTTGGGGGTGTTTGGCGTGATTCACATTTTTGTTGACTGCTCTCAGCCGCTCTCTTTATTGGACAGCTTGCGGGTACTCGTTCCAAAATGCTTCGTCAATGATGCTGCAGTGCAGCTCCGTCACGACCGTTTCCTGCCGCGTGATTTCTTGGATGACATGGTCCGGGCCGTCGTCGCGCACGACGGGGTACTTGGGGTCGGCATACTTGATCGGCACGCGGCTCTCCTTGGTGAACGGTTTCTGGGCAAATGACCACGACCGAAGTGAGATTTCTCCACCCGACGGCGATGCGAATGCGGCGGATGCTGCCTGCATGGATGTACTCTGGGACACGTCGCACCAGTTCCTTGACAAGCGTCGACCCCTTTTTGAACATTTCGGGCTCGTCGTTGTAGTTGATCCCAAACTCGGAAAAGAGGAGCTCGTTCTTGTCCTTGGCCACCGTTTTCTACATGTACCGCAGCGCGATGTGATCAGTGTCCGGTGTTGGGTTTGAATCACCCCTCGACTCGCACTACGCTCCACGAGTACGCACGCTCAACCGCTTCATGGCCACATTTTCCGTCAGCCCACCCTTGAGAACCAGTGCCCAAAACGATGTATTGTAGAGATTGTTGATGTGACAGTCGGCCTGGCGCCAGGCAAAGTAGTCGCGCACGTTCTCGATCGACGGGTAGGGCACAGCGCGCGCGTCAAACGCCGGCGGTTTGGTGAGCGGCTTGTCCGGGAAGAAGCGGCTCCAAGCGAGAACGTAGTGCGCCGTGAAGAGCGACCCAATGACCGATGCGAGTTTGCTATACACGCGCGTCCGCGGTCGGCACGGTCAGTCGCAGCAAATCGCGATAGCAATCTGGGACCGCGCGTACACTTCACGTCGGCTGTAGTAGTCGGTGTTGCGCTTGAACAAGAAGGAGTACTCGTCGCTTTGGCCGTAGGCGAGCGTGAGGTCGTCGATTTCCTTCATGACGGCCGCGGCCGCATGGTTCATGAGCTGCAGCGCCGTGATGTCGTTGGGCTTGGTAAACTGGTGCTCCTTGGTGAACCTGCACGCGCGAGCCGGTCAGAGTTGGCGCTTGGTCACAGGGTATTGGACGAAGCACGTGCGCTGTACTTGTGGAATCCCTTGCCGTCGACGCGCACGACGATCCAAGTGTTGGGCAGGAGCTTGTCCTCGCGCTCAAAGGCCTTCACGTATTCGTATTTGCTGTGCGCCATTGCGTTGCTGGCCGAAAAGCGGCGGAGCGAAGCTGGCAGGAGACGAAGTGAAGCGCGCACGGTCATGGTCGCGAAGTTGGCGGCAGTTGGTGACTGGCGACTTGAAAGAAGAACCAGAGCTTCGCTTGCCATGTCAGAGACGTGCTGCCATTGGCTCATCAACATGTCAAAAATGCCGCATCCAAGCGGATCAGAGAGTGGAAAATGTTGTTGATCGGCAGGGACCGCACGCTTTACTTTAGGCCTGCTGCACCCACCTCGCCCCGCGACATCAAGCTCTGCTCGCGATTGATCTCGACACTTGCCTCGTCCGCGTGCAATGAACCCGAAATGACGGCGACCATGAACATCTTATCCCGCGCGCCGCGTCCGAGGGCTACGACGATCGTCAACCACTGGTACCAGTCAACAAGGCCATCCAGCACCTCCGCCGTACCAAGTCTCGCTGCGCGAACCAGTGCTGTGAGAACCCGTCCAAGTGCCGCGACGATCCACATCCTGTCACGCTCGGCCGCACCCGCACCGTTTATCGAGCGGCGAAAGCACATTGGACTGCCTGGCCGACGCGGCATCATCAAGTCCGACTTCTTCTTCTCGTCGATCCTCGCTACGCGATTGCGGAGGCAATCTTCCTCGTCATCGCCATCTTCTCCACCTTCGTCCTCGTCGACCGCGGACCAGAATGCCGCACCATCAGCAGCCGTGGCCGACGGCAAGGAGCCTGCCGTGCCGTCGGACGCTGACATGGCCACGACGTACCGCGCGTGCCCACCGCTCACGCTGCCGCAACTGCTCGGCGTCTACTCAGAGCTGTCCAAGGCGCGCCTCGCGTCATTTGTCACGCTGACCACCATGGTTGGTTACGCGCTCGCGCCCACGGCGACTGCCGTGACAACCTTGCTCGCGACGACGATTGGCACGCACCTGTGCGTCACGTCGGCCAACACGTTCAACCAGCTCATGGAATCGCCCTACGACGCGCAAATGTCGCGCACCCGCAACCGCCCGCTCGTGCGGCACGCGATCACGCCTTTCCACGCTGCGGCGTTTGCCGTGGGCACGGGCGTTGCCGGGATCGCGTCACTCGCCGCGTTTGTGAACCCGCTGACGGCGGCGCTCGGTGGGGCCAACTTGGTCCTCTACGCGTTCATCTACACGCCGATGAAGCGACTGTCGATTGCGAACACGTGGGTCGGCGCGATTGTCGGTGCGATCCCGCCGATGATGGGGTGGACCGCGTGCACCAACTCGCTGGCCCTGCCCGATGACTTGGGCGCGTACGTGCTCGGGTTTTTGATGTACGCGTGGCAATTCCCGCACTTCAACTCATTGTCGTGGAACATTCGCGCCGACTATTCCAAGGCCGGGTACCGGATGGCCGCGGTGACCGACCCGGCGCTGAACGCGCGCGTGTCGTTGCGGTACGCGCTGGCGATGCTGCCCGTGCCGGTCCTCACGTCGTACATGGGCTTGACGACGTGGTGGTTTGTGACGACCTCGTCAGTCGCGAACGGCGCCATGGCGCTCTACGCGTACCGGTTCTGGCGGCACCGGAACGACAAGTCAGCGCGCGACTTGTTTTTCTCGAGTCTGTTCCACTTGCCGATCGTGTTTGGCGCCATGCTCGTGCACCGCGCCCCGCGCGACGGTGAGGACCAGGTGTCGTTGCTTGACCGGATTAAGTATTGGGTCACGGGCAAGTGGCCCGAGACGGTGAAGATCCCGGACGCGCTCACCAAGAAGTCGGTCGCGCCTGCCGTTGCCTCGAGTTGACCACGGGTTGTCGTTTTGATTTGATGTCTTGTCGTTTCTTCGAATTTGAATTTGTTGGCCACCCCCATTAGCTGCACTTGTTATTTCCGATTCTTTGGATATTGCTTTAATTTCGCTCCGTCGTTATAGCCTGAATCGGGGGCACCATTCATCCATGTGTCGACGAAGTGAGGAATTACATTGCAGGAGAGGAGAGGCGAGCAATAACATAAATCAATGGCTTCTCCTTCCATTCTCGCGGCGTCTGGCCTTGCCGCCCAACGTCTGTAATACGCATACGCTTGGGCCTGCTCGACGGGAAGCGGAATCATTCGACCCACATCGTCGTCGAAATTCTCCACCACCATGCAAGCATGGACACACAACAGCGGTTAATTGTCGAACTGACATGCACTGTACAAACTATTTATGGGAATGTCGTTAAGACGCTCGAAATTCGTCGCGGCCCAATGTGGTCCTTTCTCACAAGAAATCGCGTTACTTCAGCACAAATAGGTGGAGAAGTCAACATGCTCTGATCTCTAATCGATCTTGTGCGAAGATGTGACCACGCATGCCGTCAGCGCATCGCGCCAAAGATCCTGTGTAAAACAGTATACTATTGGATGTACATTGATGAGCGAACAAGGTCCGCAAATCCCAAGGACAAAAAACTAAGCAAAAGTGATGGATTACTTCGAATGCAGGCGCGGCGACACGAGGTAGGCCTTGATCTTGTCGTGGTTCGCGACCGTTTCGCGCACCTTCCAGAGCGCGGGCGCCGACTTGGCCGTAACCGAATCGGGAATCAGCGTGTTGAGCTCATTGATGAGGTTGAACACGGTGAGCTCGACGTACGTCAGCTATTGGACACAAATGAACGCGGGCGCCAAAAGGTCAGTCGAAAGCAAGCGAGCATCAGCACACAAATGGTGTCAGAACGAACCTTGTCGCCAACGTAAATGCCATTGTTCCCGTTCTTCTCCAAGAATGCCGTGTGGGCCTTGATGAACGGCGGCAGCGCCTCGGTCTTGAACTTTTCTAGCGCCGCCGGCTTGTCGGCCTCAGGCGTCCCCCAAACGACCTTGACCATGGCGTTCATCACGTCGACCGCGGACTCGAAAATCGAGTCGGCAATCGCCGCGCCCATCGGATCGGCAGCAACGAGGTTGAACTTGCGCGCGAGGTACCGCACGATCGCGGCTGACTGGGCCATCGTCGTCGTCTGCTTGGTCTTGGGGTCCGTGATCAGAAGTGCGGGGAGCTGGCCAAACGGCAGCGACGGCTTTTCGGTGGGCCAGTCCTTCGGGTACTTGTTCTCGTACGGGACGCCCACGGCCTCAAGAACGAGACGGATCATCTCGCCACGGCCCTTGATCTGCCAGTAGTAGACGGTGAACGCGGGGGAGGCCATGGTGGAAGGTTGCTGCAAATGACGAGCGATGTGGATGAACACAAGAGAGAGAGGATGAGGACAGACTGGTGGCCGCGTGAGCGCGTTCGAACTTATAGCGATGAGCACGGGTCCCGCGTGGCGGATGTTTCGCCTTGCGCGCGGCTGGTGCGCGGACGTGGTTCGGGTGTGGATGGTGGTTGTCGCGCCGCGCATGGGGTCTGCTGAGGTGATCATTTGTGATCAGAGGTGGAGGGGGCGCGTTTTGAACAACGACCGTGCCCGAGCTTGTTGGGCGGTGATCACGTAAACCACCAAACCGCCGCCACGTAGGTGACGGCCGCAGCACCCAGTTCTTCAGCTCGTGCGGGCGGTCGCGGGCGCACAAATGGCCATATTTGCGAACACGGAAAAACAATACGGTCGGTGCGGCGCGTCGCGTCGCGTCGCTGACAGCGGCGGATGGGACAGGGACGCAGGAGTGAGTCCGATCACGCGAATATCATTTTGTGAAGCGCGAGACGGCAAATAAAACTCTGAGGAGAGCGAACGCTACGCTTCTCCACCCCTTTTTTGGTCGTTGGTTGACTGAGTGTTCATGGTTGCAGTCTTAGCAGCCCACACTGTCTTCGCGTCGCCGACTTTGCTACCCATCACTTGTTCGAGAGCGAAGTCTCAGCAATTTATCCCTGTCCAATCCGCTCAATCAATACTCCACGGATTCATGTCGGCTCCATTCTAATCACCACCGCTCAACTAATCATGAAGCGTAACGAGACACGATATTGTGATGCAAACAGGTCGATGTTGGATATAAGGACATGGCTCTCGCGGGGTAAACGACACCGCACATCAATCACGACCGAGCAAAAGAAACGAGCGGCGACAAAAAGAAAATGGTTTAGCGCGAGTGCAGGCGCGGCGACGCGAGGTAGGCCTTGATCTTGTCGTGGTTGGCGACGAACTCGTGCACCTTCCAGAGCGCCGGAGCGGTCGTGGGCGTGATCGCGTCGGGAACAAGCTTGTTGAGCGATTCAATGGCGTTGAAGACGGCGAGCTCGACGTACGTGATCTACGTGCCACGTGGGAAAAATCAACGGGTCAGTTCACTGTAGCGACAGGAGGAGCAGTATGCTCAGAGCATATACACGGACCTTGTTGCCAAAGTAGATCCCCTTGTTGCCATTCTTCTCGAGCAGCGCCGTGTGGGCCTTGACAAACGGCGGTAGCGTCTCGTTCTTGAACTGTTCAATCGCCGCGGGCTTCTCGGCGTCGGGCGTGCGGAAGACCACCTTGATGATGGCATTGGTCACGTCGGAGATGCTCTCGAACACCGAGTCGCCGAGCGCCGCGTCGAGCGGGTCGGCCGCGACCAAGTTGTACTTGTGCGCCAGGTAGCGCACGATCGCGGCCGATTGAGCGAGCGTCGTCGTCTGCTTGGTCTTGTCGTCGGTGATAACGAGCGCGGGAAGTTGGCCAAACGGCAGCGACGACTTTTCGGCGGCCCAGTCGGCAGGGTACTTGTTCTCGTAGGGAACGCCAGCGGCCTCGAGGACGAGACGGATCGTCTCGGCGCGGCCCTTGGCGGGGAAGTAGTAGACTTGGTACGAGGCCATGGTGGTGGAGCTGGAGGTCGGTGGTGGAGGATCGAGACTTGGGTCGTGGTCGGTCGGCCACTGGAGAGGACGGGCGGTACGCGACGTGTGCCGAATTTAAAGGCGCAAGCATGCACGCGAGACGTGGTCGGTCGGACGTGGCGGTGGCCGGGACCCAGGCGTGGGAGGCGCGCTTGGCGGCTGGGGCTGGCTGACTGATCACAGTAGAGCGGAGATGCGCTTCGTTGGTTTGTTGGTTCGCGCGGCTTCGAACAAGGAGCATGTTGGACCCATGATCACGTAAGCTGCGGCGGCCCCTTCGTGTCGGCGCTGCCGCGCACGCGTGGAGCGGGTGGTGCCAGCTTGAGCAGCGAGATCCCGTCCGGAGAGACGACGGAAAGGGAGTTAAGGGCAAGCAGCAAAGCCCAGGTGGCCGGATCGGCGACGTCACGCGGAAGTCACGTCGGCCGCGAGACGCGTGGCGCGAGACGCAGTGGCGCGGGCCGCACGTGGCGCAGTCCAGGTTCGCCGGTCGGCGGGAGGCCTTCCCCTTGGCCGTGGCCGTCCCGGCGGGAGCGGGTCCACGACCGGCGACGCGCCGAGCGAGCCGCGCTTCCACGGCGACGCGGACGAGCATCCGAACGCGCGCGCCGTGGGGGCGAACATGGCGCCCCACGACGCTCGTCGCATCAGGCGCAGCAACTTGTTGAAATCGATGCGCGCGCTGAGATTGCCATAAAGGCCGCGCGCCTGTCCCTTCCGCGGCTCGCGGCGCAGCCTCTCTCCTGGTCGACGACGACGACGGCGACACCAGCTGCATTCGCCGAGATGGTCACCAAGAGCCCCAAGCGCCGCGCGCGCCGTCCCGCTGCACCGACCTCGCCGCCGCTCTCAGTCACGCGGCAACTGTCCCCACCCGCCGATTCGTCGCGTGCTCCACTGCTGCCCGTCACCGACACGCCTGCGACCAGCCAGGCCGCATTCGACGCAGCCACGGCCCCGCCCAAACCGAGCGCGTGGTCCTCATTCGTGTTTTTCGTGCACGCGCTCGTGCTAACGTTCCCCGTGGTCGCTGCCGCCGTCGTGCGCGGCCCCGAACGGCCCAACCGCCCACGCGGGCTCGACCTGTTTGTGCGGTTTTTCCGGCAAATGTCAAAACTGCCGTCGCTCAACGTCTATCGCGCGCGCGCATTGCTCGACAAGATCAACAAGCTCAGCCAGGATCGGATCGATGCTGTCGTCCAGCAATTCGTGTTTACCGAAGTTGTCTGGCGCGCGCGGCTGCTCGTTTCAGCCGACGAGACCGTGCCTGCCCTCCCCGGCACTGGCGCATCGACCGACCCGTTGGTCACGATCGTCTCGCCGTCGCTCATCGCGCAGTACCCGCGCGTCGCCGCGACGCGCGACTGGACCGTCTCAGCCGACTGGATCGAGCCCGTCGACGCGCACTCTGACCCGCTCTGGGACCCAACGCGTGTCGCCATCATGTACCACGGCGGCGCGTACATATTCTCGTCCAAGCACTCGTACCGCCACATGGCCGGGCCACTGGGCGCACTGCTGCACCGGCGCGTGTTCAACGTCGAGTACCGGCTCTCGCCCGAGGCGCAGTTCCCGGACGCGCTGCACGATGGGGTGGCCGCGTACTTGTATGTGGTCGAGGTGGAGAAGGTGCCGCCAGAGAAGATTGTGTTGATGGGGGATTCGGCGGGCGGGAACGTACGTCTTTCTTGAGATCTCGGTCGGAATTCGCTTCTCCCCCTTGTCACTCACGCCGACAACGATCATATCTAGCTGGCCATGGCCGTCCTCCTCTTCCTGCGCGACCACGGGTATCCCTTACCTGGCGGTGCCGTCCTGCTCTCCCCGTGGTCGGACTTGTCGCACCATCTCCCTTCCTACACGGAAAACAAGCACTTCGATTATATTAACCCGTACGACCAACAACCGAACATGAACCCCGTCGCGATGCTCTGCGGAACCCCCTACTACCACGCGGCCGTGGCCACCGAAAAGTACCTGTCCCCCGTCGTCGACTCTGCGCAGCCTGCGTTCCCCGGGCAACGCGCCTTGCCGCCCGTCTACATTTCCACGGGCACCGACGAGATTCTGCTCGACGAGAATGTTTTGTTGGCGGCCAATTTGGCGGGCCGCGCGTCGACGGGGTCCGGCGTCGTCGTGCACGACATGCACGAACACCAGATCCACGTGTTCCCGTTCCTCAACTTACACTGTGCTGACGCCGCGCGGTTCCGTGCCCGCGTCGCCGCGTTCGTGACGTCCGTCGTCGACCAACCTTTCCGCGCCACCGAAGGCGGCCCACGGGTCGAAGTGGCGTACTTCAAGGATGGCGTCGACCAGGGTGCCGACGCGGCCCGTGCAGCGTGGGCGCGGCGGTGGCCCGGGATTCGGGCCGCCAAACACTTGGCCTGGGATCCGGTCCAGGCGGTTCTCATGGACGAGAAGATGGCGGGTCGGGTCTTGCCCGAGGGGTCACGGACGGGGAGTGGGATCAAGTCGGCGTTGCCGAAAGCGTTGCGCGAAGGGGTGGGCGGGGTGTTGGAGGAGGTGCAGGCGGCCGCGGCCGAGGGGGTCATGGTCGGGCCGGCAAAGTACTGATTGTGAGTGGGTGGAACGGGGCTGAGTCGGGCTCCGGCAAGGAAGACATAAGTGATGGCCGGTGTGGGCGATCAAGACGCGCGTTGAGCGGGGAGGTGCGCGTCGGTGTGTACATGGCGTCTTTTTTTTTTGAGGGGAGGCCGATTGATACATCGGTTTTGGACGGTGATGGCATGAGCGAGCATGAAGAGCCGCGGCAGAAATCCCGATAACCAATCCATGTTTCTGTTCTGAGACTGGGCCGAAAGCAGTCCGGCATAAGGGGTGGAGAGACACGCGGCGGAACAGGGGCACCAAAATTGAAACGGAAGCCAACCTAGTGCATGGCCGTGTCGAGAAAAGGTCGCCGCATCGATCACGAGAGGGCAAGAGAGAAGCGGGAGCGGAGGAGCAATGGTGCCGAGCAATCGCACGAGGCCCGGCAAGGCGCGGTGGAGAAGAAACGAGGAACACTGTAGAGAGAGGGAACGAAAGACCACGAGCCAGTCCGAGAGGAAAACGATAACAAATAAAATAAGTCCTGCGGATACCAATCAACCAACCAAAGCGACGACAAGACAACAAACGCTAGGGCTACTCGGCCAGCACAGGTGGCGGCGCAACTGCTTCTGGCGGGTGCGTTGCGGGTGCGGCCGGTGCAGCGTTGGGTGCCACCGACGATACTTCGGGTGCGGCAGCGGGCACCTGCTTCGGACTCGACGCGTTCTCGGGCTTGGATCCTGGTGATGCCGGCTTGCTTGCTGCCGTCGGACTTGCTGGCTCGGGAACGGCGGTCGTGGCGGAAGCAGCTTCGTGATCTGTGGCCGTCCCATTTGCAACCACCGCCGCCGGCGGTCCTGCAGCGGGCGACCCCATCGACACGGCTGCTGCTCCTGATGCCTGCTCAGTCGGGGCCGCATCCACAGCCATCGGCTCCGCGGAAGCAGGTGCCGGCGGGACCCCAAGCCGCTGCTTGAGTTCGGCCAATTCCCGCTGCAGCGTCTCGACCGCCTGCTCGAGGACGGGCACGCGATCGGCCTGTGTCTGCAGTCGGTCAATTTTTTCGTTGAGCGCGGCCGACTGGAACGTGAGGTCGTAGTAAAATGAGCCCATCGAGTGCACGAGCGCCTGAACGGTATGCCGCGACGCGTGCAGCTGTTCGTGAATCATGGCCGCATCGAGCGGCGGCGGCGGTGGCGCGTGCGGGTCAGTCGTGGCGGGCGGAGGCTGCAGGGCCTCTTGCATGTACTGCAGGTGGCTCGGCAACGGATCGGCGGGGGAGGTTTTCCTGCGTTTCGATGCGAGCGACTCGTTTCCTGCTCAGAGGGGGCCAGGCGTGGTGAGTGGAGTACTTCAAAGCGTGGTCAACTTGTGACACGCGTACCTTGCTGCTGGTCCTCGTTCGCGCGGCGCTTCAATTCGGCGACCACCGGCCGGTTCTCCGCCGCAGCACCCAACTCCATGTCCGAGACGTACGAGTGCGTCGCGACGAGCTGCTGCACGCGTGCGCGGAACGGCACCTGCAACTTCTGCTCAAAGTGCGTGAAATCGTCCACAGTAAATGCCGCGGCCAGGAACCGCGCCATCCACGGCCGCTTGCGTTCCAGGACCGCGTCCTTGGACTCGAGCGCGGCCTTGAAGACGAGGAATTTCTCAAGTGCCGACAAGTCGGCCCACATGACGAAATGCGGGTCGGTGCCACGGCGCGAGATTTTAATGTCGAGCGTATACGGCGTATACAGGTCCGGGCGCGGCGTGCCGGGCGGGTAGAGCGCCGACGCGGTCGTTGGGGTGGCCGCAACGGGGACCGACGCAGATGCGGCTGCAGGGGTCGCAGGCGCGGCCTTACTGGACGTTGACGAGCGCCACGTGCGGCGGCGCGGCTAGCAGAGCAAAAGTGGTGGGGAGGCAATGAGTCGTCGTGGTCGATCGTGAACGAATGGAGATACAGCGAGTGGTGTCCGTACCGGCGGAAGCCCCGTCGAGGGCGGCTCGCCGTCGGACGGCTCGGGCGTGTTCCCCGCCTCGGCGCCGTTCTCTCCGTCGTGGTTGGCATCGCTCATGGCAGCATCTTCGTCATCGTCCTCGTCGTCGTCGCCCTCTGCGTCGTTGGCGCGGTCGTCGTCGTTGCCGTCGACGTTGCCGTCCTCGTCGGTGTGCTAATCAGGTGCGCGCCGCGCGAAAAAGAGGGGGGAAAGAGGAGTCAATCCGAGCACCGACCGACCGGGTCATCGTTATCGCCACCAACGCGCGCGCGCGCCGCAGCCACGGGCGCACCGGACCGGGCCGGGCGGACCGTTGCAACGCGTGCGTACGCTGCACGCGCGTTAGGGCGACGGCAGTGGAAACGCGAGAAGCATCATCAATCATACCACGGGCCGAATCGAGCATCGCGCGGCGACATTGGCCTCGGCCATGAGCTCGTTCATGGTGCGTTCGTCGGTGAAGAGCTTCATGGTGCTCGACGTCTTGGAGAGCGTGCGGTACCGGACAAGGTCCTCGTCCTCGAGCAGCATGCGCGCGTGCTCCTTGCGGCCGAGCTTCTTGCGCAGGCGGTTGTAGAGCGTCTCGCCGTCGGAGACGACGGCATTGGAAATGGTGATGAGCGGCAGGTAGTAGCGCTTCTGGTACTGGATGGCGTGCAGAACAGGGCCGCGGTTATTGACGCGCACGGGCACGACTTCAAAGTTGCGTGGCGGACGCAGCGTCGGGTAAGCCGGCGTGCCAGACCGCGGCGTTGACCCGGTCATGGTGCGTGGTGGTGCGCGGGCGGCGGCGGCGGGTTGCGGGCGCAATGGGCGCGGGAAGGGAGGGGGGAGACAGCGCGCGCGACAGCAACAGCGACAGTCGGCAGGCGGCGGGCGGCGGGCGGCAGCGTGTCGGGGCAGCGGACGGCGGGAGCGTGCGCTGGCGCGGGCGTGCGGGCAGAGGGACGCGCGGCGGGAGGGGAGCACGACGGCGGCGGCAGGTTGGCCCGACCGGCGCGCTCGTGGCCGTGCGGATGGCCGTGGGCGCGGCCAGCCGACATGGCGGGCCAAACGGCACGCGGCCCAGGGCAGCCTCCCTGCCACGTGCCCATGACAGGGACGACGTGCAAAGCCCCCCTTTCACGACTCGCACCCTCGCCTTAGGGCGCCCCGCACGTGAGACAGTCTGCCCTGGCCGGTGGTGACCACATGAGCGCGAATCTCGCGGCCGGCTCGCATGGTGCTCTGCCCTGCTGAGATCCTTGACCCGCCTTTCACGGCGCTCATACAGCCGCACACTGTCTGCACTTGTCTGTTCTGCCCGCATTCGAATAAAC
The DNA here is from genome assembly GCA_000151295.1 of Allomyces macrogynus ATCC 38327. Classification (NCBI taxonomy): domain Eukaryota; kingdom Fungi; phylum Blastocladiomycota; class Blastocladiomycetes; order Blastocladiales; family Blastocladiaceae; genus Allomyces; species Allomyces macrogynus. The sequence continues at coordinate 2,509,484 of GG745328.1, read as the reverse complement.
GCCCGCATCCGAACGCCCGACGCCGACGCCGACGCCGACGACTACCGCAGTGGCGGTGGAACGTCGACAGCTGCAAGCAATCCGCCACCATATCCACCCGATCCAACCTGTGGCACACGTTCCCATCTTCACCAGCTGCAACCTCAACCCCATCGACGACCCGCGCGTGTCGTGCGCAACAGAGGACCTGCGACCGACCCCCAACTCGTCCGTCCGCCCGCCGAATTCGACCCGGCACCACAACCATGACGGCCATGACCAGCCTCGGCGCACTCTTGGGCACGACGATCGGCGCCCTTGTCCTCATCGTCGCTGCCGTCGCTGCCGGTATGCCAATCCCTGCACGATCCCTTCCCGCTAGCGTCACGCAGCGCTGACCCGACCCGCTTCCGTCCTCCAGGCTGGCTCGTGCTGTGGAAAACGATCCTCTCGCACATTCCAATCGCCCGCGAGCTTGCGGGCCTGCCGCCGCTACCACCGGCACCGGCACCGGGCAAGCCAACATCACGCCGTTCGAGCAAACCGGGGAGCTCCAAATCGAGCCGGCCGTCGCTCGTTAGGTACCGTTTTGTCACTTTCACCCGAATCCATTGTGTTGTTCCCCCTCGTCTCATTCTTCTCCACCCGAAATTGTAGTGAGTATTCCGCAATTGAGTCCCTCATGCCCACGGCAAGCCCAATGTCGGGACCGACGTCGCCAAGCACGACTAGTCCGAGCCCATCCAGCAGTCCGGCCTCGCTGCTCCCGCCGCTCCCGTCACCGCCACCACCATCATTGCTGACCCGTCCGTCGTCTCGGATCGTGCACGCCCGCCAGGACTGAGTGCTCCTGGCCCGTCATTTTTTGTATACAATGCAAATCCAATCTATACCTCCTCAGTCCTCTCAGAAACGCAAGCACCATCAAAGCCGAACCTCGCCCAGAAATCATATTGTATTTACAACCCATGTGCCTCCTTGAGCGCGCGCAACTCCTGCTCGCGCCGCGCCACGTCCACCTTCTTGTTGTGCTTGTGCGGCTGGTAGTACAGCACAATCAGGTACCGGCCCATCATGTTGTACCCCGACAGCCGCTCGCACGCCGTCTTGGCGTCAAAGATGTCCTCGTAAACGACAAACGCCGTGCCCTTGGTCTCGTTAGTGTCGCCGAGTCGGATTTGCCGAATCGCGCCGTATTGACCAAACAGCTCAAACATTTCCTCGGCTGAGACCTTGAATGGCAGGTTGCTACGATACCGCGTCGATCATCAGTTGACCGCACACAAGCGGGAAGGACCAACGTGAGGGGCAAGTACGAACCGAACCATGAGGATGCGGTTGACCTCTGGCGGAAGCCGGAACTAGGGAACGATCAAGAAAGTCCGCCAATGTCAATCATGGGCGATCACGGTGCTGAGGTTGGGCATTTCAAGCGTGGGGTCGGATATCAAAATGACAGGCTCTGGTATTCACCGATTTTTGTGGGAAATTGGGCGCGGCCATGGTGGTATCGACGGTTTGCACAGCTTCGAATTACTTTGCGATAGGTCCGAAACAGAGACGATTCGTAGAGAAGCACGCGCTCAAGGTCGCGGCACACTTGAACGAAACATGACCGTCCCGAAGCTGAACTGGACATGAGCACGTGAACCAATGGCAAAAATCGGACGTTGAGACACGCGCTCTCGGTCGCCAACCGGTCATCGTTACTATGCAAGTCCAACAAACCTTTGTCGAATCTGCAACTCCTCGCAATGGCCAGCATGGAACCGTTAACTCAATTTTCTGCCAACGCCCAGGCTTCGCCGCCATCCTCGACTCACGACGCGTCGTTGTCAGCACCTGTCCCGCCGTCATGGTCAGCCTACGAGTCGCCCGAAGAACAAAGACGGCGATTTGAAATCGAGCTCGAGTTTGTCCAGTGTCTTGCCAACCCGCACTATCTCCACCGTATGTGTCCATTCAAGAGGTCACGGTGTTACCGGGTGAACGGGCGCAACGCAGTCGACCACCGGCTGCGAACGTCACGTCCCCGTCCGCCGTCTGTCACGACGCGTGTCATGGGCCGCGATCCTCACGGACATTCTCCACCCGAATAGACTTGGCGCAGACCGGTTTCTTGGACAAGAAGGAGTCAATCAACTACCTGGAGTACCTGCAGTACTGGAAATCGCAAGAATACGCCAAGCTGATCGCGTACGTCTCGATCGACCCACCCCCGCACTCTGTCGCTTCCGGCTGGTCCTTGTCCACCTGCCGTTGTTCCGACTCTCGCCGTCGGTCGACGATGTCGACGGCCACCCATTGGTTCTGAGCGGCCAAAAACGCACAACGAGTCTCATGGCTCACCCGTTGTCCTTTCTCTCCCCGCACACCATTCCTGTTCCCCCCGCACATAGGTACCCACAATGCCTCTTCTTCCTCGACCTGCTGCAAGAACCCGGGTTCCGTACCGCGATGCGCGCGCGCGAAAACGCCGACTTTCTCGCGCATCGCCAGGCGCTGCACTGGCACACGTTCCGCAACCGTAACATGATCGTCGCGCAGCTGCCCGTCGCGCCGCCACCGTCGGCAGGGCCCGGATCGGTGGGGGGCTGCGGCAGCAGCAGCAGCTGGTGCGGGGCCGTGAGAATGAGGTGGACGTGACGAACGGATGATTCATGGTGCCAAAAAATGGATCAAATAGCGCCGGTTGGCAACTACATTTTGAAGCAGAGAAGATGGTGCATGACATCAGGCGAGCGTCGGCAGAATCCGTGATATCCGGGGGGTGCCGAAAACCACTCCCAAGGTTGCCATTCCAGTCATTTGCGTGCCGTTCGGAGGCTTTGGTCAACACAGTTATCACGTGAAACCGCCCCCAGGGCAAGGTTCGGAAAGAACCGAGCAGTCCCAGGCTGCCCTGGGGGCACACGACCAGGCGCGACAAAGATTCGTGAAGTCTTGTATCGCAACCCGGATGTTCCACACCAACCCATTCTTTCTCCTCGGCCGACCGACTATTTGACGCTCGCTCCCCCCACCTCTTCGCGTCGCGCATACCAACGACTTTGGACTGACCGACTTGGAACCCGGCAATTACGACTTTCAATCACCATGGCTGCCCCGCTCCGCTCGATTGCTACCGCCGCCGTCCGGTCGGCCGCGCGTGTTGCTGCTCCGCAGCGGTATTGTCCCCGCCCAATATGATTTGCACGACGCACGATGCGACGACGGATTTCCTGACATGTGTGAGTTGATTATTAGCGCTTTCTCGGCGACGCCGCGCGCGCTCTCGGCTGAGACGGGCATCAACTCACTGCACACCTTCTCCGAGGAGGAGAATATGATGCGTGAGGCTGGTACGGATCGGGTTTTATACCTTGAAATGGGGTGGGAATGCAGAAGACTGACGCGCGTAATTGGTTCAATAGCTGCTCGGTTCGCCAACGAGAAGGTCAAGCCGCTCGTGACCAAGATGGATGAGGAGGAGAAGATGGACCCGAGCATCATCAAGGGCCTCTTTGAGCAGGGTGTACGTGGTCAAGATTTCTGTCCGGCGGGGCGCGACCACCAGTCGACTGACCACGATCGTGTCGCACACCGTGTAGTTCATGGGCATCGAGGTCCCTGAGCAGTACGGCGGTACCGGCAGTACCTTCACGTCGGCGATTGTCGTGATTGAGGGTGCGTGCCACATTTGCTCCCTGGTTTCGTTCTCAATCGATCATGAGCTCACTTTCGTTGTGCCACTTGATCAGAGCTGGCCAAGATCGACCCGGCCGTGTCGGTGTGCTGCGACGTGCAGAACACGCTCGTCAACACGCTCTTCAAGACGCACGGCACCGACTCGCAAAAGGAAAAGTACCTGACGCGCCTGGCCACCGACACAATGGGCTGCTTTGGTCTGTCCGAGGCCGGGTCGGGCACCGACGCGTTTGCGCTCAAGACGCGCGCTGAGAAGAAGGGCGACTACTACGTGCTCAACGGCCACAAGCAGTGGATCACCAACTCGGCCGGTACGCTTGACGAGTTTGCGTTGGTGGTAGTGGAGAGTGCTGGCGAAACATGACGACTCACTGCTGGGTTTCCTCCCCTTTGTGCAGAGGCCGACCTGTTCCTCGTCTTTGCCAACGTCGACCCGTCCAAGGGGTACAAGGGCATCACGGCCTTTATCGTCGAAAAGGAAATGGGCGTGCAAATCGCCAAGAAGGAGTCGAAGCTCGGCATTCGCGCGTCGTCCACGTGTACGCTCAACTTTGACGACATCAAGGTGCCCGCCGCCAACGTGCTTGGCGAGATTGGCAAGGGTTACAAGTACTCGATTGAGATCCTCAATGAAGGCCGTATCGGCATCGCCGCGCAAATGATTGGTCTCGCGCAGGGTGCCTACGACGTGGCGCTGCCCTACATGTTTGAGCGCAAGCAGTTTGGCCAGGAGATTGGCACGTTCCAGGGGATGCAGCACCAGTACGCGCAGATCGCCGTCGAAATTGAGGCTGCGCGTCTGTTGACGTACAACGCCGCGCGGCTCAAGGAGGAGGGCAAGCCGTTCATCAAGGAGGCGGCCATGGCCAAGCTCTACGCGTCGCAGGTCGCCGAGAAGGCCGCGTCCAAGGCCATCGAGTGGATGGGCGGCGTCGGGTTCACGCGCGACTACCCGGTCGAGAAGTTCCTGCGCGACTCGAAGATTGGCGCCATCTACGAGGGCACCTCGAACATTCAGCTCCAGACGATCGCCAAGTTTGTGCAGTCGGCTTACAAGAAGTAAGGTGTCGGGTGGAATCGTGGTTGCGCGTGCGTGCGCTGTTTGGTTTTGTTTGGGCCGGGTCGGGCGCGTTGTGGGAGGGAGTGAGAGCGAGAGCTCGTGGTTGGCGCGGTCGCGCCGCGTGGAGCTCATTGCTCTCGGCCCCTTGCTGTTTTGTTGAATATAGTCTCCAGTACCTCCTTTCACCAACCCGCAATGTGATGGAAACTCGCGATGCGGAGGACCCAAACTGTTGAGCCCAAACGGTTGAACCCGCCCCGCATCGCACGTTCCCAGCACCACCAAAGCAGATGCTCAAAGATCATGTTTTTGCTCGACGGCAGCACATCGGCCAACGTACTCGCAACTAAAATGGAGATAAACACAAGAACAAAACTTGGGAAGACACGGACCATCCGCGTCGCGCACGACGCGGTCCCTTCACCAGCGTGCGGAACTCGATGACCTCAGTCAATCTTGACGTTGGCGTAGATCCGGTGCACAAACTTGCTCGAGGCAAAGTGCCCGATCGTGCCTGGAAATGAGAGTCGTCACAACGTCAGCTCGACCCGCGACGCACGAGTTGACCGTGGCAAGTGCAGCGGACGTACCGAGCAGAATGAACGCGGCAAAGCACGCAATGGTCGTGTACCCAAAATAGAACGTGAACTGCAGCACACCGTGCATGCGCGTGTGCGAGTAGTAGTAGTAGGTGGTGTAAAAGAAAATGTACAGAGCCGTCGAGCCCGACACCGTGAACGAGATCCAATGCCTGAAGAAGACAGGGGTCAGATTCTGCGGCTCGTCCACCTCCAAAAACAGTGGTCAAGCCATGCGCACCACCGGTGGTCCTCAGCGTTCAGCAAAAAGTAGACGACAACAATCGAGCAGCAGGCCGTGGTGATGGCGAGCAACACGAGTGCGAGCAGGCCAAAACCATAGACGTAGTAAATCTTGTAGCCGAAGAACGACGTGACGACGAAGTAGAGCTCGATGAAGATACTCGCAAACGGCAGGATCCCGCCCGCGAGCGACAGAATGACCGGGTGCGTATGCCAACTGCGCTCCGGAATCGGGCGCGGGATCGGATTGACGCGGCACGGGAACCCGACGGGTCCGACGCCCGGCAAACTCATGAGCGACGACGTGACAATGGGCGAGGTCACCGACCACCCACCAAACCCGTTCCCGAGACCAACGGTCGAGCACCCACCGCCGCCCAGGTAGTGCCGCCCGAGAATCGACCCGAGCAGCGTCAGCGGCACGACGAGGAACACGAAAATGGCGGCAAGCGAGAGAATCGACGTGAAAGCGATCGCGCGCGACGAATGGAACGAGATGGCGACAAAATTGATGATCGTGAACCCCGTGCACGACGTGGCCGGCAAAAAAGAGGCGCTCAGCAGCGCCTGGTGCACCCATTGCCGCCCGCCATACTTTGTGAAGTAGCCCGTCGACACGAACCCGCCCACGCCCGAGGTGAGCGCGTAAATGAAGATGGCCGCCGTGACCTGGTCGGCCGACTCCTTGTAGGCCGAGTCGGCCATCGAGTAAAGCAGTGACAGGAGCGCGAGCAGGCCGAGTTGCGTGCCGCTCCCGAGAAGAGCACTGAACATGGCGAGCCGCGTTGGCGCGCGGAACACGTCGGCGTGCACTTGCTTCCACCCATAGTCGTCGAAATCGCGATCGAGGTCGTAAATGTCCTGGTTGTCGTAGCGCGCAAAGTCGCGACGCAGCGCACGGGTCAAGATCACAACCACGAGGCCAACGAGCAAGACGACCAGCGTGAACGCGTTGAGGATCGAGAGCCAGTGCACGCGGTGCTCAAAAAAGCTTGAGTCGAGGTACTTGTCGAACCGATTGCGGAACGGGATGGTCGTGCGCTCAAAATGCAACGAGTACGTGAAGTCGATCGACTGCTGCCCGGTCGCGCCCAGGTTCGTGTCGAGGAGCACCGGGTTCGCGTTGGTCAGATTGATGTGGATGATGCGGTCGTGGTTGTAGCTGATGGAGAAAGCCATGTGGGTGTAGAGGAGCGCGCGCGCCGTGGTCGGATCCGGAGCGTGGATTAGCTTGGCCCTCGGTGCGCTTGCCGGGTCTCGAGCATCGGCGACGCTCTGCGAGTCCTTGTCGTCGCCAGCAGACTTGGTCTCCTTGTCGGCCGTTGGTGCTGCGGGTATGTTCACCGGATCGTCGACGGGTTCCTCGTCCGGTTCCGCGCCGAAACTCGGTTTTGTGGTGTCGGGCCCCAAATCGAACATCGCATCTGGAGCGGCGTCGGTCTGGCCGACCCAGCCCCACACGGGCAAGTCATCGATGAACAGCTGGTACCGGTAGCCGTTGAGGATCGCGGAGCGGAATTGCGCGACCTGCGGCTCGGTCAGCTTGGCCGTACAGATGGGCGCCGCGTCAGGCACGCTCACGTTGAACTTGAGCCCGAGCCCGAGATTCACGAGGTCCATGCCAAGCAGCGCCTCGCCGAGCGTCTCGTGCTTGTGCTTGGAGACTTGGTGGCCATGGCAAAAGGGCAGTGAAAAGAAGTCGTAGACCTCTTGGGTGTTTTGGTAAGGACCGACCGTGTTGGCCTAGATTGACGGTTCAAACGCGTCCAGGTTAGCCCCGTGGACTTTCGAGAGCCTATTTGTTCTCATTTTTTTGCTCGATGATGCATCGGGCAACGGTCGGCCGGCGTGCTCGTCATCGGCCGATCACTCCCTCTCCAAGGTGCAAGACACGCACCCACGCGATCAACTCGTCCCCAGCGGCATAGACATGGTTGTGCTCGTCGGCGCGCACTGCGCCGAGTGCGCCGAGTAAAGCGACCGCCGTCGCGGCGGTGGCCGTCACGAATCGTTGCAGCAAAGGCATGTCATGTGAAGTCGTCTGACGATGGAGGAGAAGCGACAGCGCGACGGCCCACCGCAATGTCGGCCATCGTGGGTCGTGTTGGAGCAATAATTCGCCGTGTCAACCATCATTTCGACTGCGACCACCACGCGCGACCCGATTCCAACTCGCTGCACTCGACGGCACGCACACGATCCTGACAACGGGATCACGCTATTCTGCTCAAGCTCGCCCCAACCACCCTCAATCGGCGTGCCATCATGACCATGGATATCAGCGACATTGGCTTGGCCCCGCCCAGTATGTGATCGCGCATCGCACCAACTACGTCAACACGAACCCGCTCTAGCGCGACGATATTGCAAAACCGATGATAACGGGTCTCGCTGCGATTCGTGGACCATCAACTGACCGCCGCTCGTCCCGCGACGCTCAACCGACCCGTCTCGCTGTCCACTCTTGCAGAGATGCAGGCGACCAAGGAGCAAATGGACGCGGCCAAGGTCCCGTACCTGTTCCGCGACTTTTGCGCGCACCTCTACATTGAAATGGAGCAGTGCCGCAAGACGCACCCGTTCATGGCCGGCCCCAAATGCCATGCGCAAAAGCACGCCTACGAAGAGTGCCAATACCGCGAGTAAGTCGTCTCTTTTTTTGATCGGCTTTGCACGTGCTCGCTGCGTCTTGGAGCGAGCAGTTCTTGCCCAACCCACGATCGTTATGGTGCACGCGCTGGGTGCAAACTCGTCATTTTGGTTGCTCACCACGCTGCTCTTCCCAGGTACATTCGCCGGATGCGCATCGCCGAGTACAAGCGCAAGCAGGAAGCGGGCGACGAGTAAACAGGGCGCTGGCCCTTTTACTGTTCCCATATCGTTGCCGTTGGTCCCAATAGCGAATAAACAACCATGTCAACCGGCGTCCTACTAAATACCCACAACCTCACACTCTCGTGGTGTGCGTTTGCTGGTCTGATTGGTCCCTCGGTTGGTAGACGACATTTTTTCGCCAGCGTTATCACGTTCAAGATCTCGATTGATCTTTTCCAACGGCAGGAACTGCCCACACTTCCCTTTCCGCGAATGCGCTGCCGCCCAATACCGTTGTCGACAAACAAGACGTGACGACGACGACGTTGCCAATTTAAATACCTTCGATCCTTCATTATAGTCAACTCGAACTTCCCTCAATTTTCGCGTACGTATATACGGGCGAATCAAGTGACGCTGCAGTATGATATGCTTTGGTGGCGGGATATACGTCCGGCTCGAGCCGGCGGACCAGCAGCCATAGCTTTGCAACGCGCTCCCCTTGCTTGGCAGCTTGGGAGAGGCAAGGAACGATGCCGACCAACGGCGACACCCTGCTGCGAATTGCAGATATCCAGCTCCTTGTCCCTCTGTCCTCACAGCTGTCGTACTATCATCTCGGTTCTCGACCCGGTCGCCATCACTCGCCAAGTTCAAGTGACGCACAGTCGATGTTCATGACCAGCACCCCCTTGCAGCTCAGCCTTGCACAAAAAGCGCTTGCCGTGAGCCACGCGGGCATACTTTATGTCGTTGCAGCTTTCCGCGCGCTCGTTCTTGATCCAGAGCGGCCAAACTGCTCCCTTCGCACCGACATTTTCGTGCGCTCGTCGCGATTGATGGTACGCTATGTACTAGCCTTCAACGTTCTTGCCGTCAATGCCACCAACTCCGAGCGTCGCAAGAGTAGCAAGAACATGAAACTTAATGGATGCACGGTCGTCCAGCCGTCCGTGCAATGGCGCGTGCGGCTCGAATCGACCGACGCGCCCGCTGATGCAGCGGCAACCGCGAGTCATGTCGATGTGAATATGAGCGATACAATGGCCGTGATTACGATGCATTCGCAGCTGGTGGATGCGTTTCCGACATTCTCGCGGACATGGTCAGTCAAGGCCGAGTATATGGTGCCAAGCGGCGCTGCATTTGTCAAGGACCGTGTCGTGCTCTTTATCCATGGCAGCGCGGACTGTCTCGGTAGCGCGCCAGACTACCACGAGTTCGTGGCGTCGTTGTGTGTGCGGATACGCCGGCGCATCTTCAATGTGTAGGTGTTGCCTTTTATTGCGCTTGATCGCATCAACTGGTGCGCGCTTGCCTCCATACTCACGTTGATACTTTTGCAAATCGAAAACAGTAACTATCGTCTCTCGCCCACCGCCCGGTTCCCCGACGCGCTTCATAACGCGGTATCGGCGTCCTCTACCTGATCCAAGTCGAACGCATTCAGCCCGAAAATATGACTATCATGGACGACTCAGCTGGCGACAACCTCGCCATGATCTTGACCCTTTTCTTACGCGACCACGACCTGCCTCTCCCATGCGGCGTCGTACTCCTATCGCCATGGTCGGATTTGTCCCAATCGCTTCCGTCGGTGCGCGATTTCGAGCATTTCGACTTCATCAGCGACCTCCAATTCTCCATCGAGCAGTATTTGGGGACACCGTTCACGCACGCGCTGACCGTGTTGGAGCGGTACGTTTCGCCGATTCTGGACGGGATCGCGCCCATCGCCGGTACGTTTCGCCGATTCTGGACGGGATCGCGCCCATCGCCGCGACCGAGGCAGTGGAGACGCACGTCTACGACCGTGCCATGCCGCATGCCGCCCATGTATATTTGCGTTGGTGGCGACGAGACGCTGCTCGATTCGGTCTTGCTGCTGGCGCTGCGGCTTGCGCGCACGGGGCGCGTGCAAGGCACGCATTCGCCCGTGATGTTGGAGGTGTACGAGCACCAAGTGCACATGTTCCCATTCATGGTCCCGCACTGTGCCCACGCGGCCGCGTGCATCGAGCAGGTGGGGACGCTTGTTGAGACGGTGGTCAATGCGCCAATTAAACCGGTTGGCCAACCGGTCGAGAACGCGCGGTTTACGCTCGAGGCGCGGTATTTCCGCATGGGCCATGTTCACCCCGCGTCTGCCGCGACCGCATTTCTATTGAAGCGGTGGACCAGGATCCGTGGGATCACCAGCGATGCACGACACCCGGTTGGCGAGCTCGAGCTGCCGGTTGGCGTTGTCCGTGACCGCACGGTAGTGCACCCGCGATTCGTTGGTTTTTACGCTTCAGCGCGATAGATGTTGTGCTGCAATAGATTTCGCTTCCCGATCATTGATGGTCTGCCGTGCTCCGTGCGAGACGCGATGTGGCCGGCTATTGCGAATTACGCGGGATTTTACCCTGATCCGAACCCTTCACATTTTGGCTCATGGTTCGCCAAATCACCACAGCATGAACACAAGCGGATCGGTGAATCGGGATCCGGAATCCGCCCGGATCTGACCAACGACGCCGGCCCCACCCACCCTCTCGACCTGCCCCACACTCGATGCATTTTGAAGCTCGCCAGCGCCATTGTCTCGGTCTGCTGACGGCAAGCATGTTGTTGGCCATAGTGGATTCAGGCGTTTGTGTCAGTGTGCCAGCACGATGCAGCCGCCGGATTGTGGTTTGGCGGAAGTTCGCCCCACGCGCAGCGTGCCACACGAGTGTGTTCGCGCGCAAAGGGGACACGGTGATCGTGTCGTCGCTCGTGCGCTGGTTCAAAAGCGGGCTGACCTTGCAGGCGAAATGGATGGCTCCCTCTCTCTCCAAAAGCAGAATCGGGTGCCCTCGAGCGCCTTCGTCGTCAAGAAGAGCAGACGCTCGCCTGCTCTCTCGTCTCCGTTCCGCCCCGCACAGAGGTGCAGCCGCGCAAGCTTAGGACCCCCGGCTCGAACACCTAGATGTCCATCGCCCCCGCCGTCGACCCGGTGCCGCGCGTCCCCAAGCAGCCCAATTTCGCGCAAAAAGTGCTGGCGCTCGGCCACATTGGCGTGCTCCTCGTCGCCGCCGTCGTCCGCACGCTCTTTGCCGGCCCGGAGCGCCCGAACCGGTCCAAGTCCACCGACATTTTCGTTCGCACGTTCCGGTCGCTGCGCCGCGTCCCGGCCGTGACCGTGCACTCGATTCGCAATGCCAGCGCTGCTGGGCTCAAGCGCGCCAAGATCGTGCTCAAGGGGTGCACGGTCGAACCGGCCGTGCAATGGCGCGTGCAGCTCGAATCAACCGACGTCTCGGACGTGGCGTCGGCGCAGGGCGGCACGGCGGATGCGGCAGGCGTCGACGTGCTGCCCGTGATTACGGTGCAGTCGCAGCTCGCGTCAGCGTTCCCAACACGCGCGCGGTCGTGGACCGTCACGGCCGAGTGGATTGTCCCAACGGAGCCGGGATTCGATACGGACCGTGTTGTCCTGTTCTTCCATGGCGGTGGGTACTGCATTGGCAGTGCCCCGTCGTACCGCATGAACCTCGCGCCTTTGTGCAAGCGGCTGCGGCGGCGCTTCTTCAACGTGTACGCATGCATTTTTCGCGACTTCACGATTCTTGGACCCTGCCGCATCAGAAAGACGATCATTTGAGACTGACCGCGCGCACCACCACTGTGTAGCGAGTACCGTCTCTCGCCTGAAGCCGTCTTCCCGGACGCCCTGCACGATGCCGTCTCGTCGTTCCTCTACCTGACCCAAGTCGAGGGCATCCGGCCCGAGAACATTACTGTGATGGGCGACTCGGCTGGCGGGAACCTCGCGCACGTCCTGACCATGTTCCTGCGCGACCACGACTTACCCCTCCCCGGCGGCTCTGTCCTCCTATCCCCCTGGGTGGACCTCGCACAGACCTTGCCTTCCGTGCGCGACTACTACCGGTACGACTACCTCGGCGGGCTCAAGGGCGCGCGCGAAGACTACGTCCAGTACTTCCTTGGCACGACGCATACCGACGCGATCACCGCGTCGGAGCGGTACGTGTCCCCCATTTTGGACGGGATCGCGCCGACTGCGCCGACCGAGGCCGTGTCAGTACGCAACTACGACCGCGCAATGCCGCCGACTTACATCTGTGTCGGTGGCGACGAACTGCTGCTTGATTCGGATATGTTACTGGCGATGCGGCTCGCGCGCACGTCCCGGAATCACGGCACGCACTCCCCCGTCGTGCTGGAAGTCTACGAGCACCAGATCCACGTGTTCCCGTTCATGGCGCCGCGCAGTGCCGATGCACACACGTGCCGCGAGCAAATGTGTTGGTTTATCGAGTCGGTCGTGGATGCCGCGCCGCACGCCGTGAGGAAGCAGCGGATGACGGGGATGGTTGGGGATGAGCGGTACACGCTCGAGACGCGGTATTTCCGCCGTGGGGAAGTGCTCCCGCCGGCGGCGGCGACGGCGTTCTTGGCGCAGCGGTGGCCCGGGATTCGTGCGACGACGGGGGATACCTGGGAGCCGATGCGCGAGTTGGAGTTGCCGATTGGGGTCGTGCGTGACCGCACGGTGGTGCATCCGCTATTGACCGGTTTTTACGCGGGGAAGTGAAGAAGGGAGAGGGGATGGGATAGAGGCACGGCGATGCAGTGCCGTTTGAATAGATTTTTACCCCGGATTTGGCCTAGCATGGGGGTGGAACTTGGCGCGAGAGAAGTGTGACAGTCCGAGCAAAGAGAGCCGTTTGGCTAAGTTTGAACGGTGGACAAGATCACAACACTATGTAATAGAAGAATTCATGCAATAAACCGGCACCGGGCTACATCAAAAAGCCGGTGCCAGCAGGACGTCGACGTCTTACTTGCGCTCCGACCGCGTGCGCTTGCGGAGCTTGCGCAGCTTGTGCTTGTTCCTGGAAGTGAGAGAACGACGGTCAGCATCCTGGCCCACACAACCAAAGAACCGCTTTGCACGCAATTGCAGTCGACCGACGTACATCTTCTTGCGCCGCTTGCGCAACACACTCGTCGCGTACATGCCATTCTCCTCTTCGCCCATCACCTTCTCCGCCCACATGTCCAAGATCGCCGACGAATCCGCAGGCACCATCAGCTCAGCCGACGGCAGCAACGGGCACTCGCCCGACATGACGTACGGGAAGAGCGCGGAGTTAAACACCGGCACCGGCTCGGGCGCCTCGGTCGGGACCGGCGGCGGCGTGAGCGTCGTGATCGCCGTCACGGCCTCGTTGGCCATGGGCGGCGCCTGGAACGGCGGCCTCGCGTAGTAGTCGTCGGTCACGAGTGGGTGGTCGTGCCGCATCAGCGGGAACTCGATCCACAGGTCACGCGCGGGAGCGGCGCCGTCAGCGAACGCGGTTGCGGAGGAGGGGGCGCGCAGCGACGTCAGGAACGAGGACATGGCGGTGCTCGACTCGTCTGGAGACGCATGTGCGTTTGAGTCAGCATGCGTCCAGCAGTTCCACAATTTCGGGTTCGTGCCCTGCGTACCCTTGACCAGGGCAGGCGTCGCCGGCGCAGCAGCTTCGACAATTGCGCCGGCCGGCACCGCCGCGACGAGGTCCTTGGACCGTGCTGAGTCGTGCTTGAACCGGCGGCATGCGGCCGCGTTGACAGCAGCGGCAGGTGCGCGCGCGGCACGCATGGCCGAGCTTGCGGCAAAGGCGCGCGGGACAGCGAAGAGAGACGCCATGGTTGCTGGTGGTTGGTTACTTGATCACTGGCCGGTTCGTTGATCACTTGCAGCTGAACACCGTCGCAAACGTTGGGCTCGGGCCGTCCTGGTCGTGCTGCAGCGAGTGGCCGCGCAGTGTAGTGTCGAGAACTGGTCGTCCAGGCGTGGCCAATCCTGCCGAGTCGAAATGGTCGCGGTTGCTGGTGATCAGAGCGTTGGGATCCGACCCGTGCAGTCACAACACTCTTCACGTAACCTAAGCGGCCCAACCCGATGCAAAAGCGCGCAAAACCTAAATGCCTTCATTCTTGATCCAGCTCACCCCTCTTCCTCGCCACCTCCGGCCATCATCTGATCAATCTCGCTGCACTCCTGCTGCATCAGCTTAATCCTCGCCAACGTGCGCGCCGCCAAATCCACCCTCCCTATCCTCTTCAACGCGAGCGCTTTCGGCTTGGCCTCGGCAATCGCCTTAGCCAACTGCGCGCGGTACTTGTCCATGGTGAGCACGCCCATTTCCACGTTCAGCTGCAGCATCGTCAGCTTCACCTGGCACGCCGACCGCCGGTCCTCGAGCGCGTCGGCCGTGGCCGTGTCGCGCGCGGCCCGCGCGGCGGTGATCCCCTTAGCCAGGAATTCCATCTCAGCGTCGAGAACCAGGTTCGAGACGAGCGTGTCCGGGTTCTCGAACCAGTCGATCAGGTCCTGCAGGTCGTCGGTCGTGCTTGGCGCGGGGGAGGCGGAGGTGTTGGGTGGAGCGGATGCGGGGGCCGACGACGTGGAAGGTGCAGCTGCCGGTGGTGGTGGGGGCGCGACTGGGGCTGCCGCGGGTATCACTGGTGCTGGCGGGAGCGGTTTCGGCGACGGCGGTGCGTGGGCAGGAGACTCAGTGCGTGGTGGCGCGGGTGACGGCTGCTTGGGTGGAGGAACGGGCGGAGCGGAGGGCCCATTGGCGACCGGCGTTGAGGGCAACGGGAGCGCAGCAGCAGGCACGGCCGCGACGGGTGAGCTCGTGGGTATAGCCTGCAGGGACTGAATGAAGATCCAGCGCTCTTGCCGCTCGACAATGTCAGGCTTTTGCAGTGGCTGTCGCATGCGAATCTTGATTTCGAGCGACCCGCCCGTCGGGCGGCGGTTCACGTCGGTCAACTGTGGGATTGGACACGGTAAGTGAGCCGACAACGTCAGTGAATAGTGAGCACAAGGTGCGACGCGTACCGGGAGCACCTGGTGAATCTCAGCCTTGGTCAACAGCGAGTCGAGCTTGACCTGGGCGCGACCGAGCGAGATGCGCGACGAGAAGAAGCCGAGCAGGCCGCCTGTCCGGTGGAGAACCTCAAAAGACGCGCGCTTGCGCTCGAGATGCCTCTGGAACTGCTTGTTGCGCTCGATCTTGACTTTGAACGCGTAGTCAAAGTCTAAGTCAACGCGTCGCGTCAGCGAGAACAGTGCAAACGAGAAAATGGGTCACACAAAGACTGGAAACACACCAACATCGGGCGTCAACGACGTGACTGCGGGCGTCTCCCCCTTCCCTTCGTTCTCCGGGAACCCCACGTCCCAAAGAACCAAGCAGTTCAAGTCGCCCGAGACAGCCTTGGCGCCGAGCCCTGTGGCCTTCTTGACCTGCACCTCGTACTCAAACATGTTCAGGTCCGGACACGACAGTTCCTGGTGGAACCGCACGTCCTTGTACTCGTAGACGGGCGCGACGGCACCGGGCCCCCGGGCGAGTGCATCGTGCAGCGCCGCCAAGTCGGTCCCAAACGCCTTTTTTATTCGGTGGAACGTGAGCGCCTCCTGCTTCATCGACTTGCCGAGGTAATACGCGGCGGCCGCCGTGCACGCGGCCGACTGCGCCGTCAGCGCGTCGATCAGGTGCGGGACCACATCGCCTGCCACGCCAGGGACCATTGAAGGGCCAGCGGGTGACGGCAACGAGTCGGCTGGCGGCAGCGGTACCGCGGGCGCGCCAGTACTGCGTCCCGCGAGCTCGTCGAGCAGTTGCGGAGGTGGCGGCGGCGGAAGTGGCGGTGCGTCGTCTTGCACGTCTGCCCACGCGAACAGACCCTCGTTCACAAGCTCGAGCTTTTCGAGAATGACGTCGCAGGCCTTACTATGCTTGAGCCAGTCGCGCGCGGCGCCGAGATCGTTTAGGCGCTTGAAGTAGACGGCGGCTTGCTTGCACTGCACTTGCCGCGCTCGGACGGTGGCCGCGTCGAACGGCAGCGGCGCGCTCATGGTCGTCGAGTTGGCTTGCTGATCCTCGGTGCTAGTGCAGTTGGTGTCGCGCAGTCGCTGTTCACGAGCGTCGCGCTGGTCGGTTCGACAGCTGTGGAATGCGCCCAGCACGACGCGTGTTTGGCAGAGTCCGCGTCCGAGCGAGACCAAAGCGAGCAAAAATCGTGGGCAAACGACATGCAAATCCACCCCGTGGCTCTCTGTCAAAACCGGGCCAGTAAGCAGTTGCCGAACCGGGATCACCCAGCGCGACGACGCGGGCACGTGAGGACCATGTCACGCGCGTCGCAGTGCTCCCGCCGGCAGCCGGCATGAAAAAGAGCAAGCAAAACACGCCCAAAACGATCAATCATCATTTTTGCTCGGCGTCGTCGGGCGTCGGCCAGCCCCGCACGTCCATCGCGGATCCCCGCCTTTCCTTCTGTTCTCGTTCTCGTTCTCGACGAGCCCGTGCCGCACGCGCCCGTCCGGTTCTCGCTCCCCGCCCGCACTTGCAAGACCCAAGTAGACTCCTGCGCGACCGCCACCACCACCAGCACCAAGATGGCCGACACCACCACTAAGGACTCGCAGCCCGCCGCGGCCCCGCAGACCTCGGCGCTCAAGTCGTTCCTGTCGGGCGGGTTTGGCGGTATCTGCCTCGTTGCTGCGGGCCACCCGCTTGACCTCATCAAGGTCCGCCTGCAGACAAGCAACCAGTACAAGGGCATGGTCGACTGCGCGCGCCAGACCATGGCCAAGGAGGGGGTCCGTGGCCTCTACCGCGGCATGGCCACGCCGCTCATCGGTGTCACGCCCACGTTCTCCGTGTGCTTCTGGGGTTACGACCTCGGCAAGAAGATTGCGCGGTCGGTCGGTGGCAACGTACGGCGTTTTCTTCCATATCCACCTGCAGCTGCACGTTACGGCGGCGCGGATATCGCGCGACTATCTGCCCAAAAACTAATGCATTGCACGACCATATAGGGCCCCAACGACCAGCTCTCCCTGACACAAATCGGGTTCGCCGGCGCCTTCTCGGCGATTCCGACCACCTTGCTCATGACGCCCATGGAGCGCATCAAGTGTGTCCTGCAGGTGCAGACCGCCGGGAACATGAAGTACGCGGGCCCCGTCGACGCGGCCAAGGGCATTATTGCCGAGTCGGGCGTCAAGGGTTTGTTCACGGGCACGACCGCCACGCTCATGCGCGACGGGATCGGCTCGGTCGGGTACTTTGTTGCCTACGAAGGGATCAAGCGCGCGCTCACGCCTGAGGGCGCCAAGCCCGAGGACTTGTCGCCGCTCGCTGTCTTCATGGCTGGTGGTATGGCCGGTATGGCCAACTGGGCCGTCGCGATTGTAAGTTTTTTGCGGTTCGCTCCGTTTTCTTGCCCTGGAGTGTCGAGAATCTCACCTACTCGCGATTCCACCACGTTTAGCCCCTCGACGTGCTCAAGTCGCGTCTGCAGACGGCACCGCCCGGCACCTACTCGGGCGTGCGCGACGTGCTCGTCAAGACCGTGCAGCAGGAAGGTGTCTCGGCACTCTTCCGCGGTCTTGGCCCAGCCATGGTCCGCGCGTTCCCGGCCAACGCCGCGTGCTTCCTGGGTGTCGAGGTCTCGCTCAAGATCATGAACTCGTTGTGGTAGTCCCGAAAATAACACGAGCCGATTTGGAAATGCGAAAGGAATACCTACATAATGGGATGGGGTTGTATCATTGTTTGCGAGTGCCGGGCCCCTGCCCTTGTCGGTTGTCTTGTTGGCGAAAATCGAAAACCTTGGCTGCAGTTCCTTGTCGATTTTGTTCCGTCCTTGCCGGCTCGGATTGGTTTGGTCATGGTGGTCGCCTTAGGAGAGAGTATGGGCGTGTTGAATGGACGCGACAGCGAGAATACGGCTCGGCTCGAGCGAGCGGGAACTGTCCGAGCAATGGACAAGCGGGAGAAACGGTAAACGACGCAATCATTTGGAACCTGCCGGACATGCTTGTCGTGGTTCTTCGCTCGTCAAACACTTCATTTCCAATGGCCAATTTAGGTCCGGGGAAAATGAACATGTATAAAAACCGCGCGACAGCGAGCTACGTTTCCGGTCGCGTGTACGGGGCTCGGCCGACCGATGGATAGACGAACAAAGCACAAGACAAGGACGAGACGCGATCAGGCAGCGGCTGCCTCCTCGGTCGGCGTGCCTCGGCTTAGGACGGCGCCGACCGCGAGCGACTTGCCCTCCTTTTCGAGCCGCGCCTGCTCGGCGAGCTCCTGCGCGCGGACCACGTTGGCCTGGTGCGCAATGATCGAGGCGCGCGCGAGCTACGAATCGCGGGACCGCGGCGTGGTCAGTCCTCCGGTAAATGATGGGTGGAGAAGGTCGCGCACGCGCACAGCAGCGCGCATCGAGGATAATGACGGGAGTAGGTGGTCGATGCCCTACCTCCTTGGTGTGGTGCAGGCACTCAAAGTAATCGGCCTTGAAGGGCGCACACTGCGTGCGCGGTTCGTCGGCGGTCAGGAAGCACTTTTGCACGTCCTGCCAGAAGGCGTAGCAGCGCGGGCGGCCGCCCGTGAGCGAGAACCCAGAGGCCATGATGGTGGTGATGCGCGGTTACTGGTTGCTTGTCCAAAGGTGCGACGGAATGGGCCCAGATCGAGCGGTTCGTCCTGCAGCGGGCCGCGACGGCGTCGGGTTGCGGGCAGTCGTGGAGCACAATGCGGGTCGTTGTCGTAGACACGCGCCAAAAAAAGTATTGCACGGTCGTGGTCGTGATGGCCGGTTGCAGTGCGGGCAGTGGCGCACATGACAAGACGTGATCCTGGTCAACACTTTGCCTTGCTGCTGATCACTTCCAAGCACAACGTTGACGGTGCTGCCCCACGCCGACGACAAGCGCACCCGCAACCGCACTCGCTGCATCGAGAGCGCCGGCACGCGCTGCGTTAACTTGACCGACCAGATTCGACC
The DNA here is from genome assembly GCA_000151295.1 of Allomyces macrogynus ATCC 38327. Classification (NCBI taxonomy): domain Eukaryota; kingdom Fungi; phylum Blastocladiomycota; class Blastocladiomycetes; order Blastocladiales; family Blastocladiaceae; genus Allomyces; species Allomyces macrogynus. The sequence continues at coordinate 2,490,272 of GG745328.1, read as the reverse complement.
GCGGTCAAGTGGTTCCGTTACGCTGTCGCCGCTATGGCCCTCCGCACCATGTTCGGCGCTCTGCGCCGTACCCTGGCCACCGTCGCCGCCGACGCCTCGGCCGCGCCTGCCGCCGCTGCCGCCGCCGCTGCTGCGAGCATCCCGCCACCAGCTGCGTCCACAGCAGCCGCGACCGACTCGGCGACGCTCGCTGAGTCTGAGAACGACCCGGAAGTCGCGGCCATGATGGCGGCCATCGACGCGCTCACAGACCCGTCGCGCATCGTTCTCCGCCCCGTCTACACGCCCCCCACCGTGCAAGCCCTGATCCGCGACTTCCCGACGAACCGTCCCATTGCGATCGCGCAACTGCCCTCGGCCGTGTACGCGTCCCCACTGCGCCGCGATATTCTGCACCGCTGCGTCGTCTGGCAGCGCGACGCCGCGCGGCAGGGCACGCACCAGACCAAGGGGCGGTCGGACGTGCGCGGGTCCACGCGCAAGTTGGCCCCGCAAAAGGGTCGTGGTACCGCGCGTGTGGGTTCCCTGCGCGCGCCGCAGTTCCGCGGCGGTGGTGTTGCGCACGGTCCGATTTCGCGGTCGCACGCGACGGAATTGCCCGTGAAAGTGCGCGAATTGGGTGTGCGCGCCGCACTTGCGGCCAAGTACGCCGCCGATCAGCTCGTGTTTGTGGACCAGTTGCCGGGCAGCGTCTTCCAGCCGTCGCCCAAGGCATTGGCCGTGCCCAAGACCAAGACACTGTTCCAGATCATGAACCAGCATTACGTTCCCAAGACGCAGGGTGGGCTGTCGCTCGCGAACAAGCAGGTCGATCGCAAGTATTCGTCGGTGTTGCTGGTGGCCGGGATCACCGAGGCGCCGGAATTGTATGTCCGGTCGGCGGCCAACTTGCCGGACGTCAAGGTCTTGCCGGCCAAAGACATCAATGTCTACGATGTCCTGCGCCACGAGTACCTGGTCGTCGACCACGCGGCACGCAAGTGGCTCGAGTGGCGGCTGCAAGAGAAGAAGTGATGGGCGAGGAGGTTGTGGTTGATCATATAGTATTGTCGTTTTCTGCTCGTCATACATTTCTACCTAGTGTTCTTTTACTTGCTCAATATTTCCCTCAACAAAAACACGCGACAAAAATGATATGGGGAATCATCCAATTTGAATATCATGTCTTGCAGATCCCAACCACTGACACATCCTCACACCCACCCGGTAACCTCTGCGCCGGTCCTGCCGGCAACACTGTGCCGTCCCTCGGCGACCGACTGCGCGCGGCCGCTCCTCCACACACCCCACCATTACACACGGAACTCGCACAGTGCGGGTCCGGCGCGACTCCATCGAACCGCACGTCTACCTGAATTGTCGTATGGTGCACCGAATACTTGTCGCACAACAAATCCTGCGCGCTCATCAGGACCAGGTTGTACTCGGCCACGGGCAAATGGGCGGGCACCTCGACGTGCACGGCAAGTGCGGGTTTCCCGACGGTCAGGACCCACACGTGCAGGTCGTGCACAGCCAGGACGTTCGGGATGGCCAACAGGTCGGTCTCGATCTGGTGCGGGTCAATGTGCGCGGGCGTCGATTCCATGAGGATTCCGATCGAGTCGCGGATCAGGGCAAAGGTCGTGCACATGACGATCGCCGAGAAGAAGAACTAGCGAGTGGAGCAAAAATTGCGCGGTGGTGAGCAGGGGTAGGGAGGGTCTGGTGGCGGGACGAGAGGGGCGCGGATGCGTACGGTGCAGATCGGGTCGACAATGACCCACTCGGGGTAGAGCGTGACGATGATTGACGAGATGAGGACGCCGACCGAGCTCACAATGTCGCCAATAATGTGGATGATGGCCGCGCGCAGGTTGATGTTCTATGTGTGCGGGTGCGGTACGAGAAGGTCAGTGAAGGCACGCGTGCGTGTCCAACCAAACCCGAATTCGGTAACGTACATGGTGGTGGCCATGACCATGGCCATGCGCGTGACCGTGATCATGATGGCCGTGTCCTTGCTCAGCAGCGTTCACCTCGTCATGCGAATGGTGGTGCGTGTGGCCGTGGCCATGGTCGTGGCCGTGGCCGTGATCGTGACCATGACCGAGTGCAAAGACGAGGCTACCCGTGGTCGATTTCGGAAACCCGTCAGCACGAATACGCTCCTGCATTCCCCACCATTGAGAGACCGTACATGAAATTGACGAAGAGCCCCATGCTCGCGACGGCCAGCATGATGGGCCCGTCAATCGGGCGCGGATTTCGCACACGGTCCACGGCTTCCATGATCAGCACGCCTGTCACGACCCAAATGATCAGGACCGACACGAGCGCGCCGAGAATTTCGGCACGGTGGAAGCCAAACGAGTGACCTAGCAAAGGGAAGCGGGCGAGCATATTAATTTTCAGAAGAGGCGCTGAACAACGCCGGCACGTACGCTTGGTGGCCTTTCGTTGGGCCAAATATAGCGAAAAGAGCGATATCAAAAACCCGGAAAAGTCTGGAAACAACGCCGCCGAACGCCCGAGGGAATCAATGCCTAAACGCTCCACTGTCTTCACCTCATCACGACTTCGAACAGGGCTGGTCAAGTACCCGAGAGGAGATGGAACGAATCGGACAGGATCGCGAGCGAGTTGGACCAGATGCCGCCAATGAGCTCGACCAAGAAAAACGAAAAGCACAGCGCCGACGCAATCCACAGCCGCTTCTTGGCGTGCTGTGTTGCCGGGTCGACGCTAAGCAGCGAGTCGGTGCTTGACGTCGGTGATCCGACGCGTTCTTGGTCGACGTCTTCGCCCACGTCGTCGTTGGTGTGCTGGGCCACGGTCTCGTAATTCGCAGCGTGCAGGTGGCGCACGGGCACTTTGCTGGCATCGTCATGGTCTACTGAGGACGACAGGAGCGGCCGCGTCTCGGCACTTGTTTCGTCGTCGTCGCGGCCGGGGGCGGCACGGGTCGAGCTCATCGTGCTGCGGACGGGGGGAGGTGGTGGCAGCAGCACCTGCTACTCGCGTGGTTGCTGATGCCTTGACTGCGGGTTGGATGTGAGCGAGGGGCCTAACGAGGCGACGGCGGTGGAGCGATGGAAGCCGGGTCGCAATTCGCAAGGCTGCTTGCGAACCGAGAGGCAAAAGCAACGGCAGACCGCTGCTTCCTTTTGAATGCACGTGGAACACGCATGACCGCGTTCGAGTGCAAATGAAATCCGGCCGTCCATGGACGGCGTTTCATCCAAACGCCAGCGAGCGACCCGCTTTCTCGCTACCAGTCTTCTCAACCGCAACTGCGACTTGCTGCAACCCGACTGGGCACCGATCGGCACCCGCCCACGCTGCGCGTGACCCGCCCATCCAGCGGTAACCAGCGCCCACCTCGCCCTCGCTCAACCCACCAACCACGCCACCTGTGTGGACCCTCGCTGCGCCCTCACGATGCCCGGCACGCCGACGACCCAGAAACCGCCTGCAACGTCGGCCGGTGCGAACGGCGGCGAAAACTTTGACGGCGAAGGGTCCGAGGTCGAGGGCCCCGTCAGTTCTTTTCAGAGCTATGCGGCCGAGGGCGACATTCTCGCCAAGCAAGGCGAGTTTCGCAAGGCCATTGAAGCCTACACCAAGGCGCTCAACATGCGCCCGACTGAAAAGAACTGCCTCGTCGCGCGGTCCAAGTGCTACTTGCAGCTCGGCGACTCGGATCTGGCGCTACAGGACGCCGAGGCTGCGCTCAAGGAGGATACCGAGTTTTTTAAGGTATCTTCGTTATACTTCACGTCATGCCGTGGCGAGAGCGCACCGACTGACGTGCCGCAACGCTTGAAAGGGCATGTACCAAAAAGCCGAGGCGCTCTACGCCAAGGGAGACTTTGAAATGGCGCTAGTCTTCTACCACCGCGGCAACAAGCTGCGCCCCGAGCTCGATGAGTTCCGGCTCGGCATCCAAAAAGCGCGCGAGGCCATTGACAACAGCATTGGCAGTACGTTGGCTTCGAGTGCCTGTCAACCCCCTGGTCTGAAACGTGTCGGCTCATCATGCGCGGGACCCTAGACCCGCGCGACTACAAGTTCAAGGCCCCCGCCAACTTTTCGCTCGACGCGACCAAGCAGCAGCTACCGCCGCCGGGCAGCCGCACTGTTGGTCAAATGAAGAAGCCGGCGCGCACAAGCGAGCGGTCGACTGGTGTCGTCGTCAACACCATGAACAACACTAAGAAGATCATTCCGCGCGGCGAGTCGGCGTCGTCGTCGACGCCCGAGAGAGACGTCAAGCAGTTGCTCGGCGAGCTGTATGCTGACAAGGAGTACCTCGAGCAGTTACTCAACGATCGCGGTACGCTGTTGGTTCGGGAGGGGGCGCACGATTTCGGCATGGACTCACACGAATACCGCTCCGTTGACAGACTTTATCAACAACCCAAACGACCGCATCTTCGGGCTCGTCTCTGACGGCCTTAAGTACCTCGAAACGCGCACAGAGTTTTGGCGGCAGCAAAAGCCCATTTACGCGCGCCGTAAGGAAGCCGCGGCCATTCGCAGCAAAATGGCGTCGGCGCGCAACCGGCAGCTCGCGCGCGAGCAGGAAAAGGCCAAAGACCGGGAGTCGCCCACGCCGTCCCCGACGTCCCTACAAGCGCCGCACTCGCCACGGCCCGCTGGCCAGGGGACCACTCCCAAGGCGAGCCCCACCAAGGTCGTCAAGACTGGCGCTGGCAATGGCGGTGCCGCCGTGACGCGGTCGCCGACCAAGGCTGCAAAGCCCGCTCCGGCTGCCGGGACACCAGCGGCGGGGGCGGCGGTAATGTTGACGGGCCCGCCGCTCGGGAAAAAGACACCCGAAGACATTTTCAAGCTCATCAACGAGGCGATTCAGGCCGAGGATCCCATGCGCGTCCTGGAACTCGGTAATGTGTTCCTTGGAATGAACGTGAAGGCCGTGGCCAACCCTCAGGCGCTGCGCGCGCAGGTGCTCTCACTCATGGGCACGGCCGAGCTCGAGCTCAACCATTACCCGGCTGCGGAAAAGTGCTACCTCGAAGGTACGATTTGCAGGACTTCGCTATCGTTAATTTCTGCATCGTGGCTGACTGACCGACCTCTCTTGGTGTGGCAGCCCTCGCGATCCCCGCGATCCCAATCGACACCAAGTCCATGACGCTCGGATACCTCGGCCGGTCGTACGCAAAACTGAAAAAGTTTGGCCAAGCCGCGCAGTACTGGGAACAGAAACTCGCGCTCAACACGCCGCAGTCGGACGTGGAAAAGGCGTGGCTCTACCACGATGTCGCGCGGTGCTATATTGAGCAGGGTAACGATGCCAAAGCCAAGCTCAATGCGCAGTCGGCCGCCGAGTGTGCGATGCAGTCCAAGGACCCGCGGTGGATCTTGAACACGCAAGTGTTGCTCGGGCAGCTGTTTGGTTTGTATTGCGGTTCGAGTGGCTCACGATGAGGAAGGGCCGCTGATGCAGTTTCTCCTTGATAGCCAAGAGCGATCCGGCCAAGGCACGCGCCGGGTACGAGACGGCGCTGCGGTACGCAAACGAGTTGCAAGAAGAGAACGCGGCAACCGTCATTTCTCAGGCGCTCGAGGGACTGGCTGCCGCATGAGGACGGCGCGGTCCATCTCGACGTTTGGGTGGAGAAGATGTAGACTGGGCGACGCGAGGCACTGTACATACACTGATCCTACATTGATCGCGTCTCTCTGCTCCAACTAATCCTCTCCATGGTATTCTCGCCTCTGCCCCGTTACAACTCAACATGGTATCCTGATTGCGCTTTCGTCGCGGTGCACCTCGGCCGCGGCCATGCGCGCCATTTCTCCCCACTCAGCCTCGGTAAACGACGGCGACGCCACCACGTGTGGCAAGTCCGCAACCACACGCCCCTCGGGAATCCCGTGCGAGCGCAACATTTCGGGCGACGTGGCGCGCGTCACGAGCCCGAGCTCACCGCGCTGTGCGTGCAACTCTGTACCGCGCAAGAGCATCAGCGGCCACGCCATGAGCCTTGTTGGCCTGAGCACCGACCGGCACCAGTCGAGGCTCGCCTGGAACGACGCGACTGTCTGGTGCGGGAGGCCGTAAATCAGCGACACTTCAAACGGGATCCGTGCCGTATGCAACTCACGCGCCCAGTGCGCGATCCTTGCGCGCGGATTCCCGCGGCGCACGGCTCGCGCCTCGGCGGTGACGACCGTCTGCACGCCGAATTCAAGCACGAGGTCGGTACCCGTCTCGCGCAGGGCCACGCACGTGCGGATAAAATCGGGCGTGAGCATTTCGAACCGCGTCTGCAGCGCGATTTTGCCGCGGAATCCGTGCAGCAACCCCAAGACGCGCACGGGCCGCTCGCCGCCGGCATTGAACGTCGGGTCCAAGGCGGCCAAATCGGTCGCATGCTCGACGAGTAACGCGGCCTCGCGCGCGATCCGGTCCATGCCCACGTGCTGCCTCCCCGCGTACCCGTCACGGTGCTGGCAGAAACTGCACGCGAACGGGCACCCGCGCTGCGTTTCCCACCGGTGGAATCTGGTCGCGCGCACGTCGAGGACGTTCTCCACCTCGAATGGGGACGGTTGCGTGTCGAGATCGACGCGCGCCTGTTCGCCGCGGTCGGGGGTGCCAAACGCGTGCACGCCGTGAATCAAACCGGGTGTTTGGTTCAAGGCGAGAGAACGGACCAGGTCGACGAGCGCGTGCTCACCGTACCCGCGCACGGCATAGTCGAACGCGCCGCGGTAGTGCCGCTCGAGTGCGCCGCGCGGCGTGTACGAGACCTGTGGGCCGCCGAGGACGACGGTCCCTCGCCATCCGCGGCCTCGCGCAGCGCGGATCGTGCGCTGGACGTGCCGGTCGTTCCAGACGAAGGTGGAGAAGCCAGCCACGTGCGGGTCGGTGTCAAGAAGCCGGCTGAGGACGTGCCGCGGATCATCAGAGCCGTTCGCCAGATTGCACGTCAGGTCCGTGATGGCGACTTGATCGCGTGGAAACGCGTGCCGTAGTGCCGCGGACAGACTTGCGTGGCCGAGCGCGAGCGACGGGTCCTTGGCGCGGCGCCAGTCGAATGACACGAGCGCGACGCGTAATGGGCCGGTGCATGGTGTGCGCGCCGCGGTTGTGGTCGAGCGGAGCACCGCAGCGTTTGTCATAGGCTGGGGGCAGTGCTCTTGAGACTAGAATTCGTAGCGATGGGAGAGAACGCGCCGTTGCCGTCCAGACGTAGTCGTGGAGCGCCCATCGCCGCGGTGCTCTAAAGAAGGCTCGAAGCTGGGCGCCCGCCATCTCATTCAGCTTGCGAGTGCGGTCAAAGCCTGGACAAGCATGGGACATAATTGGACATGACGTCGAGGCATGAAAGTGTCAGAGCGGCCTCAACCCTAGATGGCTCTTGGCCGTCACAGCACCTAGCACTTCTCCCGTTCTTTCCACTCGTTGCGGACATGTTTGGCGCCCCTATTCGCTCTTTGTCCACCTGCGAATCATGAGCATCGACCAGTTGTCTGCTTTGGAATCGAGTTGATCACCACCGGGAGGCATGGCTCTTGCACAGCTATAGCCAGCAAGGTGGCGCGCAATACGACATTGATCGGTCATTCATGGTGAAGAGTCTTCTCTCGTGCAAGAAGAGTGCCCAAGACACAGTTGGGCTCATTTCTTTGTGTCAAAATTAACACCGTCTCATCCAGTCGTCTGGAGTGTCGATCACTTGCCGGAATTCAAAGGCATGCCAGACTTCGACGATGCGGCCATGAACCATGCTCACGGATTCCAATACGTATTCAAGAGCGCCGCGTATTCGCCGATCAGGCTCACGCGGCCAGCGACGAGCAGCAACAGCAGGCGACAGCACGACCGCCGCCCAACAGCGCTGACAGCTCCGCCGCCCAACAAAATAGACGGAAATAAACGCGATATAATGGAGATGAGGTCCGCGTCATTCTCGCTTCAAGAAGGAAACAAGAGAAGGTGAACGTGGCGCACGGCGGCTCAGTTGGCGCACCCACGCGTTTTGGTTGCCTGGGCATGTTCTTGTTGCCCAAATACCCCAACGTCAGGTCGCGCCTTTTCTGCTCGACCTCTTCTCGCGCTCCGGCTCTCTCTCTCCATTCGAGCACTTCACCTCCACGACCGACTCCAACCATGTTCTCCGGGATCAAGCAAAAGCTCAAAGAATTCGGCGTCGAGTTTGTCGAGGACCACGTTCGCCCGCCGCTGCAAGAAAAGGCGACGCGCGAGCTCGAGACGTTCCGTTCCAACGCGCTGCGCGACCTGCCCGACAAGTTGTTCGAGCAGATTCTCAAGTCGGCCGCTCGCATCGACGACAAGGACGGCGACGGCCGTACCGACGCCGACGCGTCAGCGTTTTCCTCGGTTGCTGGGTCGTTTGTGCGCAAGCACCTGCTCGAGCGGCCGGAACGCCGCGAGAAGCTGCAGCGCACGCTGCGCTCGCTCGTCGATGACGTGGCGCCCTCGATCGTCAAGGTCACCGACAGTCTCGACGAGAACGCGACCGAGTTTGCCGTGCGCGAACTCAAGGTCGCTGCGCACTTGGTCCCCGCCGAGGAACAGCGCGAGCTCGAGGATCTCGACCGTGACTTGGAATGGGACGATAACACCTTCTCGCACGCGCAGCGCGCGTTCAACGGCGTCGAGACCGTGCCCGAGGACCCGCGCGTCGCCGCGCTTTGGCCGACGCTTGACCGTGAAGCGCCGCCGAATGCCGACCGCGCGACGCGCACCGTGCACCGCGCGCGCCGCCACGTGCGCAAGCTCGTGCGCATGCTGCTGCCCGTGATCTTGGCGATGCTGCCGATGGCTCTGCACAAGGCCGTGCACCACTTGGTCACCAAGGAACTTGACGAGGAGTTTTCGGATATGCGCGGCAAGTGGTCGTGGCTCGATGGGATCGTCAACTACGCGCAGGAAAAGACCGACGATATCAAGGATAAGGTCGTGCGCGACTTGTGCGAGACGGTCTGGGAGCGCGGGTGCGAGGAGAAGACGACCCGTGGGCTCGTTGGGATGCTCGTGCAGTTTGAGGCCGAAGTCATGCAGGAGTTTGACAATGGCGTGCGCAGCCTGCCCGTGTTTGGCGACTCGGGCAGCGGCGGGATCACCGAGAGCCTGTCGGGCCTCACCAAGCTGTTCAAGTAGGATTGATGGTGCCTGCGCGCCGTTGGGATGCGCGCGTAGCATGTCGTTTTGAGTCGTGCTTTGAGTGGGTTTTGATTGTACATTGATCTGGAGAAATGAATGAAGAGGCAACGTTTTGTCATGCCACCGTCGTTGTCTTGCCGTGTGAGCGAGCAGGAAAGACCTTGTCCAGTCATCTCTGACAAGCAACCTGTGCATCACAACCGCCATGACAATGAAAGACGAAGAGAGAATGCCCCTCGACAAGGAAAACCGGGGGGGTGGTGAGCATTGTTCGGACAGCAGCGAACAAAATAAATAAAAACGGAAAAGGCGCTCTCACCCAGACACGAAGAAGCGGGCGGCAAGTGTCGACTGGCGCGGCGAGGACCCGGCGCGACCACAGAACAGAACAGAAAAGCAGGCACAGCGCCGACACTACGTCGTTTTCCCCGAGCACAGTGCCTCGAGGACCGGTATCGCCATGTCGGGCGTTGTTTCGCCGAAGAACGCGTCGACAGCCGCGGCGGTCTGCTGCTCCCTGGCTGCGACCCGCCGTTTGGCAACCTCGGTCAAGGACTCGACGCGCTGCGCCTTAGTCTTGGCAAGGTCCCACTAGGTTGCGGCAAGCCAAGGGGTCAGCCAAGTGATCACCACGCTGGATCGCGCGAAATAAAATGAGAGGTCGGCCAACGAACCAGTTCCATGAGCTGTTGCAGCTCGTCGTAAGCCGACACGTCGACGGATGGTGGTGGTTCCAGCAGCTTGCGCTCCTCTGGGGTCAAGGCCAGGAGCGGGTCGAATGGCGGATTCGGGAGTTGCCGTTGCCGCGCGAGTTCCTCAGCAGCCGCCGCGTGCTCCTCCTTTCGGGCCTTGACCAACGCCTCCCACTGCACGAGCTCGCGCTTGTTCCTACCCAAATGAGCCACCGGCGTGAGTGAGTTGCTGGTACGCTGGACAGCCACATCACGGAGTGGGGCCGCACTTTTCCATTTGCGTGTTGAGGTCGCGCAGCCGGTTTTGGTTGCGAATGTTGACGGGGTTTGGTTGCTTGGGCGCATTCCACTGGTCGGTCGCGTCCGAGCCGAGGTGGACGGCCGAGAGCTGGAGCTTGCCATCCCAAATGGCGCTGATAGTGGTCAGCGCGGCCTGCTTGACTAGAAAAGCGAGGAAACAAAAAGGCACAGAGGAAAGTGGTGAGCATTCTGCCGTTTCATCAGGAGGTGCGAACCACGAGTTCACCACGAACCGACAGCCTGGAGCGTAGCCTCGTCCAATTGCACGTCCTTTTCGAGCGATCCTGCGTCTGAACCGGGGGCGCTCGGATCATGTAGAGGTCCATGCTCGTCGTCGCCAGCGTCGTCTTCGGCGTCCAAATCTATCACGTTGCGTGCGGCCGCGTCGGGCGCATTGGGCCGCTTCTTGGATTTGGCGCGCAGGGCTGCCGCACCCGTCCAGGCGAGAAGCGTCGCGAGCCGCTTGGATGGCGGCAGGTCTCCGGAAATGTGCTTGTAGTACTCGCGGAAGGGCACGCTGCGGTCGGGCTCGACTGTACAACCGCAATAAAAGGGTCAGAGACAGTCGGAAAAAACGAAAGCAACGTGGGGAGACAAGACGTACTCAGTTTTCTGCTGTTGGCTGCGCGCTGCCCGCGCAGAGACAAGCTGGTGCGTCGACTCAGTCGGCGTGTCGACGACGTGCGCGATCGTCGGGGTGTCGGCGTCGCGCGATTGTCAGAAGTAGGCGGTGCTGGGCTACTGGTAGCGGGTCGTGGTGGCGGTGCTGGTGCTGTTCCGCGCGCCGACGGCGCAGATGGGCTGGTCGTTGGTAGTGCGGGTACCGGCGCTCCCATGCGCCTGCGCTTGGACGCTGGTGGGTCCAGGAGAGCGTCGTCGGTGGTCCGATCGGCCCGCAAATGCGTCGCGCTTGCGCCCGTTCGTCGTCGAGCCATTGGCGTGCGGATCGGCAGCAGAAATTGCTGCCGGACCAGGTGCGGGCGGTGCGCCGGCCGAGTCGGTCGCAGCCGATGTCCGAAGCGGGGAGACAACCTGGAAAAGTGCCGGTAGATTGCGGCGCAGAGCAGTAGGACCTTGGGCGGGTCCATTGGCTGGCGGATCGACGGCCATTGTCGTTGTCGGCACGTCAGTGGCCGGGCCAGCGGCGACGGCGCTGCCGGATGGGCGCAATGGCGACGCCGACTTGAAGCTGGCAGGCAACTGGCCGCGCTGCGCAGGGCGGCTCTTCTTGGTCATGGAGCGGGCAGCGGTTGCATTGCTGTTGGAGTCGTGCGGGCCCGGGTCCGGCGGGGCTGCTGGCGGGGACGCTGGAACGCGGAGACTTTCGACGCGGGCGAACGGCGGCGGCACAAACTGGTCGAGCGGCATGGCGGCGGCCGACCCCATGCAGTGCGGGCAGTTGTCGGCGGTGGCGTCGCCGTGGTGGTGCGAAACGCGAATCGCAAGCTGGCGGTCGTCAAGTCGCCAGTCGCGAGTGGTGGTCGAGCCACCTGCGATGCTCGGTCGCTGCCCTCGGGGCAGTCAGGCGACTTCCACCGCATGGCCTCATGTGAAGCGCGCTGCCCCATGGCACACACACCCCACCGCGACCTCACAGATCACAACAAAATTGATTTGATTTGACCTTGCTCTCTTCACGAATCACGACGACGTTGCCCACAGCCAACCACAACCATGATGCGCCGGGCGTTTCGACACGGCGCAATGCTCTCCGCAACATGGACACGTCGTCTGCAACCATCAACGACACGCACCGCCGCCGCGGTGCCGGCAAGCTATCATGGTGATCAACAACGACGGTCCAGTACAGCAACGGCGCCCACGACCCGCGACGATGACCCAACATCCTCGACCCGCCGCGATGAGCCGTTCGCGACAAAGCAGCCAATTTCCGCACCAGGATCCCGCCGCCGTGACCCGAAATTGGTTCCCTTCGGGTCGGCCAAGGTCGACAAGGACCCGCACCGGCACAAGTCGGGCATGACCGTTCTGCCCACTGCACTGCACGACGCCGTCGAGTCGGTCTTGCAAGGTACGCGCCCAACCCCTCCACTGGTTCTCCACCCAATCCCGCCCCGCTCACGCCGACCCTGCGCCCACCAGGCACACCGGGACCCGACATCCGCCGGCACGCCCTGCGCATCTTCGACTCGCTCCGCTCCACGTCGGGCATTCTCGACGGCAAGAACGCGCCCACGCTCTACTCGCTTCTCCACCCGGAACTGGTCCTGACGAAGCACCACCTCGCCTACGACGCGAATCTCGCGCGCGCCTACCTGGTCTCGCGCATGCCGCACAATTTCGTCGCCGTTGACCGCGCCCTGCGCGAGCTCTTCAAGATCCGGCCCGATTTCATCCCAGCATCGGCACTGGACCTGGGCACGGGTCCAGGTACCGCCATTTGGGCGCTGCGTGACACGACTGCGGGTGCCTCCACACACGTGACGGCTGTCGACGTCAACACAGCCATGCTCGGTGTTGCCGCGGAGGTTGGCAAGGCGGCGAAGTGGCACGAGAATGTCGCGTTTTCCGAGTTTGTGCCGGCTAACCCGAACGCGGCCTTCGACTTGACCATGGCGGCTTACTTGCTGTCGGAAGTCGAGGACCCGAAAATGCGCGCTAACCTGATCAAGACCATGTGGGACTTGACAGGCGATACGCTGGTGGTTGTTGACCGCGGCACGCCGCTCGGATTCCAGCGGATCGTCGAGGTGCGCGACTGGGTCATCAAGCAGGGCAACGGGACCGTGTTGGCGCCGGTACGCAGTTTCGTCTTTTGTGGGGCCGTTCTGTTCATCTGACCACGAAACTCATCGCTCATGGACACTTCTAGTGCCCGCACATGAACATCTGCCCATTGGCCAACGGCAAGACGCGCGACTGGTGTCATTTCGCGCAGCGCATGCAGCTCCCGCACAAGACGGTGCGTACTCTCTTTTCCCACCCATGCACGGATTTCCGTCGCTCACCTCGTTTTGCTTTCCCCTCCAGCAACTGGTCCGGAAAACGCCCACCAACATTGACGACGTCAAGTTCAGCTACTTGATCCTGCGCAAGACCACCTCGTCCACCGACCCTTCCACTGCTCCTACCGCACCATCGCCGCACCCGCGCGTCCTGTCGCCGCCCATGAAGCGTGGTGGCCACGTGCTGCTCGACGTGTGCGCCCCCTCCGGCCAAGCGGCACGACTTATCGTCCCGAAATCCATGGGCAAGGACATTTACAAGGACGCGCGCAAAGTCGGGTGGGGCGACCAGTGGCCGCACAGCGCCAAGGTGTCGGTCCCGAACCGCGGTGCCGGCCGGTTCGCTGACGTGGCTGAGTTTACAGACGTGGCCATCAAGAAGGAGAAGAAGGTCAAGAAGCCCAAGAAGCCGAAGGCGGAGCGCGTGACCGTTGAGGAGAGTGACGCGAGTCGCGGGGAGCCGGACTTGGCGAGTCTTTTTGAGGGGATGGTGCCGCGGCCGGGTCGAGTTGTAGATGCGCGGCCACCATCTGCTGTGGATGAGGGAAAGGCGCACAACGCGTCGACGGGCGGCGATGGCGCGCCCGAGGGCTCTCCACCGGCAGCGCCGTCGCCGCCACCTGCATCGCGCGCGGGCCGGCGGTCGCCGCGTCGCAAGCTGTTCACACAGTGATTGTGGTGGCTCGTCTCGCGTCGCGCGTCGGCAGCAGGGTCGATCCGCGTGTTCTTTTTGGATATTTATTGTACCTTTCTTTGGCGTGCTATCGATGTGAAATGGACGATTTTCGAATCAAATTATGACAAGTTTGAGGGCTGATCTTTCGGCGAGTGTGACCGCGCTGCCAAGAATGAACGAGAAGCAACATTGGATTTCCTTCGCACTGTCGCGCCACCACCGCGCGCCGCACCAACTCCACCGTCGCCGCGTCGACGACCAGCTACAACCGCGTCCTCTGCTCCACGACGGACCAGACTTTGCGCAATCTGTTCGGGATCTCTGTACCAGCCCCGCCCGACTCGCTGCAGTCCGCACGCCGACCCTCTGCCAGCACGACCCAACGCTACCACCATCACCATCAACCATGTCCTGGTGGGTGCCCATCTCGACGCGCCATCCTACTCCACTGCCGCCCCCCGCCCACGCTAACGCGGCGGATCGCTCATGCTTGCCAGGAAAGGATTTGTCAAGGCCGTGCAGCGCCTGCCGCACCAGGTCATGACCAAGACGGGTCACGCCGATGAAACGGTCGACGAGGAATTCAACCTGCTCAATGCCGAGTTTGAGCACCTCGAGCAGTCGACGACGCGGCTTCAAGAGGATGCCTCCAAGTTCAAGAAGTCGGTCGAAGGTAATTGGGATCTTGGTCCATCGCCGAGGAATGCCAGGCTGATTTGGTCCATCACGATTACGCTAGCCCTCTTCTTGCACCAGCACACGTTTGCGTCGACGCTGCTCGAAGTCTACTCGCCCATCTCGGGCAAGGCCGCGGCCGGGAACTCGCCTCCGCCGTCGCTCGATGGGTCGAGCACGGGCTACTCGGAGGTGGCCGAGACGCGATCGACCATGACGCGCACGGCGACACCGCCCGAGTCGCTCGAGGCCGTGCGCACCTACATGAACAATGTCGAGGCCGCGCAGGCCATGATCATGCAGGAGCTGGTGCGTGTGCTCTAGTTTCGATGTTGCGCGTGTTGCGAGTCGTGTCCTCATTGCGGATCTGGTTCTCGGTAATAGTCGTCGATCGACCGCCGCATCATCCAGCCCGCCGTCGACCTGTTGACCATCTTCAAAAACATCCACAAGACGATCCTCAAGCGCAACCACAAGCTCATCGACTACGACCGGTACCGCGTCGACGTGGCCAAGCTGCGTGCGGCGCCGACCAAGGACGTCAAGGACGAGCGGCGCATGCTGCAGCTCGAGCAGGCATTGCAGCAGGCGACCTATGATTTCGCGGCGCTCAACGACGCGCTCAAGGCACAGCTGCCGCAATTCCTGTCCCTGCGCAAGGGCTTTATCGACCCGTGCTTCCAGTCGCTCTACTACCTGCAAGTCAAGGTCTACCAAGCCATGCTCGGGATCATGGAACCGATGCGGCAGTTCCAGCAATTTGATTTCGGCGCGCCCGTTGTTGCCAGTTTCGAGGCCAAGAAGGCGCACACCGAACACCTCATCAACGAACTGTCGATCTTGAAATTCAAGCCCGCAGCGCTCGTCATGGCCGCGTCGGGCGCTGGGTCGGCGCCTGGGTCGGTCGTCGCGCCCACCATTTCCCCGTCGGTCTCGGCACGCATCACTCCTTCGGCGTCATCGCCGTCGGCATTCGCTGCGCGGCCCGTCTCGCCCTCCGCGCCGTCATCGATGCCGCCGCCGCAGTACTCGCCGCCGTCGTCGTCGGCCGCCGTGCCTGTGCTTGGCAAGAGTCCCGCGGCCGCCGCCTCGGCCGCGCCGGTCCTCGGTGCGGGGACAATGGCGATGCCAACCCCCGCCAAGGGGGTCGTCCCGACCCTGCCCCCTGCACCCGCCGCCGCCGCTGCGGCACCGGCCTTGCGCATGGTCACGGCGCTCTACGACTTTGACGCGCAGCAGCCGGACGATCTCGGGTTCAAGGTGGGCGACCGGATCGAGATCTTGGAGGCGACGCCGAGCACGAATGACTGGTGGAAGGGCAAGTGCAACGGGAAGGTCGGGTACTTCCCGGCGAATTACACGCACTGACGACGCGGTGCGTTAGGATCGTCGAGGTCGTGCACGTCCGGTTGTCAGGATTATATCGTATTTTCAGTTTTGATCGCTCGTGTGGTTGGGCTTTCGTTTTCGCCGTGCTGCACTCCGTGATCCCCTTCCCCTTTGTGCCCCCGCCGCGCTGTTGGCTGCGCTGTTTCCCCCAGACTACTTCACAAGAGACTGCTTGGCTACCACGTTCATGTCGAGAGGAAAGAACCCCGTCCACGGCAAGAGAACATCGACATCCATCCCAATCTTTGTATTTTATTACAAACGAAACCCCGCATGGGCTTCTCCCCACCCACCCACCCCCACCCACCCCCACCCACCAATCTACAACGCCCGGCCCTACTCGACACAGTGATCCGAAAACTGCGCGTAAATCAGCGTCGCAAACTGCTGCAGCGGCGCGTGCCGGGACAGTGCCGCGATATACTCGTTCGGCACCCCGTTGATCACGCCATGCACGAGCTGCTTGGCCTTGGGCAGCAACGTGGCCATGGGCACCCCCGTCGCCACCTCGCTCTCGACCTCCACAATACTCGGTGGCACGGGCATGTCGGCCGTCAAGTGTGCGGTCGCGATCCCGAACACAGAGTCGAGCGCGGACTGCACGACGCGCGCAAAGTCGGGCGCGTCAAAGATGTCGCGGCACTCGTCGAGGAGTCGGCGCAGGACCGGGTCGGTCACGCGGCCAGAGGTGCCGACGGTGTGGTCGACGTGGGCGCCGCCCTGTTCAAGGGTTGTGAGCTCGTCGTCTTCGATGGGAAGGAGGTATTTTTGGAAGCTAGAGGAAGGAAGGGGTTCGAGTGAGCGGGCGGGTGCGAGTAGCGCCAGGATGAGAGCGGAGGAGGGAAGCATGCGTACGGGAACGGCTTGGCGCGCACGTCAGTGAAATCGTCGCTCTCGACGCGCACGCGAATTTCGGCCAGGAGGTTGTTGAGCTCGGCCGCAGTTATGCTCTTCTTGAGCGGGACGCTGAACAACCAGGCCTGTTAGTCCACGGCCATCACCCGCCCCATGAGCGCTGCAGGAAAAGCGAAACGAACCTCCCCAATACGCTCTCGACGGCATTGCGCACGCGGTCCGCACACTGCTTCCACCCGACGTGCAAAAAGTACCACGAAAACGTCAAGAACCGGTGTTCCGTCTGGTGCGGCAAAAACTTATCGGTCGATCCTTGCAGCGCAATATCCTCGGGCCGTGCCGGGTTGAACAGCACGCTGTCGAGATAAATCAAGCGACCGACGAGGTTGAGCTGCACGCGCGTCATGGCCGTGAGCAGCGTGACCGAGTAGAGCGCCGTCAAGAGCTGCGTGAAATTGACAATCTTGAGCTCGTTCCAAATCTCTTGCTTGGAGAGCGCCGCGTACTTGTTGGTCGCTGCGTCGGAGAGTGGTGGGGCAGGCGCGTCGGGGTCGGTACCAGCGGCATTCTTTTGCCGTTGCAATGCCGCAACGAGCAGCTCGGCGGTACGGTCGTGGAAGAGCGACTCGGACAGGATCGGCAGCATCGAGAGGACCGTGAACGTGCAGTCTTGCTGGTTCTGCTCAAACCGGCGGCGCAGACTGGTGTCGGCAAGATTGGAGGTCAGCTTGCGCGCGGCAATCTGGTCCACCCACTCATTACGGGTCAGGTCGGGTCGGGGCGTACTTTTCTTGCGCGGCACGGTCTTTGCTCGCCTGTTCGGTCATTTCAATGATGCGCTTTTTGGCGTACTTGCCGAGTAACCAAGCAGCAGCCGAGATGCCGCCGAGCCAGAGGACCTTGTTGCGGTGCCGGCGGATAAACGACGACATGATTGCGGGCGCGACGTTGGTTGGTGTTGATCCAAGCTGATATCAAGTCGGAAGGCTGCAGCCAGTTGTGCTTGCTGGGCTCTCCTGGGTCGTGGGGGATTCGCTGGTGGGCGCGGCTACGCTCGTGCTGCTGCTTGTTGCCACCAAGCGCCAGCTGGGCGAGCTCGTCGTGCTGGTACTACTTATATATCACTCGGCAGTCGTTGGAGGTGGCCGTTGGCGACGCGACCCGACCCGCGGCATTGTGATGCCATTGTGCGGTAGACCATCACATGCCTGCTCAAATTAACACCGACAGACGTGATGGCCGGCCGTCTACCGCACGATCAAGCACAAAAACAACTTGACGCGGCGACCGCCAGTCCTCAACAGTATTCTTGCCCATCATTCAGCTTCGCGCACTCGCGACACCCGCTACCCGCCGCACTGCATTCAACCCAGCACCAACCGAGCCGCCGCCATGTTTTCCAACCGGCCCTCGCGCCGCCTGCGCGGCACCGGCGCCATTTCGGCCACACCCGACTTGACGACCTCCACGGCCCAGTACCCGTCACGGCTCAATTTCTACCTGGTCCCGCCACGGGACGTGGTCAGCGTCGAGGAATTCGAGACCTGCGCTCTCGACCGGCTTCGAGGTGCGCTGCTCGACGCGCGCATCCTCTTAATTTGCCCTCGCTGATCAGCAACTTGGCAGTCCTCAAGGCGCTCGAGGCCGCGCAGATTCGCAACAAGACCGAGGATGACCTGAAAAAAGTGCTCGATGCGGCCGAGGAAGAACACCTGCCGCTGCACGCGAACCGGACCGGCGAGATTGCGCGGCTCGACCAGGAACGGCATCGCGACAACATGTCGCATTTCGTGTTGCGGCTCGCCTACGCAAGGAGGTGCGCGAGCTTTGTTTCTTGGTAATGCTGCTCAAATGCAAGCGCTCACGCCTAACGCGACCGTGTAGCGAAGACTTGCGCGCGTGGTTTGTTCGTCAAGAAGTGCTGCTGTTCCGGTACGTCGTGCTGCCGTGACCACTTCTTGGGTCGTGCTGCTCACGATAAATTCGCGTCGGTGCAACAATAGCATCCGTCTCCACCGTGAATCGGGCGAGGACCGCAACAAGTTCTTGAAGACGCTCAACATTGCCATCGAGGAGGTGTGTGCCCTTTCTCGTGCCCCTTTTCCTCGACCCGATGACTCACTCTCCATTTCCTTCTATTTCAGGTCTCCCGCGAAGAAAAAGCCGAGCTCCGCGACGCCCTCGCTCGGTTCACAACCGACGTCGACAAGGAGCTCTTTTTCAAAGTGCACTGGACGCGCATGCTCGATCTGGTGGGCAAGCGCAAATGTTATGTCAAGGGCGGGTACGCCTACCTGGTCGGGAAAGACCACTTGGCGCTCGTCGTCAACGAGTACCGCACGCACCTCGTGGAGCAAATGCAGTTGACGGCGCGGTTCTTGCCGCGCATGGACGAGGACGAGCGGCTCGAGCCGGTGCTCAAGAACATGAGCCAGCAGTACTTGGGGAAAGACGAGTCGAACCACGTGGCGGGCCGGATTTCGGCCGGCGACGTGGACAAGGTCCGTTTTTTCCGTTTTTTCCATGAGGGCACGTATACTGGATTGACCGCTCTTGTTTGGCACGAATCGCTAGCTCTCGCTGCACTTCCCGCCGTGCATGCGGCACATGCACACGCACCTCAAGCAACAAGGTCACTTGAAGTACCATGGCCGCGAACAATACGGTCTGTTCCTCAAGGTCCGCGTTTGACCTCCCTTCCTCTCCACCTGATTCTCTTGTCGCGTCACTCACCCGCACGCCCAACCTCAGTGGCTCGGCCTCCCCGTCGAGGAAGCGCTCACGTTCTGGAGACGCATGTTCCGGCACACGTCCGACGACAAGTTTGGCAAAGAATACGCCTACAAGATTCGGCACAATTACGGGCTCGAAGGCAAGCGCGCCAACTACAAGGCCTTCTCATGCGTGCACATCATTACGCGGAACCCGCCGTCAGTCGGCGACCACCACGGGTGCCCGTTCAAGCACTTCTCACCCGATAATCTCGCATCGGCGATGGTGTTCCAGGGCGCGCCCGAGTCGGAAATCCCGGGGATCGTGGAGCTCGCGCGGCAAGGGCATTACCAGCTCGCGTGCACGCGGTGCTTTGAGGCGACGCACCCGACCGTGCCAAGGGATCTGGTTGAGCCGATTGAGCACCCCAACCAGTACACGCGGCAGAGTCTGCGGATTGCCGAGGAGCAGATGCAGGTGCAGCAGATACAGGCGAGTGGGGGCGCGAGCAGTAGCACTGCAGGGCCGGTGTCGTCGGGAGGAGGGGAGCCGATATCGGATGCGATGGTGGTGGATTCGTCTGGGATCTAGGATCGTGCTGTTTGGAATGGATCTGAATTTGGTCTCGTTTGTCGACTTGATTCGCTCCCGATTCAAAGATTGCGCCCACAACAGGGTTGTTGGGTCCAAATCTGGCGCGTGTGACAGTCCGAGGGGCTCAATAATCACACAAACTAGGTCGAATTCATTGGCGGCAGAGGCAATGATACAAGAGCAACCAGAGCCGCTCGCCCGGCCCGAAAATGTATACGTGGAGAGGTAGAGAAATGATTACGCGCGCTGCGACTGCGTCAAGCGCAACAGCGCAAAGACGAGGATCGTGTACTGGTCAATCTTGTCCTTGAGCATGAAGAGAAGTGCTTGACTGAACACTGCCTTGGTGATTTGTGCTTGCATGCCCTAGAAAAAGAGTGGCGACAAAAAGAACAATGAGCATCGCGCCGCGAAACGTCGGGCCGAGAGGATTAGAAGAAGACAGAGATGACGCACATTGTACCACCCCGTGAACCCGTCCGTCTTGAGCACCTTTTGCAAAACGTCGATCGCGCCCTTGTACTGCAGGTTCGGGTCCTCCATTTGCTCCTTTGTCGTCGGCTTCCACTGCAAACGGACCTTGGCCATGATGTAGGGATATGTCACGACGGTCGCCTGGTGGGGTGGACGCGCGAGAAAGTGAGCGACCAGAGCGAGATGGACGGCAGAGCGAGCAAGCAATCTCGAACCAGCGACTTGGCAACAGCGCCAATGAAGAACACCTCCCACGACTTGAGCGGGCGGTCCTGCCCGCGCAGCATTGACGTCTTGAGCCGCTCAAACATGCCGTAGGTGATGGCCGGGTTCGAGACGAGCACCATGCTAGGCTTGAGACCCTTCCACAGGCCCGTGACCCCCTCTTCGCGCACAATCGAGTTCCAGGTGTCCTTGAAGGACATGCGGCGCGACGACGGCGTCGTTTGCTGCCGCGTGATCACAACAGCGACGGGAATAGTCGTCAGCTGCGAGAGCGCGCCGGCAATCGCGCCGAGCAGCAGTTCCACGGCCGTACTGGCCGGCGCCGGCGACCGGCGCTTGTACCACTCGCGAATGAACGTGTAGTAGTAGAAGTAGGTGAAGTTGGACGAGGCCGTGCCGAGCAGACCAGCGGGGAGGCCGGCATACAAACCCGCAAGCCCTTCGGACTTGACGATTTTGGTCAGCGCGTCCCACGTCGACGAGTATTCTGGGACCGCGTCGGTGTCGGTCTCGGCGTTGGCAGCGTCGGCCTTGGCGGCGCCATCCTTCTTGGAAGAGCCCGAGGCCTGGACTTGCAGCCGCGTCTTGATGCTGGAAGCAAGCAAGGGAGGCGCGCCACGACGGTTAGCGGCTCGTACATTGCGAGCGCGAACTCACGAGCACGGTTGCCGCAACGGCGTACTCACATATCGAGAGGGTAGGTGATGGTGAGCGCGAGCAGAGCGCCGGCAGCGCCGGACAGGGCGTGACCGAATGGCGGCAGGGATTCCTTGCTCATGGTGGTTGTGGTGGTGGTTGCGGCGGTCGGCTCGTTCCAAGGCGCGTCGAGTGCAGTGCGGGGAGGTTGGGCGGGCTTCTTGAGCAAAATGGAGCAGCACTTGAGCCCGGTTCGGGTTGGAGAAAGCGTTGGGGGCGGAAGTGCGGCTCGGCCAGTCGGCAGTCGGTCGGTCCAGTCGCGACCGGCCAGGCGGGGCTGTGATGATCGCCAAAATCACATGCAGGTTCATTTTGACACGGTCACGTTTCGAAAGCTTTCGGTTATCGACTGGCACTGTTCGAGAACCCGCTCCACTCCAACTTGACTCTGCCGCGACATGGCGCGACAGCACCGAAAATTATTGATAGCCGATCAACAGCAAGATGCCTTGATGCAATTTGCGCTCAGAAACGAGCTGCACAAGCTCTCCACCGTCCAGCAGACATGGACCGGGAAATCATGCGCCGCAGGTTGAGCACAGGCCCATTCATGGCCGTAATGGAGGCTATTTCCGTTGTACGTTTGCAAGAAATCAGTTGAAGTCAGGCAGGGGCAAAAATGTTGAGGTTGATATCCGGTTGATGAGCGGTTCGGGTTCTTGTCCCAGGGCTCATGAGTCGTGTTCCCGCTGCAACCGACCGGCAGCAACTGGCCAAAGCCATCACCATCGACACGTTGACAACGAGCTCCAACTCCCCGCACGACGGCGCAGAAACCAGGCCAAGGCTCCGCACGCTCTCCACCAGTTAGCGCTCGTAAATCATGGTCCAAGGTGCTACGAGCAACCAGCCGAGCCCTGATGCCATGAAATCTCGCGCTCAGCCGGCTGCCGCCTCGAATGACCACCATCATGCCGACATCGAGCGTGCCTTGGGGCCATTGCCGGACACGGAATCGACTCCGCTCTTGGTTGGCCGTCCTCGCCGCCGTAGCTCCACCTCGTCGCTTCCTGGCACCTTGAGCCGTCGCGGCTCGAACGCGTCCAACCTCGACGACCATCGCGATGCCAAGCATCAATCACACGTCTTGGCGGCTGTCCTCTTGGCCGTGTGTCTCGTCGCGTTCCTCATCCAGTCCGAGGTCACGTCGCACGTCCAGAACCGAGTCAATTACAAAAAGCCGTATTTCATGCTGTTCGTGTCTCAATACATTGTTGTTCTTTGGGTGCTGCAAAGGGTGATGATGACTACTCACTTTGATTTTGATGTTTTGATCAGATGGTTTGCGCACTCGTTCTACGCCGTTTTGATACCAGTCCAGGCGCTCATCAGCTGGGTGCGCGATGGTTCCCTCGGCCCACACTTTCATTTCCTGCGCACCACGATCCAGTCGCTGAACACCCCGACTTGGATCGCGCGGTCGACCACGACGGTGACCACGCTCTCCACCGCGCCACGCTCACGGCAGCCGTCGTTTGGGTCGATTTCGGCGCCGCCCATCTCGAGTGGTCGCGACCATGACCGGCCCAATTGGATGGTTTCTTTTGCCGTGCGCGCGCTGATTCTCGCCTTTTTGTCCGCACTGCCGTCATACCTGTGGTACATGGCCGCGGGTTTGACGACCATGGGGAACCTGACCGCCATTTACAACACGTCGGCGTTTTGGGCCTACGCCTTCTCGATCTGGTTCTGCGTCGCCGGCGAGCGATTCGCGTGGACCAAAATATCGGCCGTGTTTGTGAGTCTCGTCGGTGTCGCGTGCATCTCGTTGTTGGGCCCGCCCGAGTCGGCTGCGCAACCCCAAGCATCAGCCATGGATTTGGGGAACCTGGTCGCGCTCGCCGGTGCTGTTGCGTACGGCCTCTACGAGGCACTCTACAAGAAGTATGCCGTGCCGGCGCAGCCAAGCATTGCGTTTGCCAATTTCTTTACCGGGTGCATTGGCGTCTTCACGGTGCTCGTGCTATGGATCCCGATCCCGATCCTGCACATTCTCGGCGTCGAGCCGTTTGAAATCCCAACGGCCACGCAGCTCGGGTTCCTGTGCATTGTCGCGCTCATGGGGCTCGCGTTCAATGCGTGCTTTATGCTCTTGATTGCATTCACGTCCCCCGTCATGGCCGCGGTCGGAATCATGTTGACGTACGATTCACTCGTTCATACACCAGTTTTCCGTTCACAAAGCTCATGTTTACCCCCCTCCGCCCTGGAAATAGCATCCCGTGCATCGCTGTGACCGACCTGGCGATTGGGACTGTCGCGTTTATCCCCTGGAACTCGGTTCTCGGGTCGTCGCTGATTTGCCTCGGCTTCCTCGTCCTTGCGTCGCGGGACTGAGTCGTGGGCATCGTTCCTGATGCGAGGGGGACTCGCGCGGTCCCGAGTCTCTCTTTTGGACCCGTTTTGCTCGTTTTTTTTCTTAGCGATCCGTCCTTTCGCCGCCATATTGGTTTTTGCTCGTTTTCGGCTTCGCCTTCGTCGGGCGCACGGGGCATTTGGTTCTTGCCTGTGCTCTGTACATACATTTCTTACGGTTGGTTCATGGGTTGGAATTGTTTACGTTTGTCGACGAACGTCAGCAGCAAGCGCCGAGCAGCACCTAGTCACTTCTTACCGCTGCAAACAGCACCAACTCATGACCACGAGCAACCAAGTATCACCACCAGCTGCAATCAACCTGAAAGCATCAGCGCACACTCGCGCACAGGAACTCGTCGCGTGATTCCGAGCTCAGCCGCGGGCGCGCCTGCACGAAGCCGTCAAGGTCACGGCCGATTATGACCAAGGAATCGGCCTTGCTGCTGTCCGTGTCATTGCTGCCAACGATGTTCTCGTCGCCGCCCCGTCCACCGTGCTCATGTCGACAGCGCTGCCGCATGGCCAGCTTCCTGCGTGTCTGCCCGAGGCCCTGGTCAAGTATTGTCCCAACTATGCTGGGAACCCGTCCGTGATCCTCGCGATGGTTTTGATGCTCGCGGCACTTGCCGTCGAGAGCGGATTGAATAATGCAAGTACCAACACGTGGAGAGCGTATGTTGCGGCGCTGCCTCAAGATTTGGCCTCGTCGCCCGTGTTCTACACGCGCAACGTCCTGGACCGGTTGAAGCACTTGTCGGCGTTCCAGCTTGCGCTCGACGTGCACGAAGCGCTCCAAACGGCTTTCTACGGACCCAACAAGGACGCCGGCATTCTCGCGGCCTTGCAGGCGACGCTGCCGCAATCATTCTTCCACCACGATCCATCGCACCTGTTCCAGAAATTCGAGTGGGCGTATGCCATGGTGGAGTCGCGCGCGTTCAAGCCGTTCCCGTCGCAACCCGATACGGTCGCTATGGTTCCCGTCGGCGACCTGCTCAACCACACCTCGCTCGACGGCGGCGCCAATGTCGGGTACCAGTGGCGAGCGGGCGTCGGTCGTCCTGGGGTTTTGACTGGTACGCTCGAACTCTACGCGACGCGTGCAATCCCACAGGACGCACCGCTGCTCATGCGGTACAATGCCCTGTCGAGTAGTGACGAGCTTGCCTTTTACGGCTTTTGCGAGGAAGAAAACCCGTACGATGTGTTTCCGGTCTCGCTCGCCAACGTGCCGCGCGGAATGAGCGACACAGTGTTCGAGTTGCGCGTCCGCGCGCTGCTCACGACGGGACCGGTCGAGAACGCACGGCTTGACCACGTCCTGACCCCCGATGCGGGGAACGTGGGCGACCTGTTGGTATCGTTCCGATTGCTCATGGCCACGGACGCTGATTTGGCGGCTTGGTAGACACCCGACGGGCAACCCGAAGCTTGGGATATGTCGCCGCTGGTCCAAGAATTCAGTGTCGAGAATAACCTGCGGGCCATGGCCGCGATCCAGGCGTGGATTTGCGACGACCTGCTGGAGCGCGTCCGCCGCGTGCCGATTGACGCGCTGCCCAACAATGCGTGTCGCACGTATGTGGACGGGCTCGCACGGATCGTCGCCGTCTACGCAGAAGCGTTCGGAGTCGAGTAAATTGTATTCATTTTTCTTTATTTCTCTGTCTTGGCCAACTTGGTCAGAAAATCGCCAAGAACGAGTGAAGACTTGGCCAAGGGTCCGACTTGGCGTTTGACACGTGTGAGGGCTTGACCCGCCACACACATCATGCTGCGCCATGAGAGCTGCGACGCTAACATCGCGAACCACCAAGAGCAGCTCCAGAGTCTGTCTCCTGTGGCCATCTGTCGCCACAACCAAAGGTCGACCAACGTCCCGTCCGCCGCCACCATCACCATTCCCTCTACCACGGTGCCCTTTGACGTTGATCTGGTAGGCTACGCTGCACCAACACTGTCTGCAACTACGCTCGCTGGGCTGCACAAGACGCGCGAGATGCACGACGCCCGATCACGCATCCTCCAGCAGCGGATCACTGATCACGCTCGCCTGATTGGCCCTTCAACGCACCGCCACCAGGAATTGGGCTTGGATCCCCCCGAGTTTGACGACGACGACAGCGACGACGACATCGCCATGGGCTCAAAATCTGGGCTCCGGCACAGGAAGCCCCAGAACGACGAGCAGCAGCCGCTGCTCGAAGTCGACACGAACGGCAAGGTACACTTACAGTTCACCAGGCCGTTTCTCGCTGTTTCCGTTCAACACAGTGCTGATCCCTCGGTTCGACGACAGGCCTCCAAGCCGACCAGCCATGCGGCTGCTCCCGCACCCGCTGCGACCGAGAGCCGCGCGCTCGGCAACCTGCTCCTGTGGGTCGCGACGCTCGCGTCGTTTGTGACGCGTTTCTACGCGATCAGCTTCCCGTCGCAAGTCGTGTACGTGTTGCTTTATTGTTTTCGCGCTTGCCTCCACGTACGACCCGCGTTCTGATCTACGGTCTACCTTTTATAGTTTTGACGAGGTCCATTTCGGCAAGTTTGCGTCCTACTACTTGCGCCGGACCTTTTACTTTGACGTGCACCCGCCGCTCGGCCGTTTGCTCATTGCCGCGGCCGGCTGGGTCATTGGCTACGATGGCCACTTCGACTTTACGAACATTGGCGACGATTACATCGAGAACAAGGTGCCCTACATTGAGTTGCGCGCGTGGCCCGCTCTGTGCGGCGCCCTCGTCGTCCCGCTCGTGTTTGAGATTCTGCGTGAGCTGCGGTTCTCGCTGCAGGCATGCTTCCTTGGCGCTATGCTCGTCGTGCTCGGTGCGTTTCCGCTTTTTTGATCCCGTCGCGATTGTGTGATCTGCGCGGATGCTGATTTATCGCTGCTTTCGAACCATGTAGATAACAGTCTGGTCGCTCAGTCGCGCCTGATACTGCTCGACAGTATGCTCATGCTCTTCATGACGCTCGCGCTTTACTGCTGGGTCAAGTTCTCTAAGCAGCGCCACAATGCGTTCTCGTGCGCGTGGTGGTCGTGGCTTGCCATGACGGGCATCTCGCTCGGGCTTGTCATGGGTGTCAAGATGGTCGGCCTCTTCACGGTCGCGACAATTGGGATTGCTGTGCTCGTTGAGCTGTGGTACCTCTTGGACTACCGCCGCACGTCCATGGTGCGTTCTCTTTATTCTGGTCGCGGTGTTCATCTCCTATTTCTTTGCTTTGAGCTGACCGTTGTTCGTCTCTCTGCCGTCAATAGGCTCAATTCGCCAACCACTTCTTTGCGCGCGCCGTGTGCCTGATCGCCGTGCCCATTGCGCTCTACCTGACGTGGTTCTACATCCATTTCGCGGTCCTGACCAAGACGGGCCCTGGCGATGCGTTCATGTCGCCCAACTTCCAGGCGACGCTGCACGGCAACAAAATGTCGGGCCGCGCCGAACTCGTCGTCTACGGTGCCAACGTGACGCTCAAGCACTTTGACACGGGCGCGTTCCTGCACTCGCACAAGGACCGGTACCCGCTGACCTACGAGGACAAGCGCGTCTCGTCGCAGGGCCAGCAGGTGACGGGTTACCCGCACAACGACACCAACAACGTTTGGCTCGTCAAACCCGCCGACCCGGACCAGTGGGCGACGTTGCTCGATGCCGAGACGCCGCACGTGGTCGTCAAGCACAATTCGATTGTCGTGCTCGAGCACTTGAACACCAAGACGCACCTTCTCACGCACGACGTGGCCTCGCCGCACACGACCACCAACCAGGAATTCACGACGATTCCGGAAGAGGACTGGCTGAATCGCCTCGACGAGACGCTGTTCCGTGTTGAGATTGACGGCGCTGCCGACGACGAGGAGCCGCTCAAGACGCTCGGCGTGCAGTTCCGGCTCGTGCACGTCAAGACGGGTGTGGCCATGCACACGTTCAAGAAGCCGTTGCCGTCGTGGGCCTATGGGCAGCAGGAAATCAACGGCAACAAGAAAAAGGACGAAAAGTCGAACAAGTGGCTCGTCGAGGAAGTCGTCTACCCGACCAAGGCCCAGGCTGTGCCGATCGACACGGCGGGCGAAGGGCTCAAGAAGCCATCGTTCCTCAAGAAGTTCTTTGAGTTGCAAGGGCTCATGATCTCGCACAACGCCGGGCTCACCAAGCCACACCCGTACCAATCGCCGCCGCAAAACTGGCCGCTCGTCCTAACGGGTATTTCCTTCTGGCAGGACTCCGTGGACAAGCAGATTTACCTGCTGCCAAACCCGGTCGCGTGGTGGGTCACGCTCGCCCTGATCGGCGTCTACGCTATGGGCTGGGTGTTTGAGCGTGTTGCTGAACGCCGCGGTGTGCCAGTCAACGACCCCAAGACGGCCAACCAGGTTCATTTCTCAATCGGTTTCCTGTTCATCGCGTGGGCGCTGCACTACTTCCCCTTCTTCCTGATGGGCCGGTCGTTGTTCTTGCACCACTACTTGCCTGCCGCGATTATTGCGTTTATGGTCGCGGGCGCCATGTTCGATTACGTCCTGACCACGATGCTGCCGTCGCTGCGCAAGTCGGCCACGGCGAACATCGTCGCGTGGATCGTCACGACCGCGTGCGTCGCCGGGATCGCCGCCGTCTTCTGGTACTATGCGCCGCTCACGTACGGGACCACGGGGCTCACGGTCGACGAGCTTAAGGCGCGCAAGTGGCTGCAGACGTGGAATTTCCAGTACTCGGGCTAAGCGTTTGTCTCGGGGCTCGAGATGGCGACGGGAGTTCCGGATGTCGGTCGTGTGCGCGAGCATGTGGCCGCGCAGTCGGCGAGTGTGTGGCCGCAAAGCCGGCGAGTGGAGCTTGTAGCGTCGCTGTTGCCGGGAATGAGAGGAACGAGATGTTTTTCGTTTTTATGAATGCAGGGTCGCTTGATGCTTCCACGGTTGTCGCCTGGGTGGACCGGGGTGGCGATGGAGAGCCAACAGTCGCGAGATATGCAAGCGAAACGCTAGAGGTCTATTCACAAATAATTTCAATCCCGAACCACCCACAAGCGCACGCGCTCACTTCATCATATCGGTCCAGAACCGCTTGGCACGCAGCTTGACGCCCTCCCACGAGTCGAGTTTGGGCCGCACGTCGAGGTAGAACGAGACCATCCCGGCTTGCCGCGACCCGGACGGGAGCTTGCCCGTGTAGAAGTCGATCACATAGTTGACGGGGGTGCCGCACCGGTCGACGGTCCAGTCGTGGCGGTCAAACGGCTTGGTGTACCCCATGAACACAGACTTGAACCAGGCGCGCGGGGTCAGGTCGCCGGGACGGCCCTGGAAGCGCGTGAGTTTGGGTTGGTCACAGGCGCTGGTTGGTGGAGCGAGTGGGTGAGTTTGGGCAGCGATCCTGGGTGGAGAGCATCGAGAAGAGGGGCGTACGCCTTTTCCAGGGCCTCCCACTCGAGGATCTTTTTCCAGGCCATTTCGTTGACGGCGTTGTGGATCGGCACCACAACTAAAATTGCGCATCCAGGTGTCAACCGCCGTCCCACAATCGAGAAGCGGGAATCGCCATCACCAACGCACCCGACATGTCCTCCTCCTTGGCATCCCACGACTTGCGCTTCATGGCATTGAAGAACATTTGCTGCGACGGGTAGATCCACTTTTCGCCCTCGTTCGCGTCCTGGCCGCCGCGCGGAATCGTCGAGATTTCGCGCTCCACGGGCAAGTCGCGGTGCTGGTCCGGGTGCGGCGCCTGCGACAGGCTGCGTGGCAAGTGAGTGGTCGGGTCGAGTACGTCGTCAACGAGGGAATCGGACGAGTGAGCGCTGGCCTCCTGGACAGGAGCAGGGCGCTGAAAGAACGGGTGCGAGCTCTTGTTGATCTTGGTGTGGTCGACGGGACACTTTTCGGAAGAGCTCAGTGCCGCGTCCGTGGATGGCGGTGGTGCCGCACCCGACGCGTGCGCAAAGTACGGGTGCGAGCTCTTGTCAAGCTTGGAATGGTCGACGGGACACTTGCTCGGATCGGCCGTGGCTACGTCCGGGTGCGATGCATGCGGATGCGGCGCGGAAGCGTCAGCGTGGTGCTGGAAGTACGGGTGCGTGCTCTTGTCGAGCTTGGAGTGGTCGACGGGGCACTTGCTCATGTCGGGGGTCGAGCTGGCAGCAGGTTCGGCCGCGGCAGGTGCTGGAGCGGCAGGTGCAGCGGCACCGTGGTCGACGGGACACTTGGACATGCTTGCGGGGAGACTGGTGCAGACTAGAACACGCTGCACATGCAATTGCAGTTCAACATTCGGAGTTGGAGCCGCTGTCGAAGTCGGCAGTGAGTGATCAACAACGCTGTTTGATGCAATAGCTGATCGCGCTGCGCCACGACCACACGTGCGAGTGAATCACTGGTTCGACGTTGAAGCAAGATGGCCCTTCTGTCGCCCGCCGCGACGCATTGCTCTCTTGTCCCGGCCAAGCCCGCATCAACTAGCTGCAATTCGTCATGTCGGCTTCAACAAGGCGCAGGAAGCCTGTCGAGCGCAATCTCCCGCCCAAAGTAGGCCCAGACATCAGCAACATGAGCCGCCTGCCATCAGAACGCTGACCAGGAGAGCCGACCACGGCCGTATCGCTCTCCAGATCGAAAATGTCGTGCCAGAGGCCGCTTTTTACAAGCGCATGCAGGAGACGGAGCGTAAAATGGACGCGATCATCATGAGAAAGCAGGTCGAGATTCAGGACGCGCTCGCGAAACCGATCAAGGTCCGCTCGCCTGTTCATTCCTGGTCGATGTCCAGAAATATTCATAAACTGATGTAAATGATTGCTTTCCCCAGACCCGTGCAACACTCCGCATTTTCGTCTCCAACTACGCAGCTGACCAGCACCACATGGAACCGACCTACCTCCTGACGGGCGGCGACGGCGTGCCCAATTGGACGTTGCGCATCGAGGGCCGAATTATCGAGGTTCGCTTGGCTCACGTCCTTGTTCTGTGCGACATCCCTGCTCACCGACCCTGATCCCGAACCTGCACGTAGCCGTCAGCACCCGCAACCAAATCCAAGGCCGCTGCCACCCCCGCCCCGACTGCCCCACCGTGCAAGTTCTCGCATTTTGTGCAACAAATTCTTGTCGAAATGGACCGCGACCCCATGGCCTACGCTGGCGAGCCCAATGTCGCCGAGTACTACAAGAACGACGCGAACCCGAGCGAATTTGACGGGTTCGAGGTCAAGCGCCGCGGCGATGTGGACGTCAAGGTCAAGATTGTCATTCGTCTCGATTACGGCCAGGACAAGTTTAAACTGTCCAAGGAGCTGGCGCGCGTGCTCGGGTTCGATGTGGGCGGCGCCAGCAAGATGGGCGTCGACCAACTCATGTCCAAGAGCGAGGTGGTGCTTGGGCTGTGGCAGTACATCAAGGTACAATTTGTGCTCGTGTCGGTGGGCCTTGGCCGTCGACCCATGCTAACTCGACGCTGGTGACGTTCTAGCAACAAAAACTGCTCGACCAAGACGACAAGCGCGTCGTCAACTGCGACGACAGCTTGAGGCAGGTGCGTTCTCGGCCATTTCCTGTGTTATCCGCACAGCTCGACGCTCGACTGACGCGGCACGTTCCCATCAAACTAGATCTTTGGCAGCAACCAAGTTCTGTTCCCGCAAATCCCCGACCTGATCACGCGCTGCCTCTTGCCGCCGGACCCGATCGTCATCAACTACGTTGTCAAGTCCGCTTTCCCATCCCCACTGTCCTGCTCACCCACCCCGCGTTCGCTCACCCATCCCACCGTCTTGAATAGGGTCGACCAAGACTTCACCGCATCGCAGTACGCCTACGACGTGCAAGTCGACATTGACGACCTCGCCACACGCACCAAGCTGCAGTCGATTCTCGCGGCCACCGACGCGACGCGCGAAATTGCCGACCTCGACGACCAAATCTCGGCCGCGATCACAACGCTCAACAACCACCGCCTGAAACGCGATTTCCTCGCGGCCTTTGCCAAGGACCCGCTCGTGTTTGTGAACCGGTACCTCGAGTCGCAGAACCGCGACCTCGAAGTGATTTTGGGGACCAATGCCGTGAACCGCGAAGAGGCGCGCCGTGCCGAGTTTTACCAGCAGCATTGGGTGCGCGACGCGGTCGTCAAGTACTTGACGGCAAAGTACCGCGTGTGAGTGGGATGTGGAGGGTTTCGAGCTCGGAACAGCAATGGTTTTGATTGCGCGAAGCTTCTGGGGAACGAAAGCGTGGCTGATGCGACGGTGCAATTGAAACCAAAGCCAGCCCGCTGCAGTTGAGCTTGGCCAAGCTGGTCTATTGGTTTCTCAAGACGTCAATCAAATGCATTTACGCGTGGACGAGCAAGAAAGACAACAATCACGCCCTTTGTGAGTTTGTTCACATCCGTCCCTACGACAGCTCCCATTTCCACGTCCTCATTATCTCGTCCACCCAATCAGTCCCGCTCACTCCAGTCTCGGCAAAGCCGCCAACATGGCCTCCTTCAAGAACGCGCCGGTGCCGTTCTCAGCATCGGGCGACAGATCAAAGAACTGCTGCCGCGCCAGCGCCGCGTTCTTCTCAAACCGCGAATCCAGGGTGAGCCGCGACAGGCGTGTAGACTTGCCGTTGCCGCTGGCCGTGTCCTTGACCAGCGAGTCCATGGTCTCGCTCGCGGGCAGCTTGGACGCGGAAAGCGATGGCGTATCGGCAGGGTGGTCGCGGGTCCCGCACGACTTGTGTTTCCAGAAAAGGTTGACGGCGTCTGCGGCGTTAAGGGCAGGGGGAGATGGGTGAGAACGTGGCGAGCAGAGACTCTAGAACAAGAAATAAAACGCGTACCGCGAATGATTTGCGTGACCGGGATGACCGCGGAGAGACGCAGGTCGGGCGTCTTGTCGAGGTGCTCCCAAATGAGCATGAGCAGCTCAATGCAGATCTGCCGCTCGGCCGGATCGGGGACGCCGTCGAGCAAGTTTTCGATTTGCAGCGCAAAGTTGAACTAGTGGTGGAGAGGAACACACGGCATGAGCTCCTAAAATCCAGCCAGCAGAAAAAAGAACCGTGGGTTCACGGACCTCGCCTGCCGTCTTGTCCGACACGGTCGGCTCGCGCGGCAGCGTGACCTGCCCGAGCTCGATCCCCTGCGACCGGTCGAGCATGTGCCACACACGCGGGTAGAACTCCTTGGGCACGCGGTTCAGAGTGCCGTCGTTGCGGCGCTTGCGCAGCCACGAGCAGGTCGTCGTCAATCGACGCGAGGAAATCGGCCAGGTCCTCGCTCTCGGCCGTGGCCGCGCACGTGTCAAAGCACGTCTGCTCAATGACGACGCCCGAGACGGGGTCGACCACGACCACGTGCAGCCCGCGGCCCGTGAGCACGAGCACCTCGGCGCCCACCTGCACCTTGGCAAAGTTGCCGTCAAGGTAGCCCGCCGATTGCGCGGTAACCACGAGCGAGTCGCCGGCGGCCGACCGCGAGCTCGACCCGACGGGCGCCAAGCGCGCACCCGACACGACCTTGATATTGGGGCTGGCGTTCGCGCGGCCCGTGTGGTGCAGGTCGTCGGTGAGCGAGACATTGGCCGAGAAAATACTCGTGACGAGCGTGACGACCTGCGACGGCGACAGCGCGAGCATGTACTCCATGGCCTCGCGCTCAGCGAGCCCCTTGAGCCGCATGACTTCATCACGCATGGCGAGTAGCAGGTAATGAATGCGCACTTGAATGATGCCACGGAACAGGGCCGGGTCGCTGCGAATCAGCGCGCCGAGACACGTGATAATTTCCTGGGCAAGCACGGCCTCGCGCGGGTCCATGCAGTGCTGGAAGATCAAGTTGGCGATCGCGGCGGGGCCCAGCGGGCTGTTGACGACAGCCTCATGCCAGTTGTTCGGATGGTGCACGGAACTCGCACTGAACCCAATCGTCACCTGCTTGCGGCGCACAATCAGGTCCGTGATATTGATGGTCAGGCTGCTGACCGTCTTCTTGAGCGTGCCGGCGACGAGCCTCACAACAGCCCAGTTGCGGATCGCGAGCACTTTTTTGTAGACTTCCTCGAGCAGTTCACGGAGCGTGCCGAGTTCCGTGACGTGATCGAGCCCATGGCACGATGTCAGGTAGTGCAGCAAGTCGGCCTGCTCCTGCAAGTCGCACGACTTGACGAGCAGCGCGATGGCCTCGACCGTGTGCGCCGGATCACCGAGCGTCAAGTGTAGCACATTGTCCTTTGCGACTCGCGGCGAACTCGGGCCACGGCTTACCGACCGTGCCTTTTCCGTGACGCCAGCGGGCCCGTTCGGGTGCGGCGATGGCAGAGTGAAAAGCCGGTCGGGGAATCCGCTCTCGACGAGCGGCGAGTTGAGGGCGTGGTCGACCATGAAATCTGGGCTCGTCGTGAGACTGTACGAATCGCGCGTGCAGAACCGGCCGAGCTTGTGCGTCTTGGTCTGGAACTCGGACAGGTGGAGCCGCTCGCAGTGCGCGTGCTGCAGCTCGTGCGACAAGATACCTTTCCATTCGGCGGGCTTGTCGAGCAAGAAATCAAGCGACTCGATGCAGCTGCTGTGCACGAAATCCGACAGCCGCCCAAGTCGCACGGGGACCGAGCCGCACATGCCCGACTTGAGCCCCGTGAAAAATTGCAGGAGCGTGCGCCGCGACGCGGTGGCCGTGGTCGCCGGCAGCGACGCGCGGCGGCCGAGCGGAAGGGTCAGCCGCTCCGACGCGAGCATGGCGTGCGTCAGCATGAGCGTGACTGTGGGCCGGCCGAGCTCGCGCCAGTTGCTCTTCAAGAACGCGAGCTCCGACTCGAGAATCGTGACCAGGTACTCATTGTCGCGAATCAGGTAGAACTCGTCCGAGTCCATGAATGACGGCGTGAACGCATAGAGGTCGCCCTGCACACGGTAAATCTTGCTCGTGCCGAGAATACCGACGGGACGCTTGGGACGGCCCGTCAAGTTGAGCTTGGAGTTGGCGCCCAGCAAGCCAAACGCCTCCTTGAGCGCATTCGGGTGCGTGATGCGGACCAAGTAGTCTTGCGTGAGCACGTCGGCCTGGACGCCGTACTGCGCGAGCCGTGCTTGCAGCGTCTCGTCCTCGGCGAGCAACACGATCTGGACGATGGGTTCGGCGGGCCGCAGACGGTGCGCGACGCGACGGCCGAGCGGGTCTATCTCGGCCACGTGCAGCAACTGCTCCTCGAGCAGTCGGCCGAGAACGTAGAGCGACTGCGCCCAAACGAGCGGCAGGTTCTCGTTGGGCACGCGAAGCTGTGACTTGGGCTGCTGCCTCTCGGATTCGACCGACTCTTCCGGAACAATGAACAACTCGGGAACGAGCGGGTACCGTTCGTGCACGAGACACGCCTCGAGTTTCTTCTGGTACTCGCGCTTGCGCTCGTGGTCGTCAAAGAAGATGCCGTCGAGGATCAGGTAGGTAAAGAAGAGCGGCCACTCGCACTCAATGTGCTCAAACACGAGCAGCTCGTTGGGCTCGTAGTGCAGGCGCGACGTGTCCTCGACCGCGGTCTGGTGCCCGTCGCGCAGGAACCGCTTGCAGCCGTAGTTGCCGCCGAGCTTGGACTCGATGGCGTCGCGCGTCCGGTGGACCATGTCCAAATCGGGCACGGCGAACGCGGGGAAGCCAATGACCGACAAGAGGGCTACTCGGAGGGGAGTTGGTCAGAGAATAGCAACGGCGATGAAACGCGGGAATCAACTCGTACCAGCGTCGACTTCTTTGGAGTTACTTTCGCGAGGAAGTGCCGACATGAGCGTCGTGAAGTTGCGCGAGATTTCGTCGGGGAGCGAGTGAATGACCTGATCAAAGAAAGGACACGGGCACGTGAGCCGAGATTCTAGACTGGACCTCGCACCAGGAGGAAGCAGTCATCGCGCACCGAAGCCGGACCACCCAGCGGGCCATACAGGTTCAGGCCCTTCATGGCCTCGAGTGCGGCGACAACCATCCCAATCGAGCTCGAGTTGAGCTCCGTCTGCCCGTGATTTGCCTTGTTGCCACGCTCCCAAATGCCTAACAACAACGGACGGTGAGTAATGCATTGATCGTGGGGAAGGTTGCCGCGCTCTCGGACGCGTACCATAGTCGGGAGTGCGGTACGCGCGCTCGATGTAGAAGACAAGGTTCTGAACAAAGTCAACTTCGTCCTTGGTGAAGATGATGCGGAGACCGGACGCAGTCATCTGCGCAATACAGAGCAAAAAGAGGCTAGTCGCGTCGATCTGGAGATGACCTGCGGTGGAAATAGATCAGTTTCGGCAAACGAATTCGAGCCAGAAATCAAGACGCGCGTACCCCACTGGTCGTCACCCACGACGGTATCGCCAGTGGCCGTGTTATACTTGGCGTGCAGGCACTCGAGCGGGTTCTGCGTGTTCTTGAACATCTCGACCTTGTGGGCCTGGCGCATCATGGAGAACAGCAGGCCGCGCATGCACTTGACGACGGAGTGCTCGAGCTCGTCTGGAGTTAGGAGGCCTTTCGTTATTGAATGGTCAACCGCGCCGTTGGAGATCATTGGCAGCGTACAGGCGCGACCGACGTTGTCGTTGACGCGACGATACGCGAGAGCAAGGCCCCAAACGGCAAGAATCGAGTAGACGTTGTCGCGAGTCCACTATGCTCAGCAATTCGTGAGCGAGATGCCGTGGCGAGACTGATCGCAACGTCGGCGAGCTTGATATGTGAAAAATGGGGCCGACGCGTACCGCATCGCGATAATCACTACAAACACCGGTGGAGAACATTGGCGCACCGTCTTCAATGAGTACCGCGCCAAAAAAAAAAAAAAAAAAAAAAAAAAAAAAAAAAAAAAAAAAAAAAAACCACGCAGTGTTCGAACCAAAAACGCAAAGTTACCCGTGCGAGGTGACGGCGACCGATGCCGGGATCAGGCCCGTAGCCGGATGTTGGCGCGACAGAATGATATCAGACACCATGTCGTAATAGTAATCGAGCCGTTCGAGGGCATGTTTGCGAGGATTGGTTGCGGTCGCAAGATGCTTGGCGAGGCCGGCAGGGACGGCCATTGGCGGTGCGCCGGTCGCGCAAGGAGCAGAAGAGGCGTCCATGAGCGTGCAATATCGGTGAGAGAAGAGAGGTTCGCGAAGTTGCGGGCGGTTAGAGCAAACGGCGAGCGGCCGGGAGAGATGAGCGCGGTCCGGCGTCGCCGTTGTGATGGTGATCAGCGAAGCCGGAGCGGTCGTGACTCGCGGGCAGGCTGCTGTTGAGCTGCCCGTTGAGCTGCCCGTTGAGCTGCCCGTTGAGCTGCCCGTTGAGCTGCCCTTGGAGGCTCGCCGATCGATACTGGGCACGTGCAGTGACAAATGCGTGCGGCAAGAAGGGCAGGGACTGTGCACTCGCGACTCGCGGCCCTGTGAATTTGTCCAGCTTTGACGACTTGGGCAACGAGGACGACCTGCACAACCAACCAGCCGCCCACTCTCCCCACACCCTCCAGCTTGACCACGACGCACACCAACCCCCCGCACTGCACTGTACCCGTCCGCCATGGCCGTGCTCGACTCGCTGACCCTCGCGCGCGCACCGGCCTCTGCCGCCGCCAACGGCGCACCTGCCTCCATCCTGCTCGTCGGCAACGCCTACGCACAGCCTGCCGACGTGGAGGCCGCAGCCGCGCACTTCAAGAAGACCGCCCCCGCCGCGAACCTGACGTTCGAGCAGCTCGACCGCATTCCGACCTGTTCGTAACCAGCCGCACAATGGAAAACATCTCGCGCACCTGCCAGCGAGCTTACGCCGCTATCGATGCATTCCGTAGTGACGCTCAAGCAATCCACGCACTCGGACGTGGTCAGCGGCTACATTAGCGCGGCCGCGCCGCACCCGTTGC
The DNA here is from genome assembly GCA_000151295.1 of Allomyces macrogynus ATCC 38327. Taxonomy (NCBI): domain Eukaryota; kingdom Fungi; phylum Blastocladiomycota; class Blastocladiomycetes; order Blastocladiales; family Blastocladiaceae; genus Allomyces; species Allomyces macrogynus. Next base: position 2,452,665 of record GG745328.1, on the reverse strand, counting down.
CCGTGCTCGCCAAGTTCCTGGCCGCGTTGCGTCCCGGTGGTGTCGTGCACTTGCGCGAAGTCACGGCGGCGACTAGCGACACGGCAGGGATCCCTTTGGCCGACCTGCGCGCGCCCGACCAGCTCGTCTCGCATCTCAAGCTGTCGGGGTTCGTCAACGTCACGTCGACAACGGTGCCGCTGTCGCATGACGCGGCGGCAGCGATTTTGCGCGCGTGGGGGGTGGCCAACCCGGCACCGGCTCTGACGGCCCGGTTGGTCGTGGCGGAGGTGCGCGATTGCCGCCAGTCATTTCTTCATCTTGTGCCTCTGGCTGACCACGATCGCTCAATGAATAGGCACGCGCCGAGAAGCCCAACTACGAAGTCGGCGCCCTTACGGCGCTCCCGCTCTCGTTCCGCAAGAAGAAGCCCACCGCCGCAACGACCGCCTCCACCCCGGCCAAGGACAAGAAGGCACTCTGGACCACGTCGGCCTCTGCACCCGCTCAGACCAACGACGACGACCTGGTCGATGACGACATGCTGCTCGACGACGAGGACCGCGCCAAGCCGACGCTCGCACAGCTGTCGAAGCCGAGCAATTGCGAGACGCGGCGCAAGGCGTGCAAGAACTGTTCGTGTGGGCGTGCTGAAATGGAGGAGCAGGAGGAGGCGGCCGCGCGTGCCGCACCGACCAAGGTGACGCTCGACGTGACCGAGGACCACCCGATCACGAACGTGGTGCCGCCCACGGTCAAGTCGTCGTGTGGTAACTGCTATCTCGGCGACGCGTTCCGGTGCGCGAGTTGTCCGTACCTCGGGATGCCGGCGTTCAAGCCGGGCGAGCAGGTCACGCTCGGCGGCAACATGCTCGCCGATGACCTCGACCTGTAATATTTTCGCCTCTTCGTTGCTTTTCTGTCGCCACCCACCCGACCGGTTGGCATTGCCACTGTAGCTTGTAAATTCGGGCGTTTGCGTGCGGGTCTCGCCTGACGTGAAATCAACATGATTTTCTCTCCGCCCAAACGATTTGCTTTGCAATAACGGCAGCCAAAACGCGGTCATTTGAATGCACAGTCCCGGATTCCCTTTCCCCCAGTACACCCGAGTTATGCTCACCGCCAGCTCATGCCGCGCCCGACAGCGCCTCGAGCGTTGCGGCCTGCAGGTCCTGGAACGCCTTTTCCAACGCGTCGCCCTCCAGTGGGCCCTTGGCGTCAGCCGCGGGTGGCGGCGGCGCGGCACCATCGGCGCTCTAAAGTCAAACGGCGAGCGTATGAGCAACACAAAGCTCTGTGATCGTGGAGCTGCGATTGAGCTGGCCATACCCCACCCGACTTGGCCTCGGCCGCACGCTGCCGCTCCTGCGCGCGGAACGTGCGCCGCTCTGCGGCAAACGCGACGCGCTTGATTTCGCGGTCGAGCAGCGCACGCATGAATGCTTTCTACACACAGGGCAGGCTGGATGAGTGCGAGCTCAAGGATCGTGACGGATCGGCACGAGCGAACCTCGTTCTTCGCTGGTCGGAAAATGTTGCGCGGCACTTCCAGAACATGCACGGTGCCGTCGTCGTCGCCAATGGCAATGAATTGGTGCGTCGGGTGCCCTTTGGCTACGTTCAGGGCGTGGAGAAGGGTGAGGAGTATTGGCAATGTGGCGAATCGATGGATTAAGCATACAGTAGTATGTCTGCACGTTGATGGCCGAAACGGCTGTCGACGACACTGCTTGCACTTGGCTCGCTTGATGTGACCTATATCGACAGAGAACGTAAGAGAGTGAGCACGACGCAACCCAATCCGAGCAACGAGCAGCGCGTACCGATCCAAAATATCCCAAATCTCGACAAAACCGTCGGACCGGCCAATGAAAAACACACTCGGCCGTGTCGGGCTCCAGGCGCCGCACGTGTAATGCGCCGCGCTCAATGCCGATGAGATGAGCGGCACGGGTGACTTGTCCTGCCAGACGTAGCACGCCCACCCGCCGACACTCAGCAGAATATCTGGGTAAATCGGCGACCGCAGCACGTCGCTGACAGGCGCATAGTGTACGCCCGACGTCATATCGACGCGCGACGCGGCCCCCTTGTCGGCGTCCTGCTTTTCCACCATCCAATCGGCCTGAATCACGTCCCCTTCCTCTGTCGCACACCAGAGCCGCGTGACGTTTGGGTCGACGGCGACGCGCATGAGCCCGTAGTCGAAAGTCCCGTCCATGGCGAGGAGCGGCACCTTGAAGGTCGGTTTCCACGCCTGGTCGAGCGATTTGAGGTCCTTCTTGTACCGCAGGTCCCAGAAGAGCACGTGGCCGTCGAGCCCGACCGAGACGAGTTGGGTCGCGTCGTCTTTTGGGTCGCGCTTGACGAGGTCGCCGTTGTGGTTGACTTCGCTCGTGAGCCATGCCACGTCTGAGACGGCGGCGCGGTGGCTGTACTCGACCGACGACACGGCGACAAACTTGATCACGTCAATGTCAACGTTCTTGGACTCCTCGGCCTCATCGCGCTTCTTGTTCTTCCACTTGTCTTGGAACTCTGAAGGTGCGAAGCGAGATTCCGTCACCTACAGTGCACGACCCGAGCAGGGAAAATTGTGCGCGCGAAACACCAGCGTACCGGAGATATCCCACAAGACAATCTGCCCATTGACGCAGCCCCCGACAATCATGTGCGGGTTGGTCGGGTGGAACGCAAACGAGGCCACGTCGTCGGCCGCCTCGAGTATCAGCTGCGGGTGAATCGGGTCGTAAAACGACCAAATCAGGACCAGCGACTGGCGCGACCGCGTCGTGAGCCCGTGCTGCACGCGCTCGTCAAACGTGGACCGCTGCGTGCACGAGACGGCCAGCACGCCCTTTTGCGTCGGGTGCCATGCGACGCACGAAATGCTCTTGTCCTTGGAATACTTGAGGTCGGTGAACGATTGGTACTCCTGTGTTCGAATCGAGGGGTAGAAATTGATCAGTGCAAGGGAAGAGTAGCCGCGACATCTGGAGAAATCGTACCTGCAGCGACGAGTTGGACCCTTGGTCGAGTGTGTGCTCGTCCTCGCCCATGGCGATAAAATCGTTTTGGAAAATGTTGACGGCATTGTTTTGCACGAGAATGCGCTCGATGCGACTGGTCGCCATATCCAGGGTCGCGTGCAGCGACTCGCTCGCCAAAATGGTCGCTCGTGCCGCCGCGTCGAGTTCCAGCGGCTCGTATTGAACCGACGAGTTGACGGGACGGTTCCTAGTTCGGCGAGAAGCGTCAAGTTGGGTCACGAGAAACAAAAACACGCGCGCGACGGCCGCAGAACAATGACTCGGGTTCGCACCAGTAGGTCTGAACGCCCCGGGCCGTCATGGGCGCGATCGCTTGCACGCCGGCATTGTGCAGCATGCGCACGAGCGTTTGCGCGCCGTTGGCGTTGGGCTTGATGTCGATCCACCCGGTCGCCGACTCGCCGTCCTGGAAGTGCGTGTCCTGGCCAAACTTGCGTCTCTTGCGCGCAAACCGGTAATAAATCTGGGGGAACGAGCCGGGCGTGGTTTAGAAGGTGGACTATTCAGCGTCGTCGGACGAAGCGGGGAAGTGAAAGCGCACCGGATCGCGGGACATGATAACTTTCTCTTCGTTGATTTCCTTGTCGCTGCCGAGACAGGTCCAGGTTGCGGGTCGTGGTGGTTTGGCCGCCGCAGCGAGTTGCTCGGCGTCGGCAGCGTCGATACTTGTCGCTGGTCGGCGGACCTAGTGATCCAGTTCGGGCGTGAGTCGCGCGGCAGGGGGGACAATGAGGTCGATCGAAGAGTGCAGGACACGAACAACGAGAAACGCATTCTTGGCCTCCTCCGAAAAGCAAATGATGTAGTTTTGGCCAAACTTCCATTCCAAGTCCTGGACGAGCAGCACCTCTTCGATTTGGAGCTCCTATTGCACAAATAATCGAAATCGTCAGTTTCCCTTTGCGAACTGCGCGCAACGGGGACCCTGAGCGCACTCACGTTCAACTGCGGCTTGATGGGATGGAAATCCGAGACGGCGGCGCGGTTGAACAAATCGGCGAGCATGTCGGCGCGCTTCATGTACGTGTAGGGAGCGGCCTCGGTGCATTTTTCCTTGAGATGGAACAGGTCGACTGTGGCCGTAGATAAAAACAGCGGCACAGCACCGTCCGGTAGCGAATCCGGGACGGTGAAGACAATCTCAGGCGCTTCGGATCCATCCGCGTCGGCGCTCGCGGCGGGAGGGTTGGTGGGGTCGGGTACTTTTGTTGCGCCCGCCGGGTCGGGAGCAGGAGCACCAGCACGACTTGCCGGCATATGGCGACCAGCGATGCCCGTGCTCGCGGCAAGACTCTGGCTGGTCGTGAGCGACCGGCGCGACTGTGCGACGGACGACCCACGCAGGCTCGACCTGGACCGACTGGATCCAATTTTGCTTGATGACATGGCGGTGGCGGTGACAATGCGACTTTCGTCCAGGTCGGTCACAGCGGGGAACCGAGCGGCGCGGGTTGCGAGGCGGGACCCGGTTCGTTCTCGTCCGGTCGGGATTGCAGCTGAAAGCTTGTTGAAATCAATGCAGGAAGTTGTGCAGAGATGCTTGGCACGAGCGGACCGGTGATTAAATCGCAGGCAGGCAACCGTGGAGTGGACGAGGAACGTCGTTGTTGGAGGCTGCCTCACAAACGCTGATCCACGTCTCGCACCAGCTTTGAGCTTATTAGCATTCCCAAACCCCACCATGTTTCATTGTCGGCCCAAGTGCCCCCCCCCCCCCCCCCCCCCCGTTCGGCCAAAAAAGCGTGGGAGGGTTTGAGCGCATTTCACAACGTCCCTCCAACAGGATCGTAATGCAGGTGTCGCTATCGGGAACAATATCGTGCCAGGTCCATATTAGCAACCAGACTCAACTTGCAATGTGAGAAGGGATGGCCAGACAATACTGCAAACTTCTTCGGCTTGATCATTTTTTTACAAACGTATGGACAGACTGAATACAAGGCGGACGCGATCCACAGCAATGGACTCAATCAAAAAGGTGGCACATGTTGCACCACCATGGTGAGGCGTGCCAGGTGATTTGAGGACATGGTGATGGTGAGAAGAGTGCTCAAAACTGGGGCGGTGAAAAGGGAGGGTGATTTGGAGAGACACATCAAATGGAGAGGAGAAAACGCGGCGATGTGGATGGGGGATGGTGACGGATGACACTTATGAACAAAACGGTGACAAGGCAGAACAGGGACATTACTGTGTGGTCCCCAAAGCCTTGCGCAATAGCCGTCTGCGACTATTCAGGAACAACAACAAATTCAAACGTCTCACTTTGACTGGTTGGCTCAATCTCATTTCGGGTGACGACTTGATGCCCAGACTCGCTGCTCTGTGTACCATTGGCCATGGTGTCACGAACCGACAAATACGACAAGCGTTCACCAGCAAAACTCAGTGAAACCTTGGACGGGGCTTCAAGAAGAATTACCCACAAGTGAGTTGCAGGGTCTTGATTGGTTGCATCCATGGTCACGGAGTTTGTGCCAATTTTCAGCCACATGCCGTTGCTACTCTTGAGATGGAAAGCGTTGTACCACGGGTCGTTTGGCAGCAACGTCCACTGGCAGCTCTTGTTTGTCACCCAATTGGTGGTCGCATCGTACAGAGCGACCTGATGCGGATTGTGGCTCGAGATACCAAGGACCGTTTTGGTCGCTCCATGGCGCAGCAAAACGCGGTGCCGTGGAAATGGGAACTGAGGCTGTGGCAGTAACGTGTCGCCATTCAAGAAGACGCGAAAGCGCGTGGGCCTAGAGCCATCATAGTCCCAGCGTCGATCCATGCCCATGTAATCCTTGCTGTAAGCGCAAAGAAAAGTACCATGCTTCGCAGAACGAATCATGATCGTGTCGTTGCAGCCCAGGAGAATGATCGTGAACAGCGCTGAGCCATCGACCATTGATTTCTGACCTGCGCTTGAGGTCTCAGCGTCCGCCTTCAAATAAGTACGGCGCAATGACTCGAGCGCCCACTTTCCACCATGCTGCGGCCGTAAAATCCAGAGGGTATCTTGCGTCCGCTGGTTGTTGGCTGCATGGACCTTCCAGTCGAGGATGGCCGTCAAAAATGTGCCGAAACACGTCGTCCACAGTCCGACCTGTTGCGTTTCAGCTGGAGACAAACAAATAACGGAAGCGGGCGGTTCCTCGTCGATTGTCGCACGCAGTGGGTTGTTGAGGGTCGGTGTTGCCTTGCTGACCACTGACTTGGGGGCGATCGCCATGCTCTGTAGGTTTTCGGCCAACATGGGCAGCGAGGTTTTGCAAGGGAGGAGAGAGGTGGGGCAAAAGAGAGGAGAAATGGGTGGGAGTGATTGACCATCCAGAGAGCGCGCGACTGCCTTTATACTTTTTTTCGAGCTCGAGCAACACTGAAGCGATGCTCCCTTGCTTCTCTCGTCTGAACCGCGTCAGTAAGAGCACAATGAGCAGCATAGTACAATGCCAACAAGTGCCAAGTCACCACGCCAGGAAGCGGAAGGACTTCCTGTCCAGAGCATTGCGTCGTTGTAATATGAGCTCCTGACGTGGGTGGTCGACCTGACGTGGTCGACCTGACGTGGGTGGTAGACCTGACGTGGGAGACCTGACGTGGGTGGAAGACCTGACGTGGGTGGGAGACCAACGTAACATGAGTGGTGGCAGCATTACATCGCAACAACACGCGTCTCGACCTTCCATCCCATGAGTTTGAAGGTCCAATGGCTTGCTGAATGCTCACGAAGCAAAAAAAAAAATTTGCTGCAGCGAGGAACTTCCACGTTTTCGTCGCCATCTGAATCTGTTTCTTTGGTGTCGCACACGACGGCCATACACGCCGCTCACGAGTTGGTGAGAAGCTAAACTGTCTCGTTCTGTGATTGTGATGTTGCATTCTTGCATTGTCGATCACTCAAGTCGATCGAAATGAGTCTGAGCTCTCGCTCTCATGCAAGTCTTCTCATCCAATCAATATTTTGAGGGCATAACTCACGCAACAATTACAAACTCCCACGTTTCGGTCGCTGGCTGGATCCGTATCCTTGCCAGGACGCGACGACCATACGCGTCGCTCGCGCTAGGTGCTCCCCTGCTTGCCCTGTTGATGCGGCGCTCCGCTGCCTCATCATCATCACTGTCGTCGTACTCGTCGCTGTCATCGTCATCATCTCTCTCGTCGTCGCTACTGTCCTCGCCCGTATCGCATTCCCGCACTCCACGCGCGGGCGTGTGCACCGACAGGTAACGCTTGGGGGTCCACTTATCGGACGTGGACGCGACAGCGAGCGCGATCTTCCCGGGCGCTTCGAGCAAAATGACCCAAAACGTGGTCGCGTAGTCGCTCGAGGTGGTGGTGCACACATAGCCCGACTTGGTGTTAACGGAGAGCCACGTCTTGTCGTCGTGCTTGAGCTGGTAGGCGTCGTTGCGGTCGTTTGGCCAGAGTGTCCACTGGCACCACTTGTGCGTCGACCACGACGCGGCCGCGTCGTAGGGCACGACCGCCTGCTCCGTGTCGGGCACCACGCCCAAGACGGTGTTCGACGCGGCATGCCGTAATACGACGCGGTGCCGTGGGAACGGGAACTGCACGGGCGGCAACAGCGCGCCGTCGCTCGCCATGACGACGCGGAACCGCGGCGGCTCGAGCGGGTGCGCGGTCCAGCTGCGCGCCGTGAGCCGGTCGGTCTCGTCGGCGCGAATAAACGAGCCGTGCGTCGTCCACAGGCCAATCGTATCGTTGGCGCCCATGACGACGATGTGGAACCGCTCCCACGAATTGACCATGGCGTTTTGCCGCACGGATCCGTGGTACCCGTTACCCGCGTGTACGTAGGTGCGGCGCGCTGCCGACTCGATCGACCATTGCCCGTGGTTTTGCGTTCGGAAAATCCACTCCGTCGCGCGCGTCAGGTGCCTGCTAGACGCGTCGATGGTGCCATTGGGCGCATCACCCGTGGCCGTGACAAAGGTGCCGAGCGCTGTGAAAAGCGCGACTGGGTGCGGGCCCGTCGGGAACCAAATGACGGGGGCCCCAGGCTCGAGGTCGAGGCGCGTCGCGTCTTCGGCGCCGTGCTTGAGCATGTAGACGCCCATAGTTGCAGCAAGTTGGGTGACTTGGGCCGAGCTGGTGGGCGGAGGGTGGTGGTTGGTGCCGCGTGTTGCTGCTGGATCGTGTCGTGCAGCGTCGTCGAGTGATGTTCCTGCGTAAGAGAGCGGCGCGTGCTTTTGAAGCAGTGCAACGACGGGTGTGGCCACGGCCGTCGATCGTCGCGCCCGTCCACGCCATGAACGTGCGTGCGCCAGGCTGCAAGCTTGTCGACAACGGAGCGTGATCGAGGGCGTGGCCCCGAGTGACGCGACGACGGTGTGAGCAGGCCGTTGTGACTCGTGTTCGCATCGTCTCATTGCCTCGGCAGTGAGTCGTTGAAGTCACACACAACGTGCGAGCGTTCCCATCTTGCCTGCTTGGCGCTGGCTCATGAGAGAAGACAGAGTCGAGCGGCTGATACTGTTGCACACTCAAAAATAGGCCCATTCGCCACAGGAGAGTAAAGCAATGCATACACGCATCGAACCTGCTTACGACTTATATTTTCCAACCACAACAATGAATTCAAACGTCTCGCTTACTGGCCCAATCTCGTCTTGGATCACGACTTGCAATCCAGACTCGCTGATTGTGTCACTGTTGACCATGGCCTCACGCACCAACAAGTACGTCAGGTGATGCGGATTGGCGATACCTCGCGCAAACTTGGACGGCGCATCAAGTAAAACCACCCACAGCTGCGTCGCTTGGTCACGACTCGCCACCACAAGTGGTGGACTGATCGCCGTTTTGGTCAACCCTCAGCCACGCGTCATCGCTTTTCTTGAGGTCGAAACCGTCAGTCCGGTCATTGGGCAACAGCATCCACTGGCACCACTTATCCATCGCCCAGCATGCCGCCGTATCATCCGGAACAACCACGCCCAACGCATCACTCAATACACCAAGCACGGTCCTTGACGCGGCATGCTGCAGCGCGACACGGTGCTGTGGGAACGGGAACTCTGGTTTTGGCAACAGCACCCCTGTCCCCATGAGCATGCAAAACCGCGGCGAGTTCTCCGGTTGCGTTGGCCATGGATACGCGGCGATCCGGTCCGGTTCGTCAGTGCGGAGAAACGTGCCATGGCGCGACTGAATCGCGGTTGCGTCATTGTCGCCCATGGGCGATCAGATGGAACCGTTCCCATGCGTTGACAGTGGGGGTTTGCGCGACGTGGCCAGGGATCCCGGATGCCTTGCTGATACTTTGAGTCGCGGGAAAGTGGAGGGCCCATTAACAGAGCATCTGCATATATCTAGGTGCTTTGACTGGTTGCTTGGTTTGATGGAATTCGTGCCAGTCAAGACGAAAAAATCGATTTACAGAAATCGAACCGGATTGCAGGAAGCATCCGACCAACCCGGATTGTGCAGGCCAGGCCATTCAGCTTCCTTTTCATTAACCCACTCCATTTCAGTTTCCTGACACCTATGCCAGCGCATGTTCCAGAGCTCCAATTCTTCTCCCAAAACATCAAAATGTAGCCCTCATTTTTTCTCTTTCGTATTCCGTCTTTGGGTTCTGTATGGATTAAGAATTGACCGCATGGTGGGGTACAGCTTCTGAGACCACCAACTGCTGAATTTCCCAACATATCACCCTCTTCACAACCTGAAAGCCGACAAAATCGATTCTCATGAGCTTCAATGGCCTGTTCCTGCCTTTTGACGCCAGTAACAGTCTCATCAGACAGTGACAGTGCCTCCTAATGTTTTGGCAGGTGTGGCACCCACCCAGGCTGATCTCCACAACGTTTTTCTTAGAGTCTCAGCTATCCTATGATACCATTCGATTTGGGTGTATGCTCAGTTTGAGGAAAAGTGGTGTCTGGCGCCTGGGGTGGACATCTGTATCAGGTGTGTCACAACAAAGCAAACTGTGGCTGGCCATATCTTCTCTTGTATCCCACCGCCGCACGCCAAGTAAAACGCCATATAGTAAATTTGGAAGCTTTTAATTTCATTATATGAGCTCGCGGGCTCGCGTTGGATCCATTAGCAGCAGCAGAACCAAGCTGTGCCCAGTTCAGCTGACATTGTAATTGCATGGGTCAAATTGACCTCCAGACGTACCATAAACAAGCTCAAGATGTACGCTAATATAAGAAGTATCTATCCTGTTGATTTGGTGTCATCTGGCGCTGGCAGGGGTGCGTATAGTGAGCATTTGTGTATTGCCACCCCAACAGCCCAATGTTCCATCTTGCCAGTGTGGCACCTCACCATTTTGACATGACCACCAGAATGAAGCCCGTTTTCTGATCATTTATTTTATCTCATTGTGAGTAGAAACGGACGAAAAGTGGTTGAAAAGTCGGTTTGTGAAGTGATTGGACATGGATGGCGCCTGGAATGGAGTGGGCTAATGGCGGCTGCAATGAGAGAACACAAGGACGGTGGGGACGCTTTGGTGAAGGCATTATTTCTTGCAAGCGAGCTGATGATATCAAATGCTGGCTTGGTGAACTGATTCTTGCTCCCACGTTTTGTGAAATGCACAAATGCTGCCCAATCTTGAAAACAAACATCTACCGCATCAGTGTTGAAGGGAGCACTGCCCTCATGGCTGCAGTTTGCACAACAAAGCGGGTTGAGACTGCACTTGCTCTCACAAGCGACAAGGATTCTTGTTGATTTCGGCTTCTTGCTACTCCTCACAAATAGACGCTGATTTCAAGTCGCATCACGTTTGATGTATTCCATCAACCCACAACGACTATTTCAATCGTCTCGTTCTCTAACTCAACTTCAATCTCCTTTTGCACCTCGACACAAAACTTACTCGTGCCTTTACCCTCAACCGGTCCACACGCTGGACCAACAAATACAACGAGCGCGCCATGTCCGTGCACACGACACCCAGTGCACACTTGGACAGCGGATCGAGCAATATCACCCACAGATCGGTCGCCTTTTCGCGGTCGCTGGTCACAATCACCGTGGGTTGGCCATTTTCGGGCACCACGCGTCATTTCGGTTCTTGAACACGAATGCCTCGTTCCAGTGGTTGGGCACCAGCAACCAGTAACACCCCAGGGACCCCCTTGGGCGGCACGACAATGCGGCGTAGGTAACGATCTGGCGGCCCTCATTTTGGACGCCAAGAACCGTGTTGAAGGCCACATGGCGCAGCGCAACACGGTTCCACGGGAACGGGAACTGAGGCGTCGGCAGCAGCGTTCCTTCACCCGAGAGCACGCGAAACCGCGCTGGTTCCGCTGGGTGGCCGGCCCAGAGGTCGGTCGTGAGCCGATCGCGGTTGGCCGCACGCACAATCGTGCCATGATACGACCGAATCGCGATCGTATCGTTATAGCCCAAGAGCAGGATCTGGAACCGCTCCCAGCCATTGACCACCGGGTTCTGCAACACTTGGCTGAGAATTCCCATGCACACGAGTAGGTACGTGTGACGCGCGACTGACTCGATCGCCCACTGACCGGCAAATTGCGGCTGAAAGATCCAGCGCGCGTCATCCATGTACAGTGTCAGCGCATTGGTGCTGATTGCTCCGATTTTGTGGTCCCAGTTGCTTGCAGTCACAAACGTGCTGTGCATCGTGAACAGCGTGATGGGACTCGGGTTCGGCGGCAAGTAAATGATCGACGCGGGCGGGGCTTTGTTGAGCGCAGGCTTGGGAGTGGACTCAACAGCAGAGGCGGCTGTCATGCTGGGCAGGCTTTCCTCACCAAGTGCTAGCTTGAGAACAGTCATACGGTGCGGCAGCTTGGTAAGAGTTGGCGGACAGGAGAGAGAAGGAGTGATGGTGGGTTAGATGGGGAGGAAGACGAGGATACACGAGAATGTGGGAAGTGTGGGGAGATATCGAGAGCGCGTATTTCCGCTTGACGCACAACCCACTGCGCCGGACAGCTGCCAGACATGTTCATTCATTGACCGCAATGCAGGGAATTGCCCTCGACAGTCATTGGCAAAAGCAAACCTCGTTTTGTCTCGAAGTCACGACACACAGCGCGCGTTTGGTCTGGTTGGATATTTTGCAACCTTGAAATGTCACTTGAGCCCAGAATGTGACTTTTCAAAGATTCGGCCAGGTTCAGATCGACACTTCAAGCTTCCAATCTTGTTATTGTTGGCATCCATAACCATTTCGTCCGTGCTGTCTCCCTGGGTCATATCGTCGCGATTGGTGCTGCTGATGGTGAGACGGCCTTACTAACTGCAAACTTTGCGGTTGGAGGCCAGAAACAGGAACGACGCGCTGGCGGTACATCGGAAGTATGCATGCTGGTGCTGTTAGTCGCATCAACATGGAGAAAGTCTGTGCTCTTGGATCGTCGGATATGACGGATTTGCAGCTCATGTCGAATGTGATGTGACAAATGGCATGTCACTCTGCCACATCTCTGTCAAATCGCTCGACGGTGTTCCAACTCGCGTCGAGCGAGCAGCAGCCATGAAGGCAGCCATGGCCAGAAAAAGAGAACGTATCAACACGACGCAATGCATGTAAACGAAATGGGGGCCCGCAAAGCGCCAGGCCCCTTGGCCGAACGCACACCAACAAGAAACGCACAACCGAACACGCAAAAGAAACAAATCAAAGCACACGACCGCCTCCACCATCACTAAAACAACAAAACGGATTGGAAATTCAAGATCAGCGACGTCCCATCCAAATAGCGGAACGTCGTGCCACGGCCGCGACCCGCTACCCCATGTATCTTTCCCGTCTAGAGGGCGGCCTGGTCAACGACCATGGCATCATTCGGCGGCAGCGGCTGAACCGACGGGAAATTCATCCCCCAGCACACGTCGTCCAAGTTCAGCGCGCACGTATCGTCCGACAACGACCGCAGCAGGCAGCACTGCTGGCCCCCCGACGGGGCCGCGGGCTCCTCGACCATCGTCGGCTCCGGCGACGTTTCCACGCGCAAGTCCTTGACCGACCCGACCGAACCCTGGCGCTTATGCCCAATCTTGAGCGACATGCCGATAATATCCATGGCGTCGTCGTCGGCATCGTCGTCGTCCGAGTCCCACGCGCCGTTCACCCACAGGTCCAAGAACGTATTCGCGTCGTCGGTCACGGTCGAGGCTTCGTCGGCGATCACGATCGCGTGCGGCGCCGCCATGGCCTGCTGCTCAAACTCGTGCGCGAACGACGGCTGCATCAGCGCGCGCCGCGTCGCGTACGCGTGCTGCCCCACTGCGGGAGCGGCAAACTTGCGCGCAGTACGTGTCGTGCGCGCCAAAGCGGCCGCGCGTGTGCGGCCGTGCTCGACGGCAGGCGCAAACATATCTCCGTCGGCCAACCGCGCGAGCGGGTCCAGCTCGAGCCCGCCGCCGAGCGGCCAATCGAGATCCATATCCCAGTCCATATCCATGGCCGACCCGGGCAGAGCGAGCGGTGAATTGGGCGCCGACGACGTCCCGTGTGTCGACATGGGCGGCGAAATCGGCGCGAGCGGCGCCGTCACGGAGGTAGTGGCGGGACGCGCACACGCGCGCTTGGCTCCCGGCTCGTCCTCGTCGAAATCCAGGTCCACGTCCTCGTCGAGCGCGCCGTCGTTGATCATCGGCGGCGGGGACAGGGTCGGTGCAGCGGCGCCAGGGGCGAGGAGGAGCGGCGACAGGGGGGAACCCGCGGTGGTGGCCGCCATGTACGCTGTCGCGAGGTGCATGCGCATTTGCGCCGCTGCGAGTGTCGCGGCCTCGTCTGCGACCACATGCGGCGGGCGCGTGAACGCCGAGACGGGTAGTGCCGACGACGCCGGGTCGTGCGCGTCGGTCACGGGCGACAAGGCGGCGGCGACGGTGGCGGGCTTGGCGGCTGGTGCGACCGAAGACGCGCGCGAGATCGGGCTGCGGCTGCGCGAGCGCTTGGTGCCGAGGGCCGGGCTCGGGGTCGTGGATGGCGTCGGTGACGGCATGCCCGAGGCCACGGGCGACGGGGATGGCGTGGCCGCGGCAGCGTGGGGGTTGTTGGCACGGATGTACTTCGCGTCGGCGCCCATCAACTGGTTGATGTACGCGGGATCGACGGTCCAGTAACTGGATGAACGAGCAAGAGGAAGGGGTCATGCGCAGAGGAAGGGGGAAACAGCGCGACGAGGAGCGCTTAAGTGAGCATCACGTTCAAGGCAACGACCAAACCGTGCTCGCACAACAAGAAAGAAACATCAAAACAAAATGAGGGAGGGAGGGAGGGAGGGAGCGACGGATCGGCGTGTTCTTTTTTGGCGGCGTTCGACGAGAAAAAGGCGCGATATCGCGAGTGTGCGGGCCCAGCCGAAAGTAGCAACGCGTCGAGGGCGGCCCGTCGGTCAGAAGCAAGGCCATCATCATTGAAAACGGACCTCGAGCCTCGAGCGACAGGCGCGCGCCGGGAGGCAATGCTGTCCACCAGTTGGTGGGCCCGAATTCGGTCGGATCGAACTTGCAGCGTCGTCGTTGTTGCAGCTGCATTCGCACGCCGAATGTCGCAGCAGGACCGGGTGGGGCCGGTCGCGGTCGAGCGCGTCGTGTCGACCAGGTTGTTGATCTTGCAGCGTCGCAGCGTTGAATCGATCGGCCGGTCGGCGTCGATCTCGTGCGCAGTGCGCCGTGCATGTCGCCGCTCCCAGTCGAGGAAGAAGAGGGGAAAAGTCCACCAAAGTGGGGCCCAAGAGCAGGCCGCACTCGGCCCCGAAGGCACGTTCTCGTCCAGCGAGGAACTTGGCAGCGAGTGAGGCTGCTCAATGAGTGCCCTCGGGAGGCCAAGGCCGGTCGCGGCTGAGCCCCTTCGCCGTCCAAAGAAAGCCAACCAGGGGCAATCACTAGGAGAGGGCGCACCTTCCCTTGCCTTCCACCTCCTTGGGCCGCGGCTCCTTGACAAAGCACTTGTTGGTCGACAGGTTGTGGCGAACCGAGTTCTAGAGGGTGATGGTGGAGCGAGCAACGCAGCAGCAGTCAGAAACCAAGACAAACAATTGAAGCAGCGGCAACTCGGCGCATATTTTATCCATCCTCCACTTGATACGCACCTGCCAGCCGCTATCGGCGCACCGGAAAAACGGGAAGTGGTCGGAAATCCACTTGTAAATGTTGGCGAGCGTCATCTTGCCGTTATCCGAGTCGCAAATCGCACGGCAGATCAGTTGCGCGTAAGACAGCTTGGGCTTATCGCATACGTGCCGGTCCT